>OZ030019.1:64795372-65110372 GCA_964023405.1 Apodemus agrarius | reverse complement strand
AGCTCACTCAGGATGATATTTTCCAGGTCTAACCATTTACCTACAAATTGCATGAATTCATTATTTTTAATTGCTGAGTAGTATTCCATTGTATAAATATACCACATTTTCTGTATCCATTCCTCCTTTGAGGGATATTTGGGCTCCTTCCGATTTCTGGCGATTATAAACAAGGCTGCTATAAACATAGTGGAGCATGTGTCCTTATTGCATGCAGGGGAATCCTCTGGGTATATGCCCAGGAGTGGTATGCCAGGGTCCTCTGGGAGTGACATGCCCAATTTTCTGAGGAACTGCCAAACTGATTTCCAGAGCGGTTTTACCATTTTGCAATCCCACCAACAGTAGAGGAGTGTTCCTCTTTCTCCACATCCTCGCCAGCACTTGTTGTCTCTTGAGTTTTTAATCTTAGCCATTCTGACTGGTGTGAGGTGGAATCTCAGGGTTGTTTTGATTTGCATTTCCCTGATGACTAATGATGTTGAACATCTTTTAAGGTGTTTCTCGGCCATCCGAATTTCTTCTGGTGAAAATTCTTTGTTTAGCTCTGTGCCCCATTTTTTGATAGGGTTATTTGGTTCTTTGCGGTCTAACTTCTTTTTTTTTAAAGATTTATTTATTATTCTATGTGAGTACACTGTATGTAGCTGCCTTTAGAAGCACCAGAAGCACCAGAAGAGGGCGCCAGATCTCATTATGGAGGGTTGTGAGCCACCATGTGGTTGCTGGGATTTGAACTCAGGACCTTCAGAAGAGCAGTCAGTGCTTTTAACCACTGAGCCATCTCTCCAGCCCATTCTTTAATTATTTTTTAAAGTATCATGCAATGCTAGCTCATTACAAAGAACTGCTTGTATTTGTTTGCTAGAAGTGTTGTAAGAAAATTTTTAGGTGCTGAGGAAGTAAAACAACAAATGTACTGTCTCATAACTAGACAGAGGCTACAAATCTGAAATCAAGGTGACAGATGGCAGGTCTGATTTCTGCTGCGGGTTGTGAAGACTCTTCCATTGGAATCTTTGGGCATCTCCTTGACATGGTTCTTCATTGGATCTCTCTGTTCCTCCTCCTCTTCTTCTTCCTCCTCCTCTCCCCTCTCACTCACACACACACACACACACACACACACACACAGCTTCACTAGTGTTTGATTCATAATGATGACAATAATGTTGAATTGTGACACAGTTCTTTATGATTTCAAGAACAGGTGACAATCACAATCACCCTATTTCCAAATATGGTCACATTAGGGTCTCCTGGTTAAGACATCCATTTATGAATTTTGAGATATGGTTAGAACTTTAACAACAAAATTTAGTCGTGGCACTGCCCATCACTGACTAGGTATCTTCATTGACAAATCTTTCCAGACTGTGAAAGTAAGTAAGGAAATGAAAATCTTGGGCTTCAAGGTCTGTGTAGTAGCTTGGCAAGGATGTGGAGAAAGAAGAACACTCCTCCACTGTTGGTGGGATTGCAAGATGGTACAACCACTCTGGAAATCAGTCTGGCAATTCCTCAGAAAACTGGGCTTTTGGAGGACCCAGCTATACCACTCCTGGGCATATACCCAGAGGATTCCCCTGCATGCAACAAAGACACATGCTCCACTATGTTCATAGAAGCCTTATTTATAATAGCCAAAAGCTGGAAAGAACCCAGTTGTCCCTCAATGGAGGAATGAATACAGAAAATGTGGTATATTTATACAATGGAATACTACTCAGAAATAAAAAACAATGAATTCATAAAATTTTTAGGCAAATGGTTGGAATTAGAAAATATCATCCTAAGTGAGGTAACCCAATCACAAAAGAATACACATGAAATGCAATCACTGATAAGTGGATATTAATTAGCCCAGAAGTGCTGAATACTCAAGACACAATTAGCAAATCATAGGATTCTCAAGGAAAAAGGAAGGAAAGGGCCCTGGTCCTGAAAAGACTTGATCCAGTATTGTAGGGGAGTACCAGAGCAGAGAAATGGGGGGGAGGTGATTGGGGAATTGGGGGAGGGAAGAGGACTTATGGGACATATGGTGACGGGGGAACTGGGAAAGGGGAAAGTGTTTGGAAGGTAAACAAAGAATATAGAAAAAATAATAATAAAAGAAAAAGAAGGGAGTACACCCGCTTTTTCTACTTTTTGGAAAATTTTGTACAAGATTGACATTAAATCTTTCAACATTAAAAAAAAAAGATGTCCCCTGTAAATAGTAAATTCCTTTCTTTTACACAGAATTGGGAGATTTACCAGCCCCGTGGAGGTGAAAGGTATAAGAGTCCCTGGAAGCCTAAACAGTCAGCCTGCTTTCTATTGGAGGTTAATGTCACAGATAAACTCAAAAAAACCAAAGAGCATGAAAAACATGAGAAAAACTGTGTGATGCTTACATATGCAAAGCTTTTGAAGAAGAACTAGAAATCATAGTGAAAATGTGTATGCCTGCGTGTGGAAGTCAGAGAACGACTGGGACTTAGTTCTGTCCTTCGGCATTGTTTTGTAAGTAGGGTCTCTGTTTCTGCTGCTCTGCCCCCTGAAGTCCTCCTGTAAAAGATGAATTTCTCCAGATTTTACTTTTGTTGCCCCTCCCCCACCATTTATTTTCTGGTTCCTTTTAGCAAGACGAAAAAGAAAATCCTGTTGCATTCATTTATGTTTTGCCCCCACCACGGGGTAGAAGAGCAGTGCCTATAACCTGGGAACTTGTTCTTGTTTCGAGCCTTTAGGCCAGTGATTATCAACCTGTGGGGCACAACCCCTTTGGGTGTTGAATGACCCTTTCACAGGGGTCACCTATGATCAACACAGGTCATAAGCATGTACATTATGATTCATAACAGTACCAAAATTACAGTTATGAAGTAGCAGCAAAAATAATTTAATGGTTGGGGGTCACCACAACACAAGGAACTGTATCAAAGGGTCACAGCATTGGGAAGATTGGGAACCAGATGTTGGGCCTTGGCTGGGCTGTGTTTTATAGAGAACGCAGCAAAACAAAGCATGATGTCTCTCACCAACTCACACTTTCTCCTAAATGCAGAAGGGCTTCCTAGACTGTTCAGTCAAATGAGTATTTTCAGCTTCCTGTAGAGGCACCAAGAGCATCCCAGACCATCATGGGGTTGCTCTTTCATCTACAGCCACAGTCCCTCTGTCCTTGGCTTAGAGGGAAGCCAGGTGCAAAGAAGACAACCCCTAGTTTCATCACTAGAAGGAGATGGAAACTGAGACGGGACAAAATAGAAACTGTCCTCTGCCACTGCTAATCAGCAGGCGTGCTGGCTCCTTTCCTCATGCCAAGTTTTCTGTTCTCGGCTCATCTTACCTCTCTCTGTCTTCCTCACCCACCAGACACCAGACCTCCTTCTGGTTGAGAGCCACAGCTTTTTTTAATTTTGTCAGTCTGAGCCATCCCACCCAAATCCTGTGGTGCTCGTGCAAGGTGGCACCTTCTTTGCACCCACTCCATGGGATGAAGAGCCTGGCACCGACCCTGCCCATACCTGCGGTCACAGGGACAGGTGCAACCGTTAATGTCCAGTTATGCTTTCTGAAAGGCAAATGAGATGCATCTGCTCCCTTTTTAATGCTCACCACTAATATTTTAAAAAAGAAAATGGAGAAAACTTTCAGCATCTCCGACAGTGTGTTCCGTGAGTTTCCTGGTGGGAGGTGGTGAAAGCATTTTTTAACTGACTAAAAATGGTTAGCCACAACACCATGAAAATATCCCAGAATGTTTTAAAATGAAGGGGAAAAAAATCCTCTGCTCCATGGAAATAGCAGTTGAGGGGGGATTCAGGGGCTGCTAGCAGCTCTGAGTGGCTGATTTTATTTTCTCTAAACCTCTTTAGTGATTTCCACACCAATTTCCATCTACTTCAGAAAAAAAAATATCAAGCCTCCCAAAGTTCAGAGGGGAAAAAGTATGGACCATTTGTTATTTTAGACACAGATGATGCCAGCGGAGGTAGAACATTAAAATGTTTCAAGAAGCACAGTCTTTGAACTACTGCTATGGTTCTCATCTGTCACCAACTCTTCCCAGATGTGAACCCTCTTCGTCGAGAGCAGAACCCTTTTGTAGCTCTGCATGCTTCAGAGAGCCCTCCCTGGGTACCTTTTTAAGTGGTGGGATTTAGCCGGGCCTTGTTGCTAATGCTTAACAGTTACTTATATCACACACAGATCTAAGCTTCAAATTATGGCAGACAACACCATTCTAAAAAACGTAAAACCCTTTCAACGTTTCTACCTCAAAGAATTAGATGCCCACTGCTTTGTTCTGTATTCCTGACTGGAGGGGTTGGAGTGAGGGGCAGGGCGGGGATCAATCCCATGCTTGTTACCACGCTTTGTGTCCCTAAAGAGGGCAACTTCAGATCATATGTCTGGAAGCCAAAGTTACACTAAAAGTAATTTGAATACCACAAATGGAAGTGTGAGGGTGTTGTGGATGGGCCTGGTGCTGTTCTTATGAGCCAATCCCCTAATGAATAAAGGAGCCAATCACTGGGCGAGTAGGCGGAACTTCCGGATTGGACTGCAGAAGAGAGGAAGCAGGAGGAGTGAGGCCCTTTTGGAATGGGGACAGCATATGGGTAAGATGTAGCTGCTAGAGTTTCTACAAGGATTCACCATCAGAGGAATCGGATTTTAATAAGGCTTACAAGATTAGGATTTAGTTGTTTCACCCAGAGCTTGAGTTACCGTTGTTTCTGAATTAAGTTTGTGTTGGTGTTTCCTATACGCGGAGGCTCATCTGAGTTCAAGAGAAAAAGGTACAGTGGCCAAGGGTGGGTTTGCCTGAGGTGTACTGCAAAGGCTGTGGAGGATTTGAAGCACTGAGCTGGTATGGTAGTGACCTGCTGGTGGGTCACCTAGCAAGCTGGGTGGAGAGATTGTGGAGTTCTGAGTCAGAGTTTTCAGGAGATAAAAACAGGCTGGCCATTGCCTGCCAGTGCATGGCCAGTCAGGCCGCTGGGGCAGAGTTGGCAGTATAAGCTCAGGAACATGATATATATATTTGCTGAGTTCAAATCCCAGCAACTACATGGTGGCTCACAATCATTGGTAACGAGATCTGATACCCTCTTCTGGAGTATCTGAAGACAGCAACAGTGTAATCACATATAATAATAAATAAATCTTAAAAAAAAAACAGTAATAACAAAACAAGACCCAATAAGGTCTGTTTGTATTGGTCAGCTATGATGAGCATGAAGTCTGTAGTCCATTTCTGGTACTAGGGGAAGTAAATACTACTAATTTCTTCCCGTGGGTTGAAAGTCGGCTTTTATATATGTATGTATATATATATATATATATATATATATATATATATCAACATGAGGGAGATTTAAGCATTATTGTTTCTTCAAATAGCATTGGGTGCACATATGAACCTGATTGTTCCAGTTGTTAAAGACTTGAGCTATTGTATTGATTTGAATTTTAATAGTGAGCGGTCCTGGTACTCTACCCTTTCTCCTAGTTGTTCTACACTTACATGCCCCTGAAGTGGCCTATTCCAGCTCTTCTTCTCAAGCATCTTCACAAGCTCTTAGGGTGGCCACTCTTCTTTCATTAACTCAAGACCCCTCCCACTTAGGGAGAGGCTCTTGGACTGCAACCCTGACTTGGAAATTGAGGGAGTCAGGAGCTGAAAGTGTTAGCAGGGGAAGGAACGTGACGTTCAGCCCAAACTAGGAGCATGGAAAGGGGGAGAAAACTCTTCTCTTCTGAACTCCCAGGTCAGCATTTCCACCTTTGTGCTGGGATTGAATTATGGTGGAATGGCATAGAAGAGCTAAGCACATAGGCACCAGCACATTCTCTTGGTTTTCTTCCTCACGGTCAGTTTGCCGGGGAGATCTTGTTTCAACTCCACAGAGAACTAATAACTCTGTATTTCTGTCACATTTGTTGTCCGAGACAGACTGTTTAAACTCAAATGTAGATCTCTGCTGCCTCCTGAAATGCATATACAACCAACCAGGTCCATTTTACCATTCTTGGTTTTATTTGATCTTTTCCAAATTGTTTGAGAACAGAAACACACTCCTGTTTGGTTGGGCTTTTTTTTTTTTTTTTTTTACTTTGGCTTGCTCAGTCAACTAACGGAAGGGTTTGTGGGTTTTACTTTGAGGTGTTATATGCCATTCCTCTCTGACTACCCCTCCCCCCCCCCGCCATCCCCCTCCCAGTGAGAACCCAGATAAGCCTCTTCAGGAGCACATTTGAGCTGTCGGGGACTCTGCTTTTGTGAGACAGTTTGAAGTGATGCTGGACATCTGTTTCCTCCATCTAATGGTGAGGCTAATTGCATTACACTATGGCTAAGTAGCCATTATACTACATTCCTGGGCTCTGATGCTTATCTTTGATGACTCTAATCACTCCTCAAATATCAGATTTCCTAAATCACTTAATTCCCCATCAAAGAGAGGGGAGAAGCAGATATTATCTCCTCATTTTAGATAAGGAGCCAACAAGGCAAGTGTTTAAAGTGATTTATGAGGTTTGGAGAATGGACCACATCTGTAGACACTGAGCTGGTTTCTTTCATTGTCTCCTCAAGTATTTTTATGTAAATGTCCATTGCTAACATGCCTGGGTACCTAAATTCTAGTCTTGATTTTGTAATTCCTTTGCAGTATGACTCTTGGAGGTGAAGGAATCCCTCTCTCTTTCTTAGAGCCTCTTTTTCTTATCTTCCAAATGAATAGGTTGGTCAAAATATGCCAGAGCTGTTCCTCAAGTTTGTCTGGATTTAATGATGACCTTTGCTGAAGACAATGGGGGACAAGAATGAGGTGGTGACATTATTTTATTTTCCAAAGTTCTGAATAAAATAGATTGGCTGTATCTACTTACAGAATTTTCATCTACTATGTGGCATGATAGTTTGATACCTACTCTTATTTTAGTCTTATTGGATAACCTTGGTTTTTTTCTTTTTCTTTTTCTTTTTTTTTCTAAATGTGTTTCTATATTATGTGTGGCCAACCAGAGAGGCACAAAAAGGCCATTGGATCCTTGGGAGCTGGAGTTATAGGCAGTTGTGTGCTGTCCAACGTGGATGTTAGGAAACAATTCTGACCCCTGGAAGAGCAGCAAGAGCTCTTAACTGTTAACCTCTTCTTTAACTTCAATGTTCTGATTTTGTGACAATTGCTTAGTGTTGGCACAATGGTGAATGTAATCTGCGTCAATTACTTTTTGTGGAGAAATACAGTTTATTACTTTTTTTTTAAAGGCGTGGTTAAGGGCTGGAGGAATGGTTCAGTGTTCAGTGCGTTTGATGCTCTTCCAGAGGACCTGGGCTAACCAGTAACCACATGGCAGTGCATAACCCTCTACAATTCCAGTTCTAGGGGATCCAATGTACTCTTCTGTGGGCACCAGGCACACATATGAGATGCAGACACACATGCAGTCAAAATACCCACATACATTAAATGCAAAGAAATAAATCTTAAAAGTTAGTGGTTAAAACAAAAAACTTCTTCCAAAAAGTCAAATTAAATACTGCCTTTCTGGCTCCTGAGTTTCTTCAAGCTTCTCCAGTATGAATACATCATTGCTGTGAGATATAATGGGCATCATTTTGCTATCAGAAGTGAACACTGGGATTATTCACTGATGTATCCGCACAGCACAGTGAATCATGGAAGGTTCTAATCCATGTGTTGCTTATTTCAACGTCTCTCAAGTGGGCTTTTAAGTATCTATACGAGGTCTCATTCCTGTTGTTCTTTAGATGTTTCAAGGGATACCTCTTGGGTTTGTGGTAAATCCCCAACCCTGTACATTTGTTGAGGAAACCCTGTGCTTATTCACCACTGTTCTCTAGACCTGAGAAGAAAACCAAGAATGCAGTAGCAGCACTGATGGGCTTTAGAGCCCCCTTTCCTCTCTGGCTATCCCCCTTCCTCTCCTATCTCCCTTCTTTCTGCTTTGCAGAGGGGGCAGTGGAGGAAGAAGAGATTCATATATTTGCATAAAATCTAGGATTCAAAAATGAAAGCTATCACACATTATTTGTCTTTCTGAGTCTGGCTTATTTTGCTTAATATGATGATCTCAAGTTGCATGATATTATAATCTTATTTAGTCCTTCCTATTATGGCTCGTTACATTAGCAAATTTTTCCCTTTTGGAGGAGCTTAGAATGTGTAATTTCGTAATTATTTGTGTGAATATTAGTTTCTGGACAGTTTCCTGCACTGGACTAGATTTTATGTTGCAGAAGCGCAAGGCTGCTCCTGCTTCATTTAAATGGTTCTCTCTATCGTTAGAGAGCACCTGTATACAAGGGCTCAATAAGAAGTCATTTAAAAAAAAACTGTTTTAGAGAATACATTGACAAAGTTCTAGAAGCAGGTTTCTGATGATTAACTAAGCTGAGAGCGCATGCACTGCTTTCTAAATAGCTATGTTTTCACCCAGAGACAAAAGAGACGTCTGTCCTTATAGTCTGTCCCAATGCACTATGATAAAAATATCTCTTACACTCAGAGACTGGAACTTTTGCTGGATCGCATAGTCAGAGTTAATAGTAATACACCTTGGGGTTAAGACTTAAGAAGATGCTATCCTACTGTGCATTCAGCCCATTTGTTTAACCTGCCTTGAAGAGACTAATGTAACACAGCCAACCTTACTTGCCTTGGGTTTCCTACGTAATCAACTTTTACAACTTAAGCTAATATGTAGCTCTGATCAAAGGTTATGTACTCTTCTAGGCCCCTGACCCAAGAGTAATGCATGTGTGTTATGATAATTTTCTGGAAACAGAAAATATACTAAAAATAGCCTTATAAATGAGTAGCCACCCTAAATACTGAAAGCAGCATATGGATATTGTCTGAGACACAATGAGGTTTGTAATACTTCTGGCTATTTGGGTACGTTGGGGCCAGTTAGTTGGTGGCCGTGATATAAACGCTTGTAAAAATTGGTTAAAGATTTCTGTAAAGCAGCCCTGGTTTCTTCCTATGTGATGCTTTCTGAGTAGTTCAGTGGAAGAGAGAACAACACAACAGACATCCAGACATGCTGGGACAGAGACAGACAAAAGGACAGAGACAGAAGTTCACGAGACAGCCTTTAGGCAGGCACAGATTCAGATTCAGACAGCAGACAGTAAAAAGGATGGTAGACACAGGGAGAGTGAAGTAGAGGTGTCAAATCTGGGCTTACTCTTGGTGAAAAAACACCAAGGGGATATGCTTTGACTTCTTTCCTTAATGTGACGCCCACACACGGCTGGTGACTCTGACTTTATTTACCGACTCATTCAAATGGGCGGTAAAAATGAACAGCGGTGAATACAGGTACATGTTCTCGTTGAGATCATCTGAGACTATGTAAGCACACATTTAACATAGTCTCAGCAAGTGTTTTTCTGGTGAACATGACAATGGATTGCACCTATTATTGTAAATCTGTGGCAAAAACTCGAGAGGGCAACGAGATGGGAGCTTCTGGCTCTGTTCGTAAAAACTGTATAAATTAAGCCCTTCCCAGCTGACAGCAAAGATAATTTAGGCAGCTATTGATTCTTTTTGTCTTTGTTTATAGCTCTGGATCAGAAAATTAATATGAATGCGCACTGTCACCCAACGCCTATAAAGAAATGAGAGTTCTTTAATGAGGTAGCAGAAAAGTTATTATTTTCTTGAAAGACGTTAATTCCATTCTTCAGACTTTGCTGTAGCATTGGCAGCTGCCCGGTGAGACAGGAATTTCTCAGGTTCCTAAGTAAGGAGCTACATGCCTAAGCTGGAGCTGGCTGAGGAATCCCCTTAAAGTGTTCCCGACAGAAGCCATCCCTGGAAGTTGGCTGCACCCAGCCATCGAATGAGGACTGCAGACAGTTTTGGGCGCCTCTGCTTCTCTATTCGGAGGCACAGGGCACTCACTTCTGGTTATACGTTTCTTGGTCTGCTCTGTGCTGCACATAACTGCATTTGTCCCCTATGGCCACTACACTGATGGCAGTTTAAAACACAAGATGATTATTCTTTGGGCTTGGGAGATAATCTTAAAGTTCATATCTGAAGTGTCCCCCTAGGAAACTCATTTTGGAAATTTGGTCCCAGCTGCTATATCCAATCACTGATTGGTGACAGTATCACGGGAGATTTATTTAACCATAGATAGATTCATGATTGAATGGTGTTATTGGAAGGTGTCATAGTTATCTGTAGCTGTCAGAGTGTCACAACCCAGAGTCACTTGGGGTGACTAGATAAGTTTGGGCTGTGGACACACCCGTGAGGCATTGTGTGCATTACTAATTGATGTCGGGGAGCCCAGCCCACTGTGACCAGGACCGCACCTACATGGGTGGGTCTGGACTGTATACGAAATATGTTTGAGCAAGCCAGTAAGCACTGTTTCTTCCTGGTTTCTGCTTGGCTTTCTTTGGTGGTAGATTATAACTGTAAGCCAAATAAACCCCTTTTCACCCTAGGTTGCTTTTGGTGATGGTGTTTTGTCATAACAAGAGAAGAGCAAACTAGGACAGGAAGTTATAAAAACATAAGTAGGGGAAGCCTAGTCAGAGGAAGTGAGCAACTGAAAGAGTATCTGGGGGTTATAGCTTCTACTTATCATCTATCTACCTATCTGTCTGTCTGTCTGTCTGTCTACCTATCTATCATCTACCTATCTATTCATCTACTATCTATCTATCTATCTATCTATCTATCTATCTTCTATCCATCTACTATCTATCTATGTATCTATGTATCTATATATCTATCATCTACCTATTCATCTACTATCTATCATCTACCTATCTATCTATCTATCTATCTATCTATCTATCTACCTATCTATCCATTTACTATCTATCTATCTATCTATCTATCTATCTATCTATCTATCTACCTATCTATCCATCTATCTATGTATCTATATAACTATGTATCTATCTATCTATCTATCTATCTATCTATCTATCTATCTATCCATCCACCAATCTATCACCTATCTACTCAGTCTTGTTTTATCTTTCTTCCTGACTGCCACAGGTTGAACAGCTGTGTTCTGACCAGCAGTGAGCATAGCCATCTTCCCTTTGAAGTTTCTAGAAAAAGATGCTTGCTTGCCTTTTCAAGCTTAGGATGCTGCTTAACATTTTTTTTTTTTTTAGAACGCCCCAGGTTCTTCATTGTCACGTGACATTCTTTTATGTGTCTCTGTCATCACAGTTTTCTTGGAAAGATACCAGTCATTGGCTGTGGCTCGTTCGAATCCAGTAGGAACTCATTTTTCACTTACCTGATTATATATGCAATGAGTATGTCCAAATACAGTCACATTTCTCAGGAGCTAGGTGAACTTGAATCTTGTGGGGGGTTAAGGGTTAATACTCAACCCCGAGCAGCAGTCTCAGTGTCTTCATCTCTGTGTAGTGTCACAGCTGCAGTGCCAAGAACTGCTCCAGACTATCAGGTCTTGCATGAACTCTCCTGTCACTGAAATCTACCCAAAGATGCACCTTAACCCACACCACCATCAAAGCTGGAGCAGCAGAATGGTTAGACAATGTGCGATCGAAGGCAGATTCAGGCAGAGCCAGCCTTGGTCTTGCTGTTGCATTGTGTATGGAGATTTAAGTGCCTTTTTGTTAAAATGAAAATGCAGCAAGGCAGCCCACACAAGCAACAGGACTGTGGCTCAGTGTCTCAGGCAGGCATATTCTGGGTGGTACTCTGGAGGAGTTATGAATGGATCGGGCTCTCCCTCCTCTACTTGCAGCTGTTAGTCACAGTAACACTTTCTTCCTGGGCTGAAAGAAGTTGGTTTTGCAGACAACATCTGTGTACAGAATGTGCCAGTTTCAGAGTGTGTGGAATAGTAGTGTCAGGATGAGAACTTCGGATTGTGGCCTGAAAATGAGGATGACTTGAGGGTTACTTTGTGTGTGTGTGTGTGTGTGTGTGTGTGTGTGTGTGTGTATTTGTGTAGTGAGGACAACATTCACCCTCCAGTGACAATGTACTGTCAGATTTGTAACCTATCCCTTGCTTTATTGTTACTGGAGGAATTGATACATTGCCTAAGTGGTTGGTGACAAGCCATTCTAGTTCAAGGCCTTTTCTAATAACTCTTCGTTTTGCCCTGACCTTGATTCTTTAATTCACTCTCAGCTTCTAGGTCTCCACACTGTTTTAGACATATCAGATTCTTCAGAAGGCCTCTAAACTTCCCATAATAAGACATGCCCACTACAGTTATAACATGAGTATAAATCCTTAGAGGGAAGAACATACTGGAAATAGCCAGTGGACACAGCATTCATTTATACAGTAATATTTGAAGTCTAATATGATTAAGGGGCTAGGCTTCTGATGAGGATGCTACAATGGATATGTAATGTTTTCTTCTCTATATATCCTGTAAAAACAGCTTTCCAAGTGGCCCAGTCAAAGCTAGGAAGTGATCCCCCCAAAATATGTCACTTTCCATGTTGTAAGAGTTTCAGAGGGTCACTTGAAGGAAAATCCCTTTGGCATAGTATGTTTCTTGAATGGGTTATCACTGGAATTAGTGCACTTCTAGATGTTTAAAGAGAACAAAGGTGTTCTGGAGTGAGGTCTTCCTCCTTCAGTTACTGCACCACTTAGTCAATAGAGACAAGCTGCCATCTAACCAACATGAAAAAAAAGACAGTATAAACCAAAGGCCCAACATTGACAGACAGATGGACAGACAGACAGACAGACAGATAGACAGATAGATGTGTAGGTGTGTGGGTAGATGAATAGATGGATAGATAGATAAGTAGACAGACAGACAGACAGGCAGACAGACAGATAGATGTGTAGGTGTGTGGGTAGATGAATAGATGGATAGATAGATAGGTAGACAGACAGACAGACAGGCAGACAGACAGATAGATGTGTAGGTGTGTGGGTGGATGAATAGATGGATAGTTAGATAGATAGATAGATAGATAGACAGACAGACAGACAGACAGACAGACAGATAATGTAGTGTTGAGTCCCAACAGAGCCAAACTGACTTAGATGAGTTAATAAGCATTTTAGGATCTCAAAGTGGTAGTGTGCACTGCCTATGGGAGACCCAAGAAGGTTGATTGGATATGGGCTTCACAAACACAAGTATTTGTAAGTCAAAGCCTTACATCCTTCCTCTGTCATTTGCTAGCTGTGCAGTCTTGAGGGAAATTCTTTAATTTCTCCGAGGTCACCTTTCCTACCACTGCTTATGAGCACAGAGAGAGAATTAAAGAAGATATGTCAGTCAAATGCCTGATGTACGAGAAGCTGTCAACAAATAAGTTATGTCATTCCTAACAGAAAATAGAGGAAAACAGTAACAACAATAAATTCCAATGTTTATTACATACAAGGTAAGCATGAATAAGAGTCAATGTCACAGTGTATTTGTATGCAGTCTCTGTAGAAATATGATATAATATGAATAAGAGCAGACAAATCTTCTGAAATGCAATTGATAGGAATGTTTATATTTATATAAGTATATAAATATAATATATGTACATGATATTTATGTATCATATAAATACAAGAATAAAAAAGGTGCATACCCCAATATATATATGTGCATACCCCTTATATATGCATATATAATGTACATAACCCATACATACATATATGTATGTATGTATCCTATACATAGTATGTAACATATTTTATATATAGTGTGGAAAACATACATATAAATGATTAACACCTAATTTTAGGTCATAAAATGAAATGCTTGCCAGCAAAATACCTTGAATGACTGAAAGGCAGACATGAGTTCAAGGTTGATTTCTATTTGTTCAAAGGCTGCCTTTTGCACTGTGATGGTATTGTTTCTGTTAGTCTAGGTAACAGGTAGTCATAGAGTAGCAGAAGACATGAGGGCTGGAGAGATAGCTCATTAGTTGAGGGTGCCCGCTGTTATTTCAGAGGATGAGAGTTCAGTGCCCCGGCCCCCCCATGGGAAATTCATACCCATCTGCCATTCCAGTTCCAGGAGCTCTGATTCTGGCATCTGTGGGCACTCAAAGACATATGCACCTGCACATATTCACATACATAAATAATAAAATAAGTCTTAAAAGAAGACGTGGAAATCCATTTTGGTAACAAAAAATGCTAACATGACATTTTATATTATGCTTTTAATTTAAATGCGTGATCTTATTTTATCGAGTATGTTGTGTGTAATAATATACCAATTTCATTCTGAAAAAAAATTCACATTTAATGTCTTTTGATTACAAGTTACATGGTCATTATAGAAATTCAGGCTAAAAAAAATGAAATGAGAAAAAAAAATCTTAGTTCCCAATCCAAGAGGAATGATCAGTCTCCTCCATTCGGTTTTGCATGCAGATACTACAAACACTTTATTAAAACATAAAATAGAATTAGGATAATTTTTTTCATAGTTTTATGCCCCTTTTTGCTACATAACCATCTTGTATAATTAGATATCTGCCAAACATTGTTCGTCGATTGTCAGTATCTTCATGGCAGTCTCTCATGTGGCTGGCCCGGCATTGTTCTGTTGGGTCATTTGGCTTTCCTCTACATTTAACCATGGCTAGACTCCGCGGTATGAAGGCAGTCCCCAGCCATGATAATTTCTCTGTACCTCAGGCAATGCCCTCAGGATAAACCCTTAGAAGTAAATTCTTGTTCAGAAGTACATAATTTCAGGGTTTTCCTATATGTATTATTCAAGTGCAACAACCAACCTCCGTGGGAATTTATATTCCCCATGACAGTATATAAGAATACTTGTCTCCCGTTACTCCTTTAGCACTTAAAGCCCACCTCAAATATCTCTCTCAATTCTCATTGTCACACATTGCCTAGTTTTGATTTGTATTTTTTTGATTACTAGTGAGCTTTTGCCTTTTTATATCTTTATGCCTCTTGGGGATATTACCTCCTAACAAATTAAAATGTTTCGGCCATATCCCTATCTAGAGAGCTCATCTTTCTTGAAAGAGAAATTCCTTGCAAACTTTTATATTGCTGTTTTTACTAATACGTTGCTGCTAATTTAATTGGCGGCGACATCTTACAACCAATAGTGGTGGCCCTGTTCTTCCTTCTACAATTTCCCAAGCTTTAAAATAATAATTAAAAAAAAAAAACTTCATGGTGAAGCAAACTCAGTTCCTGTAAACATCGTATCATATAGATGTTTTAAGAAGTGATGGTAGCTGGAGCTTCCCCGGTATACCCTTGGTAATGCGCTCCCAGGGTCTTAATCAGAAGCAATAATTTGAAATGCAGTGTCCACTGAGACAAATTCACGACCAAATGAGTTCAAGGCATTTTTTGTTTGTTTGTTTGTTTGTTTGTTTTTTTCCCTGACTCTGGTTTACTTAGAACACAGCTTAGGTACAGCGAGCTGGGAAATGGATACAGCACGGGAAAGGGGCATGTTCTTCCCTGACAGCCCATAGACAGTGCATTTCATCTTACCTGTTTTTTTGGTGATAGGTCTCAGGGTAAGCCCACAAAACTTGTATTTGGGTTTATTTTCATCTCCACACACCATTGCTGGTAAGAGACAAAACTGCTCACTGCGCATGCTTAGTGACTGGTCGGTCACTGACTCTGCTCACTGTGCATGCTTAGTAACTGGTCGCGTCACTGACTCTGCTCACTGCGCATGCTTAGTAACTGGTCGGTCCCTGTCTCTGCTCACTGCGCATGCTTAGTGACTGGTCCTTTACTGACTCTGCCAAGGTAGTCCCCATGTCGGGTATGGTATAGATTGTGTACATTTGTACAATCTCTTTGGCATCGGTCTCTTAGGAGCATGTGTTGATGTGAACAGACTCTCTCCCGACACTCTTCGAGTTTTTCTTCCTCTTGTTTCCCAGCCCTTGTCTAGCAGACACTGGCACGAGTCACGGTTTGTTTGGTGAAAGAATGCTGCTTTCCAAAAACCCTCTGGCAGAGTCTCCTAGAGATTTGTTTTTCTCCTCCTTCCTGATTTAGAAACAAGTCTTCAAAGGAGAAGAAGACGAAAAAAAAAAAAAAAAAAACCTGACAAATTGATGTGAGAGGAAACTAACTCTGATTTAATTTTGTATTTGTTTCATGGTAAGGTTCATAGATTATCATGTACAATCGATAACATTAAAAGAGGTAAAAAAAAATTGGGTGGTGGTGGAGAGAAGTAATAAAAAATGTGCACACCCCAATATTAGGTTATTTTTTTATTTTAGTCAAGAAGAAAAGTGTGATATAAATTCAAGATTTTATTAAAATCATTTGAAGTTAAATGAACATAATAGCTTGCCGGTGAGGGAAGATTTTTAATAAGGCACAATAATGAGTTATATGAATAAACAGAAAGAATGAAAAGTGTTAACTGTGACATTTAAGTGGTTACATGATTTTAATTATTCTTTTGATAATAAGCAGGCTTGTGACGTTTATTCAAGGAACCGAAGCCTGTGCCTACCAAGGAATTTGCAGGAGAATGAGAGCTTTGTTTTCTGCCTTTGGCAATTTTAAGGAAACAAATGAGAAGGAATGTAAGACTTTATAAAAAAAAACTGCACCACCTACCACAAGAATTTCAAAGGTGCAAAAGTCAGGGCTGGGTTCAAGCACTGGGAGGAGAAAGGGGAAAGGATTTTCTTTAAAAAAGAAAAGTAGGCACCAGCGCGCTAGGTCTCTTCTCTCTTCGCAGGACAGAGCAAGGACAGCCAGAAGAGCTAAGGCAGCAGGCCAGACACCGGTGTGCCTGCTCCTCATTTGTTCTTGGCTGCGAGGGGCTTCCGGCTGATCTTTTTCGATTTGTCGTTGTTCTTCTTTGGGGGTTCTGGGTTTGCTTGCATGTGTCTGCCGTAGAGGCTAAAAGGAGAAAGAGCGAGAGAGGCTGGTCATGAGCTTTGTTTACTTGTTTAAGTTTCCTTACGAAGAACTTTAAATATTCAACCACCAGAAACGTTTGACAAGCCCAAAGGTATTCTATTTTTTTTTCTGCCCCATACACTCCAAGAATTGACAATTTTACAAATGCACGCACAGACATGGACATATGTGCACACACCCTGTATGACAGCGTTCTGTTGTAGACAAGGTCCTTGGTATTTTATACTTCCTGGGCAGGGAGAGGAAAGAAGGGATCTTCAGGGCTGTGAGAAGAGGTTATGTTCACAAAGCCCTTTCAGAGAGGCATTCTAAAAATGGAGGGTGTTTATGTCTACAAGGACAAAGGACCCACTGGGCTGGAGAGAGAAGTGAGGGCCAGTGCTTGGCCTGAGAGCCCAGGGGCTAGTTAATGTGACAAAGAGCAGTGGTGTTGGCGATCATGCAGGCTGCTCCTGTGTGATGGATGGTGTAGGGACGGCCACCACACATCAATGCCACATTAATAAGTACTGCTGATTAAATGTTGACAAAGTGCCCCACAATTACCGTGGATGGCATCCATCGCGGAAAGGATTTCACTGAGCGGTGGATAGTAATTAATCCATAATTTATGAGTAATTCTGATTAAACAAAATTAAAGCCACCCTAAAATAAATAGAGCTCAGCCTTAACTCCCCTTAGTGATATGACTGTGTTTTCCAGAGAGTCCTATGCATAGCTCAGCCCTCTGTATCTCTGCAGGAAAGGACTGGCCTTACTTGAGTAGTTGCACCTAACGGAATTAAGAGTCAGCCAAGAGATTCGCCTCTCTGTACTGGTTCTAATACCTACTCCAGGAATCAAATCTATTCATTTAAAGGTTTGTGTGTGTGTGTGTGTGTGTGTGTGTGTGTGTGTGTGTGTGTGTGTTATTATTTTGTTCACTGTACACTGCTGAGGACAGAGTCCAGAGCCACAGGATGCTGGGCAGGTCCCTTGCCACTAAGATACACACCTAAACCTTCCTCCCATTTTTCATGCTAACGCTGTATCTATGCCCAGTGTAGAACACAGGGATGTTCCTGAGTGGCGTCAACACTATGGCTGACAGGCTGAGGGGAGGGCCCGGCAAATGGAGTTGTCCTCTTGGTAGGAGGCAAGCCAGGCATTACTGTTTCAGTAGGTAACACGATTCTCTCTCTCTCTCTCTCTCTCCCCCCCCCCACTGTGTCAGTTTAGAAACTGGTTGTTCTGACAGTGGTGATGGAGATATCTGCCCTGACAGAGCTGAGAGTTCAGAGTTTATAGTTCATAGGAGATAGGAGACGGAGCTCAGAGCCAGGCGCGGGGACTGCTCTACAGGCGAAAGCCTCTACAGTCATTTCCCTGCATCCAGGTTACAAGGGAGCCTGCGGATAGGCCGGGGCTCTGTAGCAATTAGAAGCTTGGGAAGCTTTGTGCTGACATAATGGTCAGAGTGGCCTGGACACCTGGGGTCCTATAACCCAGAAAGAACTAATGGTTTTTATGGAGCACAAAGCAGGTCCACGCTTAGTTCTGTCACCCAGTCCCCATGTTGTCAACACTGCTGCCTACGTATTTCCTTGCCAGCATCTCTCCCAGAGACAAACAAAAGGGACCCTGAGCCAAAGCAGAGCTGCCTCCCCTTCTCCCCACTTAAATGTGCACATTCAGAAACATGCTGTTCTACCCCTGCAATCTCTTCCCCAGAGGCTGTTTTACCGGAAGCCACAGATTTCATTCTCAGGGGCTCCAGGTCCCTGGAGGCCTCTTCTCTCTGAGGTTCTCTCATCTAGTACACAGCCAACATCTGCCTTTGTCTTGTGTTTTCACAGGGACACCCCTGATCTCAGGATGGGCGATTACACAGCTTTCTTGTGCCTTCCCTTTGTTTTACAACCTCTTATCCCCATGAAGGAAAACGAAATATACGTGCTTGAGCTCAAGGCGACACCAGATTTGATTCATTATTGAAACGAACAGGAACAAAACAGTTCATTCATATGTGTTCTAGTTTAAAAGCAAAATTTCCTCAAAGGCTGTGTTTGAAGACTTGATCCTTAGACAATGGCACTGAGTTTTTTTTGGGGTGTGGGTGTGTGTGAAGAGGGCATGCCTATAGAAACACTGAGACATAGGGCTAGCCGGAAAGATGCAAGCCATTGGGAGAAAGTCTTTAGAATCTTTAGAGTTACGGCTTGGGTTAGAATCTGGTCCTGCTCTGCTTCCTTATCATCAAAATGTGACCAAGCCATGGCACAAGCTTTTGATGTTATGCCTGTCTCGTCATGATGGATTGGTATTTCCTGAAATCAAGAGACAAAAATGAATCCTTCCTTCTTTAAATTGTGTCTGTCAGGTCTTCTGTCAGAGCACTGAGAAAGGCTAACTAATGGAACTTGGAGTTGCAGAACTCCTACAGTTTTGGAAAGGCACGTCAACAACAAGAGATAATGGAGGGTTAAAGAGAGCTCAAGTTGAACCAGGACTTGCCTGGCACGGCCTGAATGAGGTGAGCCACATGGACAGGCAGGACACTCCCTAGAGGGGTGGGGATCCAAAAAAAAGTCAGTTCTGAAAGAGATGCAAGAGCCATGCGGCACTCAGCAAGGCTTCCCTTCCTGTAGAGAGAGAACAAGAATGTTCCAGTGTTTTAATTGCAGCCTTTGGTGCTCAGTCTGCCCTGTGTGTGCCTAGATTTCCTGGGGTCTTCATAGCAAGTCACTACAAAGAGGTGAGCAGCCACTGCAGATGTCTCTATCTGAGTTTTGACCTTTAATCAGTGTGTAGACTCTGAGCACATGACTGGCATCTTTCACACCCATCCACCGACCCACACTTGGCCATGCCTCAGTTTCTTCAACTGTAAGCGAAGTTTACAGGGTAGCTGCAGGCTGGGCACTGCAGCCAGTCTCCTGGAAGTAGGCAGAGACCACTTTTGAAAACTAGGGCTTATGGTGTGGAGTTCTACTCAGAGTTATTAAATAAAGATAATCACATGATTACCTTATTTCATTAGGGGTTTTCACTGAGAAATAACATGCTATTTTCTATCAACCACAATGCTCTAACCACTCCAGAGGAAAGGTTTTGATTCTCTTTGAAGAAGGCAAGCATGGCTGAGCTAAATGCATTTGTCCCACTTCCTCAGTGAGTCACTGAAGGGCTGGATGACGCCTCTGTCCCCTGTGTGATCCTTTAATTCCTACAGCTATGTGGGCAGATGAGAGTCAGCCTTAACCTGAGCAGCTCTCCCCACTGAGAGATGAGGTGGGGCAGTAATGACATGTATCTCAGCATCCAAGTTCTTGAGTACCACTCATGGCTGTACCGTTTATTATCCAGGGTGACCGCCATTTGCTAAGTGTGACAGACAGATCACTGGTCTGTCTCTCATAATTGGCAAGAACATCCTAATCCTTCCTTTAGGCCCTAAAGGACAATCCAGCCTTCCCTACTTGTTCATTTCCACTCCTGCACCTGAGCAGACCCCAGCCATCCCTCACCCCTGGGCACTCTTTGTCACTTCCAAGACAGCACATTCCTTCCGTGCAGCATCCAGGATCATGGGTTCCTGGAGAAGAGTCACAGCTGTGTACTCCTCCTCTCTTTGTTCTGTGCGCTACTCAGATTCAAGTGCTACACGGCCTTGGGACTGTCACTAAGTCACCACAGTCTGATGTTCTTCTCCACAGGATGAAAATGAAATTTCTCTGCAACCTTGGAGGGCTCTAGGAAAGATGGAGTTAGACATATAGAGATGATCCTGTCCATGTTGGCACATGACAGATGCTGCAATGGCTAATGCCACCTTTAATATCTTGCAAGACTCATGACTCAGGATACCCAGGCAGCCCCCTTTCTCTCTGTCTCTTTGTCTCTTTCTGTCTCTCTTTCTTTCTCTACCATCCCCACTGCTAGACCAGAAGTTTGACCTGGAATCTATGTTGTGTCCATGTGCCTTTGGGTTCCCATTCTGGAAAAGACTCCAACAGGCACTGCCATCTTGCTACGTCAATTTGACAGTGGTGACAGAGAGAATAGGTCAAGATTACCTATGATGATACAGCTGCTTGCAGGTAAAGTGTTCAAGCAAGCTGGAAAATGGGGTGTGGGTGGGGTGTACCTTTCTAGAGTCCTAGAAAAATCTCACTTCTGAAATCTGAAGTTTGTAGAAGACAAATGGAAGATGGTTAATGAGTTTGGAAAAACAAACAAACAAACAAACAAACAAATACAACGCAACACAACAAAAGCCCACACCACAACCAAGGATACCCTAAAGTGACAGAAAAAGGAGCCAATTCTCTTAGAAGCCTGGTGAGCAGGCCAAAGTCAATTTCAAAGGCACAATCAACCTGTGGATGCTCTTAAGAACCACCTCACTCAGAAACACAAGGGCTCTCCACCCTCATCTGGAAAGACCAAGACTAAAAGAAATAAGCTATCCCAGAACGACCAGCAGAAGATGCTCTTAAGGACCATCTCCAGGGCAACCATTAGGAAATGGTTCTGTAGACTGCCCTTGTCACCAGGCCCCTACCTTTAAAAGCAGTTTTATCAAAGCATGTTATTGAAGCAGTTGTACACCAAGCAGATGAAGTCCATGAAACTGAAAACTACTACCTTTTAGGTAAGACTGAACAGCAATGAGTTCCAGCCTAATATATGAGATTATTTTGCTCTCAGTATTTTTAGTAAGCATTATGAGACATATGAGTTCTACAGAATAGCAACACTGCCAGTCTTAAAAACCCCACACATTTTCTTGCATTGTTAAATCCTAGTCTTGTTCTGTGACCATCTCTTTGAGTGCTGTTACATACAGACCATTATGGACCACACAACTCCTTCCGGGAGATTTTCTCTCTTGTCTACAAAGCACTGTCCTGGAGTCCCCTTAATACCTCTCTGGAGACTTCTTCTGTCCCATGCCTTTGCTTGTATTTCTTTGTATCCTCTTCTACAGAAAGATCATCTATCTTTATAGCTCCAATGACTATATCAAGGTTTCCAAGTCACTGGCCTCTTCAAGCCAGCTGGAGAATCCACTACAAAATGTAGCAAAGCAGACAAGAACCTCAGAGGAGCCTCCTCCTCCGAGTTCTAACAACATATTGGATCTATAAGGCCATTGATCTCATTTAGGTATTTGGGGAGAAAGTTGGGTCTAAGGGAGATGCTCTGTGGTTAAAAAGTGCTTTCTGGGTAAACAGAGGCACGGAAGTTCAGATCTCCAGAGGGAACCAATATAAAGGTAGCCCAGCTAATTCCAGTGGTTACAAAGAGAAGACAGTGCATCCCTAGAGCAAGCAGGTTAACTAGATAAGTTGAAACGCAGAGATCTGAGCTCAACAGAGAGAACCAGTCTCCACTGATAAAGAGGAAAATCAACCTCTGCTGAAGGTCAACCCTGCATCTCCATGTATACACACGTACACATATTAGCCAATACACACGGACAGCCACACATACACACATGCACATATTAGCCATTACACACGGACAGCCACACATACACACGTACACATATTAGCCAATACACATGGACAGCCACACATACACACGTACACATATTAGCCAATACACACGGACAGCCACACATACACACATGCACATATTAGCCAATACACACGGACAGCCACACATACACACTACACATATTAGGCAACGGACAGCCACACATACACACGTACACATATTAGCCAATACACATGGACAGCCACACATACACACGTACACATATTAGCCAATACACACGGACAGCCACACATACACACGTACACATATTAGCCAATACACATGGACAGCCACACATACACACATGCACATATTAAAGAGAAAAAAGTTATTAAGGCAATCCTGTGCCTGATAACAGTGTTTTACCAGCGATCATCTGGTGAGGTATCTATGTTTTTTTTGTTTGTTTGTTTTTTGTTTTGCTTTAGATGGTCTGTGTTAGATTGCTCAGAACCCTGGCCTAGGTCTTCTCTACGGCGGTTCTCAACCTTATTTTGAGGCTCCCCAGTTTTCACTGTTCTTTTCTTCAGCCTCATTCTGCCTCCGGGAAGCACCGTGGGGTTTACTAGGCTCTCCCCATGCAGTCCCAGCTGACACAGTGACTCCTGTCCCCGACTCATTATTTCGAGGCATCGGCAGAGAGGCTTGATGACACGGCGCTCATTCCACCGTGGTTTCCACACACTCCTGGTTCACTGTCACGGCCACCCTTCTCATCTGAATGAGAAAACTGACGCTTTCCGACCTCAGGCGTGGGTCAACCCAGACAGTCACTCCAAAAAGTTCAAAGTTCCCGAGCCGCCTTCTCCACGGTCATTCACAGCCTTGTTTTCTTAGTGAGAGGACCATGCTTTCCTTTGGAGAGTGGGGAATGCAAACTTCACTTCTTTTGTGTTCTGTAGACTCGAGGAACACTGGAAACACATTGTGTGCTGTGTAAATATTGTGTCTCAGAATGCAATATGCTGTTGTGAAGTCGTTTGCTTTGTGTCATATGCCTCCCTACTGTTTTGGGCATTACCATGGAAAGCCCTTATACGGACCAAGAAAAGAACAAAATTTAAAACCTGAGTAGATGGCCAGCAAAAATTATGAGAAGTAATTTTGCTCATAATCTGTAATCTGATGGTAGAATGCTAAATTTACATCACCGCAAATAAATCTGTGGACAAAGTGTGAAGCCCAGGTTATTAATAAGCATTTGTGATATTTTTATTTATCCCATCTAGCAGCTATGAGGGACTGGTGACAGAATCTTAGCACATAAATTGCTGAGTTCTGAAGAAAAAGAATATATAACTATTCTCCGGTTACTAAGAGAAGTCTCATTAATTTGAAAAGCTGTGATTTTTTTTTTTTTCTTTTTGAGAGGAGCTTCCACACGGATCTCACTAGCAGCGGTAGGGGCGTTTCACCTCTTTCACCATTATTTCTCTCAATGTTCACTGTTCTCAACACAGTGGAAAAAGACTGTACAAACACACACGCGTAAGCGGCATCTAGACAAACAGCCCAGAGGAATATGTGACGCTATGCCAAAACACAACAGTTAATAGAAGGCAGAGCTGATAACACGCCACACATCCCAGACTTACTCTCTGCCCCACGGGGGTGGGCTGGGGTGGGGTGGGGTTGGGGGGAGAAGAGTGCATTCTGGGCAGAGCCAAGCCAACAACAATACCATGCACAAAGGATGCTCATTAAACTTCATCATCCTGTCGGCTCTAATGATGCTTTTACTTAATAAAAATTCCCCGAGCAGTGGAGAGGATATTAGACAAGGTCTTTGGTCATGTATCAGAGGTCCGAGCTGTCACCGGCGAGCATGCAGTCCAGGAGGTATGTCCCCTGGGGAAGGAGCAGAAACAGCTTTCACGGAATACATGCAGAGAAAAATCAATAACCGCAACTTGCTCCGCTGCTTAAGCATTTAAGAAAATAGGTAATCCTTTTAAATTAAACTGCAAAGTGCTAAATGTGGCGATTTCCAAACTGAACTCAGAGGTGAAACAAGAGAAGCCAAGGACACCGGGGAAGTTCCCCTTCTCTGATAAACATTGTATCCGGAGGGACTTTTTTTTTTAATGAAAAGAAAGAATTCGTAAACATGAAGAGTGAAACAAGGAAGCACCTTGTTTGAGGGCCAATTGCTCATTTCAAAAATTATCCTTCAAGATCACCGCTGTGCAAACCCAATACCCTGAATCTGGCTTTAGAAGTTAAATAGTAATTTTCCATAGAGATTTTGGAACACGGAGAGCTAGCTGCTAATACAATAAAATACCACAAGCTATTGTGACATTTCATTCATATTCTATAAATCACCTTAAACTTCATGTTCTGCCTACACGAAATTACCAAGTGTACGGGGATTGCGATAGTTGGACCAATACTGAGGTGCCACTCCAAAACCTGAAGATATGGGAAATGACACTGTCCTTTGTTTGTTAAATGATAAATCAACACAAAGTGGATTGAGGCAGGAACATGACACGTCACCCAAAAGAGGACCACCATAGTCCCTAGGCCGGCGAGCTTGATAGTGACACAGAGACAGAAAGAGACTGTGCACAAGACCAATGGTCATCAACTGAAAAGGTGTGTACCATATAGGGGGGGGGGAGAGTGCTATACCTCCGGGAAAGGCAGTGGGGACCAGCGAGCTATATTCTGTTCATATCCACGAAGGATGCGACTTCTGCAGTGAAGCTTGCCCTGCCCACCTGGACCCATGCCTGCTTGCCCCAGCCCCTGGTTAGTTCCCCACACTCTGCAATCACGTGTATTGCTGTGATGAAATACCATGACCAAGAGAAATTGAGGGAGGGAATGTTTTTATTTCTTTTATACTTCCTCAAAACAGATGCTCATCGAAAGCAGTGAGGGCAGGAAAACTCACGCAGGGCAGGAACCTGGAGGCAGGAGCAGCTGCAGAGGCCATGGAGGAATGCTGCTTACTGGCTTGCTCCTCATGGCTTGCTCAGCCTGTTTTCTAATAGAATCCAGGGGCACCACCCACAATGGGCGGATTGTGGGTTTTACTGAGTGGGAAAGACCTCGGCAAATGATCACTAATTAAGAAAATGCTACACAGCTGGATCTCAGGGAGGCTCCCTCTTCTCTGATGATTCCAACTTGTGTCAAGTTGACATGAAATTAGGCAGTACAACTTCCCTTCCTGATCCTACCCCAGGTTATTGCCACCTTCTGACTATCCTTCTGTCTAGAGTTCTTCCCAAATTCTCCCCTAGAAAGGCCCCGTCGCCATGTTTGCTGACAGATGAAGACACACAGAAGCATGGGAAGCTTTAACACTTTGATGAGAACGCGGCCAGCTCTGGGGATTCTGCTGGTTTGGGGGGAGGTCACATGGCTCACGGCTCAGTTTTAGTCTGTCAGGGTGCCTTGTCACCTTGGCTAAGCGAACTGGATGGCAAATGAGCAGGTGACCCATGACAGTCAGCCAGAGAAACAGGCCTAGGGTCCAAAGAAATGCCCTTTCTTTTTTGTTTTACTTAATGAAGAATAATCAGAGTCCAGGTCAGCTGGTACCTCACACTGGCCTAGTGTGACAAGGGGACTGCCGAGGAGAGAAACTGGCATAGATAAAGCAGATCTGAAGGGACAGAGACACTGTGCCCAATGACATTGAGTCCATAGACCACGCCGTGCCTGAAACCCACTGGCTGATCTCACTACAAGATCGCCTCCTTCTCTTGCACTTACCATCAAAGTAAGGCTGTGTGCTGACACAGTCACTCATTGATGGCTTTAAAGTGTGAGTTCCCTAGCCAAGTCTTCTTGGCCAACATTTTCATTGATGACATAAGCTTCCTTTTTACTGTATATCATAATAGCTTTATGTAGTTTCTATGATTACTGTTGCTTCCTGCCTCATCCAATAGAAGACTAATACGTAGAGGGTGAGAACCTACCTCTCTTCTTTAGCACCCTCTCTTCTTGGTAGTGATGGTCAATCCTCACTTTCCTCCTGGCTGATGTAGACTCATTAGGAGATAGCGCTTAGTGTGCTAGTGAAGCTGTGTCCAGAGAGGTTTTACTATGTAGGAAGGACCCATGTTAAGTATGGGCAGCACTATCTCATGGGCTGGGGTCTTAGACTGGCCAAAAAGGGACCGCTGACAAAGGCAGGTGAATGTCACAAGTCTCTTTATTTCCTTTTCCAGAGAGATGTGATCAAGCATCTCATGACTTGGTCACCGTAGCCTTGACTCCTACTGTCAAAGCCTTTTCCACAGCGATGGAATGGTCCCTCAAACTGAGCCAAACAAGTCCTTCCTTAAGTTGATTCTTGTGAGGTTTTTGGCCAGAGAGAAGAAAACTGCCTGATACCCGATAGTACGTTATAGACACACTGCAAATGTCTGCTGACTGAAAGAAAGCAGGTGTAGCATTACTGGGATAATCAAAAGCATCCCACTGTTGGAGATGGAGCTTTCTAGATAGAGCACGAATGCCTCTGGTATAAGATTTCATCTAAGTCACTTTTATTTTTCTTTCATACTTTTTTCTTTTTCTTTCTTTCTTTTTTTTTTTTTTTTTTGGTGGTTTTTCCAGGGTTTCTCTGTGTAGCCTAGCTGTCCTGGAACTCACTCTGTAGTCCAGGCTGGCCTTGAACTCAGAAATCCGCCTGCCTCTGCCTCCCAAGTGCTGGGATTAAAGGTGTGCGCCACCACTGCCCGGCTCACTTTTATTTTTCAAGCTTTTGTGCCTAGTACCCAACAGTCAGCAAAAAATATCTTACGGGGATGTGTATGTGATGGAGAACTGTTCACACCATGGTGGACAGGAACCAGAGGGGCTGGCGGGAACCAGAGGTTGGGGATAATAGTAATATGCCTGCGTCTAGTGACCTACTTCCTTCAGCTAGGATCTGATTCCTAAAGGTTTCACGGCCTCCCCAAATTGTGCCATCACAAGGGGGAACAGGTGGCCCAAAGCAGCACCTGTGGGGACACTTCGGCACCAACCCAGCACATGTACTTTGTCTCTGGAGTGTGCACGCACTTCAGTCATGTGAACTCACTCAACCACAGCACGTTACATGGAACCTCACACGCCTGGCATTGCAGAGGCCCGCTGCATGCTGGATCATATTACGGCGTGATGCCCCAACGCTGAAAACGATGCTGTATTATTTTTATTCTTCCTTCTGCATTGGACGAAACAAATCACTTCTTACTTACAAATCGTTAAGTCAAAACCAAAAACAAAGGAAAACAACCTTAGTAATTAAAACCAAGGTGTCTCTGGCTACAGAGTATATATGGTGGTTTATCCACCAATGCAATCATGCAGGGGACTTTAAGAAAAAAAGCAGGAGGGGGCAGCTGGTATCTTCTGCCCTGGTTCTGGCATAGCCAGGTTCCCCCTGTAAGCTGTGTTTCTGGGGTATGGTCACTGGCATCTCTGAAATATGGCAAAGCAAGTCGTTGTTGTTTCTTCATCCAAGATGCCAGCTTTTGAACTCTAGCTGGTGATGTGAAGATGACAGCAGCAGGGGAGGGGGAAGCTCTTGGTGGATGTGATGGTTTGTATACGGTTGGCCCAGGAAGTGAACCTATTAGGAGGTGTGGCCTTGTTGGAGTAGGTGTGTCATTGTGGGTGTGGGCTTAAAACCCTCACCCTAGTTGCCTGGAAGTCAGTCTTCCACTAGCAGCCTTCAGATGAAGATGTAGAACTCTCAGCTCCTCCTGCACCATTCCTGCCTGGATGCTGCCATATTTCTGCCTTGATGACAATGGACTGAACCTCTGAGCCTGTAAGCCAGCCCCAATTAAATGTTGTCTTTTATAAAACTTGCATTGATCATGGTGTCTGTTCACAGCAGTAAAACCCTAACTAAGACAGTGGACAAGGGAGTGTTGGGAGTAGGCCGGGATATTTGAGGTCAAGGCATCAACTGTGACAGTAAGAATGTAGATATCACAGCTCAAAAAAAAAAAAAAAAAAAAAGATAAATCTTTGGATTTCACCTTCCTTTAGTCTTGATTCCCATATTTTGAGTTTGAAGGAAAGAAACGTCCTCAAAAGGATGTAAGATACTTCCTGCCTGGAACTACTCTGAAGATTGTTTATCATGCATTATTTGCATTGAAATAATATTTTTAAGAGTATCTGAGAAGTTTACAGCGTAAAAAAGAAAAAGGGCTAAAAATCCTATAGGGTTACAGGTTAGGTTGGCGGCGCACCAGGATCTGTTAGATCCCAGGCATCAGCGAGGGGCCTTGAGGAGACTCAGGGAAGCGGTGTGAAGGGGGGCTCGCTCTCTGGACTTGGCTCCTTGTGGCTGATGCCCCCAACAGGCGAAAGCTGTGGCTGTGGGTGGGCAGGAAAGAGCTGACGCTTGTCACAACAGCCCCTTTGAAGCCAAGAAGCTCAGTGTTTCCTCGAAGAATCTCACCCACAAAACACCCCTGGAAGGTGTTAGAACGTTCCATGTGCAGATGGTGAATCTGAGGTGGAGTAAACGTGTGAGGTGGAGGTGCCAGAGGCGCAGGGGGTGTGGAGACTCCTCCCAGCTCAATAGGAAGGCACGGGACAGAAGATCTTAAAGGGAGAGCAGACATAGAAGGAGCATGCAAATACAACAACCCACAATTCAGAACAGTCAACTCCAGCTATGGAGGGTCTGTAGAACAGGAGGTAGATTCTGTTGACCATGAGGACATCATGGTCAGACTTCATGGGGGAGAAACAACCTTGAAATCATCATAGACACACATTAAATCTGCTGTGTTTATCAAAGCTCACTACTTTTAAATCTCTATTTCTTTGTTAAATATTTTCTCCACGAACCTCAAATAAAAAACGAAAACAAAACAACCTGAAAATTAAAAGAAGATTAAAGCAACTTATTGTCTATATAGACTAGCCATGCCTCATTCCTATGACAATTCCTTGTGCCTCCAAGCATATTGCTTCTCTGTCTGTCTGTCTGTCTGTCTAATCCTGACAAGGAGTGCTTCTTTAGGGGGTCATTTTTAATTAAGGTGTGTGTGTGTGTGTGTGTGTGTGTGTGTGTGTACATGGTACATGAACAAGCATGCTTGTAGATGTTGTGTGTGCATGGAAAGGCCAGAGAATAACCTTGGGTATTGTTATTCAGAAGTCATCTACTTTTTCCTTTGAAATAGGGTTTCTCTTTGGGATCTAGGGATCAGCAATTAGGCTAGGCTGGCCTGCTAGTGAGTCTTGGAAATTTTCCTGTCTCTCTCTGCCTCCACAGCAGGGGAGAAGTGTACCCTACCTTGGCTGGCTTTTTATGTGGATGCTAAGCACTGAACAAAGAGCCTCATGCTCATGCATCAAGACCTTTGACAACTGACCCTACATCCTCAGCCCTAACAATGTATAAATGCACAACAAAACTGTGCTCAATTTGCCTTGTGGAATCTGGTTTGAAGCAGAGAGCCTATATATACTTAGTACACTGTATGCTCTGAGAGAGAAGAGGCCAGGGGATAAGACATCTTCTTCCATGTTCAGCATTGTCTGGGAACTAACTTACAGAGGACTTGAAGAAATTATCCTGAAAGTCATCTGTAATTCTCGGTGACTGGGAAACCTTGAACAACTCACTCAACCTGAGAGGTTTTTCTCATCTGTAAACTAGGCGCTTGAGATTAACAGTACATATCTCATGGGGCTGTCATAAGGATGAAATAACACCAAGTACTGAGTATTTAGCAGACACTAAACACATCCTGAACATCCAGGCTGCCGAGCACCGTGCTCAGAGCTGGGGTTGTCCATTCTAAACTTGGGCGAGAGCACAGAATTGCAAAGACGCCTTATGTTCCGTCTGCACGAAGTTTTACACAAAACACAGTTTCTTTCCAGGGAGATATTTTAAAAGATGCTGTATTATGTATGCCCGAGGAAAGTAGGAAATGGTGGAGAATACACAGAAGGTCCTTGGGGTGGGGGGGAACCAGCCAACAAGTTCAGTCACTCTTTGGGGCTCCTCCTCTTCACGCAAGACCACCCCAGTCAGTGCCAGAAGCACTCAGGGAATCCATTGTGCAGAGGGCTCTGTCCAGGGTTCTGAATGGGCGGCATGCCAGTACTAACTGAAGCCATGAGGAGGGGATTGGGCACAACTTCTGTCCTCGTCCTGCTCCAGCCCTCCCATTCACAGGCTGAGCTGTTCTAGAATCTATTCAGAAGGGACCCACATTATGTAAGAGTCAATAATCTTTATGGTAACTCCGCAGTGAAAGTGTCATTTGTTGTAATGAACACTGATCATAAGTTAAGCCCCTAGCTACTCTCTCTGTTATTTTTCATTATACTGTTCCTTGCTCTGTTATATTTCAGGAGTACTGAGGGAATTTATCCAACTCTGCCTGCTAGTCAGCTCTTCGTTACGCGGATTCCGTTCTGCTGAGATGTACTGCAGCAATTTGCAAACACACAGATTCCTTAGGAAATGCATCAGACGCTGGTTATGTGCTCTCCTCTGCTGATGCCAGCAGGCAGTCTTCCCTCTTCTCTCTCTCTCTCTTTTTTTTCTGGTTATTTGTCCCCTTAATCTGCCATTTTCCTCTCTATTTATCTCCCACTCCATTCACAGTACAGTTCTCCAGGCCCAAATCTGAGACTATTAACAATGCGTTACTGGGTCTGTTTTTTTTTTTTCCCAGCAGTAATAACTCTTTGTTCAATTCAGCACCAAGAATAATGTTTCTGAAAGGATCGTTGCCCCTCCTATAGCTCACACTTGCAAGCACTGCTCTGCTTACATTACAGGCCTTCCTCCTCTCCTCTGGCTGCTTCTAAGGAACACTAATTCCAAAAGGCACATCAGCAAAGAAAAGCTGGAATGGTTCCCCTTCCTTCCTTCCTTCCTTCCTTCCTTCCTTCTTCCTCCCTTCCTCCCTCTTCCCTCCCTCCTTCCTTTTAAAAAGTCAATATGAAAAATTCAGTTAGTTTGTTGTATTCTAGGTATGAGAGTAAAATTTCCATATGCCTCTGTGCCTTCTGCTCTTGCTATTGCTTGTAGGTAGGCTGACATCCCCGGGGGAGGACTGCACCACTGCAGTGACTTGGAGATCGCTGGCCAGCCGAAAGGCATGGAGCCCTCACGGCTTCATGCCCAGCATCAGCCCTTTGGCTACAAACACCAGTAGACTCCATTTCTCTAACTGGGCGGAGGGGCACGGGGCGGAGCCTGTCACCGCCAGACAGCAAGCGTAGTTAGTTTTGATTATATTGTTCTTTGCCTCTGTTTGCCAGGGTGCCAGAGAAGAAGCGAAAATATTAAAAAGAAGAAAAACGGCACCTAGAGGCATCCAAGATCCCGGCGCTCCATGGCGGCTACCATATTAGGGCAGAATCGGCTGCAAGTCTTAGCCAACGAGACGGAAGTGTACGCAGGCAGGCGAGCTCACGAGTGGCGCGCTCCTGTTACTCTGTGTTCCTCCCGAGACGCATGGCAGGAAAGCCGAGGAGGAACCTTTATTACCATATCTACATTTCTTTAAAAAAAAAAAAACAATCTGAGCAGCCCCGCTCCCTGGACAGATGGCTTTTACCACCATGCAGACCTCCCCAGAGAAGAAGAGAGGAAGACTTTCTACGCTTGGCTCCTTTTACTAGAGGCCATTCCTGTCGGCCACTGGATCCACCCAAGTCTAGGTTGAGCATGGTGGTATGAGGGTACAGCACCTTTCCAAATACTAAACCTGAAGGAAGTGGCTGCCAAGACGACATGGGGCCTGACAGCCTCATTCTGACCCCCGGGGCCCGGGTGGTGGGAAGAGAGAGCTGACTCCCACGGGTTGTTCTCTGAGGTACACATGCCCACTGTGGCATCCCCTGCCCTGCCCCTCAGCTCCCCGCCCACCCCCACCCCCGCTCTCAAGGCTGCTTCTCAGAATGCAACCTTATCTGCGGGAACATTCCAGCAGGGCAGAGCCGTGGCACCAGCTGTGCACCCTCTGACGTCTGGAGGATCGCAGCTTCGTAAGTTTAGCTTTGAAAGGCTAAAAGCGGAGGCCAGAGACAGTTCATACAGTTACACACAGGGACCTGCCTGAAAGCCGGTACGCAGAGAGGATACAGAAAAGCCAAAACTACAACAGCACAGGTTGCGAAAAGACACTTGTATCAAACTCCGCTCCCCAGGATGAGTCTCAGTCTATAAAGGATAAGCCTGCATACAGGAGCCTGTGCTAGGCTCAAAGCTAAAGGTCCCTTGAAGAGCGCACTTTTAAGTACTCTACAAGAGACGGGACGAGGACTCAAGCAAGTCTGTGAAAGTACACGGAGAGCTCAGATCACTGCAGGAGGTGACCCAGGGCACGCTCGCGGTGGCTTAAGAGATCTGAAAATGTATGGATACAACTCCACAAACGGGTGGACCAGCTATAAAATTGCTAGAAAGCTGCACGTTAATTTATTCACCCAGCGTGAGAAAAGCCTTGCGGTCATAAACGCTCTCGATATGGAAAAGTAGAGTTGGTGGGGGTGGGGGTGGGGGGGGGGGAGTTACTTCATACACCCTTCGGTTACTAGGGATTTCCAAAACTAGAATGCAATGTATCTCGATACATCGATGTCAAAAGAGACTTAGGATTCCAGGATGTGGATGGAGTTTTTCAGGTACCTCATAGTGAGGGCTTTGTTTTAAGCACCATTTTATCAGCAAGCTGAGTGATCAAGGCAGGTGGGCACAGTACTCTGAATCCACTCTTAAACGCCACTGCTGATGACGTGCTAGGTGGTATGTGCTTCTGTGTGAAATTCATATGTTTACGGGTGAGCCATGTGTCACCAGTACTGGAGGAGAGACTGAAGACCAGAACTAATACCCCAGAACTGTTCCATTATGTCCATTCTTGGCCCCCGCTGGCTTGTTTTTGTTTTTGTTTTTTTTTTTTTCTGCCCAGCTCTGAGGGTTTGTCGACTGTTCTTTACTCACTGGGCATCTCAACCCCACTCTGTTAGTGGCCAGCTCTTCTCACTTTGACCATTTCTGTCCACGATTCACAATCTCTCTTCTCAGTTCCAACGCTGTACACTAATGAGTGACCCTCAATGATGGCGAAAAGGGCACCCTTCCATCGCTTATGTGTGACTGTGTTGTGGATAGCCCTGGGCTAGTACTTTGATGTTAATTCCACTCCTCAGAGGGGCTGCAGATGAGGAGTTGCCTTGTGAACCGTCTCCCCACCTTGACTTTTCAAATAAAGGCTTGAGCCAATGATTGGGCAGGAGGAAAGTGGGAGGAGCAGAGTCTAGGGGAGGAGCTACGGGGTATAAAACAGGAGGAGGAGGAGCAACGGGAAGGAGAAGAAACTAAGAAAGGGGAAGAAATGAAGAGAAACGGTTAAAGAGAACCGGAGAGGCGGCAGGGAGAGAAGCTCGGGGCCTAGAGAAACTGCAAGTTGTATGGGATAAAATAGATTGAAACAGAGTAGTAGAGTGGGAGGCCTGCCCAGTCTAGGCTTGTAGCTTGTTTTGTTAACCGCTGAGTTGAGCTTTCTTTTACCGGGGAACTGGGTTGGATACATAGTAGCAACATGACTGTGTCAATATAACTCCAGGGGACGGTTCCGGAGGCCCACTAGATGGCCACAGAGACGAAAGCAACGTCATGACTATTTAGGAACGTCATCTCATCCTCCTGTCCTTTCAACTTTGCACTTCTCTTCATTCTGTTCCTGGTGCCCGGGGTTGTGCTCTGACCATCTGGATTAGCAGTGCTCTGTGCACACGCCACAATTAGGTGGATGTTCTGAAGGCAGAGACAGCGCCTTATAAATCTCTGTCTGCTGAGCCTGGTCCTGTACACACAAAGTACACTTAGCGGATAATTGTTCACAGGCTGATTGATTAAAAGAGCCTCCAGACTCACTCCCTTCCCAGGTTCACAAGAAGAAATATACCATGAAACTGAAGGATACAGCTGGCTTCCTAATTAATATTTGTCACTTGGCGGTTCTTAATTAAGAAGTCTAAAATAAAGACCCACCTTTCTCCCATGCCAAACGGGTATCACCTTCATCAGTATTAGATGAGACTGCAGCTTCATTTTTTTTGCTGCTTTTTTTCCCCCTCCTCTGCCTTGCCAGATGGGAACATTAGCTACACGGTATTTATTAATATAATAAGCAAAGACAAGTGCGGAGGCTTGGGGGAATTCAGGCGGAAGCAGACCCTTGCCCTCCTTCAGCAGAAGCTTTGCAGAGAAGGTGAAAGAAACTTTTTTGTCCTATTTCTGGGAGTGAGTGAGTGATGTCTGAGGCAGGAAGCAGACTCTGTTACCAATGCTGATGACTTTCTGTCCCCTGGGGGCCTTCTGAAGTCCCCCGAAGTCTCTCCTTGCATAGTCTCATGAAAAGGCCCACCAGCCCTCGCCTCCTGAAAACACTGGGCCGCACACTTTATAACTGAGAAAAAAAAAATCTCAAAAGAGCAAGCTTCCCATCTTCCCAAACATGGCCACAAGGTCACTGAAGGTAGCAAGGCAGGATCCCCCGTCACTGGAAACCACACTGTACCTTCCTAGGTGGGGGTGTGAGCTCCAGTGGTTATCAGTGTCCTTTAAAAAGGATCTGAAATGGGCATCCCGAGGCAACCAACGCCATTATGCTTCTGATAGTGCCTTCGCCTACTCTCAGAAATGAACAAAGGAGGGCCAGCAAGATGGCTGAGTCAAGGCACCCACCGTAAGCCTAGTGATGTGAGTTCGATCCCCAGGGCACACACAGTGGAAGGAGAGAACTGACTCATTTGCACAAGTAGCCTCTGATATCCACATCTGGGGCTGTGGCACACGCATACACACTTAACACACGACGTGGGCACTCAAAATGATTACAATGCAATAAAGATGACCTTAATTGTGCCATACCTTTTTTTCCCCCCTCACTTAGGTAATGTTTGAGAAAACGGCTTGAGATGAAGGCGAGGTGGGTGGGTAGTGCCTGCATCATAGACACATCCCCCCTATTAGGGTCTGCTCCAGCTCTTAGGAGCATGGCAAAGAAGAGCTCCTCCCTGGGAGTCACAATGAGTTTGGAACTGGGCTCAGCCTCTCATAGGCTGAGTGGTGTGGAAAAAGGGCCAGGATTGAGCTTTCTAATTTGGGTAAAGGAATTCTGCATGATTGCACTGCAGAGGTTAGGCACCGTCTACAGGGAATCCAGGCATGGAGGTTACCAACCATGGGTGTGTGTTATTCTTGAACCAGCTCTGCTTACAGTTATTCGAAAGGACCCATAGAATCACCTGGGTTCTGCTACGGCGATGATGGCCTGTCTTGATCCACTCAGGAGGACAGAATGGTGGGTCAGGTCCAGGCTAGCCTGAATCCTGCATCTATTTGTTTGTTTTTTCACCTTTGTGCCTTTGAGAAAGAACTGACACTTCCTTCGGTTGCTGTATCCAAACTGAAGCTTCCTTTCGTTGCTGGTGTCCACGTTGTTATGTTTATATCAACAGGACTACAACACCTGACCTAGGCACGTTAAAGAAGGGAGGCAGTATTTCAGCTCACAGTTTCAGAGGGCTTCAATCCACCGTGGTGGAAAGGCACAGTGGGCCTCAGTTCACGGCAGCAGGAGTGCTTGGTGGGGCCCATTCCCATCAGCATGAACGAGTACATAGAGAACACATCACTACCCAGGGGTTAAGCATAACACAACTGTAAAAGGCCTGTTCCACATGACCCATTTCTTCTATCCAGCCCTACCTTCTGGTGGGTCCTGTCTCACAAAATACATCAGGTGAGGAAGAAGCACTTAAAACCTGAGCCTGTGCTACCCCCCACCTCACGCTTCAGATTCAAACTACCAGAGCACTCTTGTCTCACAGGGTGGCTGTATTCTTTTGCAGATTTTCTGGAACTCTCTAGAGCCACTTATGGCATTGCAAGGATTTATGGGATGAAGATGTCTTTCAGGAGCAAGACACTGAGAAGTCTTCCAGGTTGCAGGGTATCCCAGTATCCCACTAAATATCAAGGTAGATGAAAACCCTGCTTCCAGTTGCTTGGGAATCAGAATTTAAATTAGTAGAGCCGAAATGCCCGCTATATGAACACGAAGCATTTCCTACCCATTGTGCCCATAAACTGGTCATTCAGAAATGCCAATAGCAGGCAAGCTGAGGTGAAGCTGGCCTTTGCCTTGTTTACTCTAGGGGCTCTGCCAAGAATTGCTTGCTATTGTATAAAATCCTGTGACGGACAGCATGCCCGCTTATAGGATCCGAGTCCTCCATGCCGCACATCTCCAACAATCTGCAGTTAGAGCTGACAGACCCCAGGGTTTCTACACAGATGTGAACATACATTTGTCCAATTCTTGAGTATAGCCAGGAGCAACATTCATCTACTGAGTGCATCCAATGATATACTCATTAAATGTGGAGAGTCAGGCATATTATCTATGTAAACTGTCAGGGCGAGTGAGGCGAGACCAAGGTATTTGCGACAGAAGGCAATCTAAAGGGTTGAAGGGGAGTGGCCTTTTTCTGAGGGATGCTCAGAAGGTTCAGGGAAGAGGCGGAGCCACAGTACTGTGCACATAGCAATGGCTCAAGAAACGCGGCCACTATTGGTATCGCCAATCTTATCGGTAACCCTCCTTTCGGCCTCGTGTTGCTTGACAAACTGCTGGCAGGAAAATGAAGTTTACTTTCTGCCTCTCTGGATCGTCCATCCGGACGTAGGCGAGGCAGCGGTGAAGGGCATCTTGCCTGAGTTCTAGGGAGATGGATCACGCGTGGCAGAGAGCCCAGAAGGGAGGGAGATTATTCCCAATAGCTCTGGCAGTCAGGGGATACTTCATTATCCTGTCCATTACAAACCACTCAAGACACATATTTATTGACGACGATCTGCCAATTGATTAAACATCTCAATATATGAACCCAACTTCACATTAATTAGCAGTCTGGAGAACATGATCTTAGAAGCCAGGGTAGACACTTTTGAAAATTCTTACATTTGCCTTTGCTTTAACCTTCTGAGAACTGCCACACATAATTTATGTTCTTCTAAATAAGTTACATTTCTGTTTCACTTGTTAAATAGACTAAGCCGGGTGCAAGAAGTTTCACATTTGTTTTTTACTTTGTGCTACATAAAATGTGCGTTTAATAAATGGCTCCACCAGACAGGCAGGGAAGGCAATGGTTGACACCTGACGCACATCTGTTCTCCACAACAAAGATAATTAATGATGTTACGCGGTGCACATATGACTTTCTACCTTGGGGCTGAGGAGCTACAGGGGACAAAAGGCTGCTGGCTTATGCTCAACATGGGCAGCTTGACAAAGCTGGCTTCAAAAATATAAGTTTCCCTCTTCTCTCTTTTTATTAATTCCTTCATTTTATTAGTTAAGTCTTAAGGTTTGACCTTTCAGAATTCCCCAACAGATTCTCCAAAGGGGGTGGGTTTCTTTCCCTTTCCATTTAAAGAAGAGAATGAAGGTAATAAAAATCGTTTGCAGCTTTTTCAGCTTCTCTTGCGTTTGGGTGGTGTCCAGTGAGTTCCGTTTGTTCCTTAAATGTTTGTCCCTTGGCCAAAGCACAGCTCACACTGGGCAGTGACACAATGAATGTCCCCACCGCTGTCCCACAGAATGTGAACCAGATAAGGGGCTGGGAGACAGGTCAGTGGATCAGGCACTTGTGCGAACAGGAGGATTGGAGTATGGATCCTTAGAAGCCACATAAGGGCTAGGCAGGTGTGGCAGGCTCACCTAGGATCCCAGGACTCTAGAGGTGGAGTTAGGAGCCTCAAAGCAACTTGGCTCGCTAGAATAACCAATCATCGAGCTCCAGATTCACAATGGACCCTACCTCAGAAAAACAGAAAAACAAAAACCTCTGGTCTTCACACGGGCACTTGATACCTGTACACATACCTGTACCCAAGCACATGTGAGCACACACACATACCACCACTACCATATCTCTCACACACACACACACACACACACACACACATAAACAAATATACAAGAATGTACACCTAGGAGCCTGATAGACATGTAGAGCTTGCCAAACTGTAGCATATTCTGGAACTTTTACGGCCCTTGCGCATGCGCAGACTAAGGATCTTAGGGGACCATTTGCATTTCACACGCAGTACTAGGTGCTGCTGACCGGGTATGCTTGGCTCTACTTTATTTTTTATCCCTTTCAACAGAGCCACGGTGCCCATCCGGATCCACACCCAGGCTGTTACTGCAAAGCACCCCTTCAGCAGATCTAGGCCACACAGAGAGGGACAGAGACTCTGTGAGCACACAGGGATTTCCTCTCCTGTTCATAAGATGGAGAATTGAGGTCACCGAATTGCTGCATGACAAGACTTCAGACGGCGGAGAGTGACTTGAGTAATATGCAAAGAGAAATTGGATTTAATAAGTGTAATCTTCCCAAAATTGCTGTCAGGCTTCAACTACTCTTATCTTGGAAACAAGAAAAAGCGTTGCGGAAGTCAGCTCTAGTGTAACTGGAAAAGGTCTCAGGGATGCTGGGCACATCGATGCTTCCTCTAGCGCCGCCTGTTCTGCTGGATGCCATCACGTGAATACACCTGTTGATGTCTCTGTGCAAAATCTTCCCAGGAGTGGTGCTGGCCTAAAGTGGTCCACGAGTCTCTCATAGAACTGGGGCGTCCCTGCCTTGCTGCACTTGAAGCAAAACCTAAAAGGAAGTGCATGTGTCTTCCAGACAGGCTTACCTGATGGATGCTGACTGGTCACAGACAAACTCTTAACATTTTTTTTTTTTATCAGTCAGCTATTTAATAAGAGATTATATATGACTTACTGTTGAGAGAAGGAACACATTAAAGATGGAACACATCAAAAGGTGTTTCAGTGTTTTTGTTGACTTTTTAATTAGTTCTCGAATGGGGGCTTGGAATCTTGCTCGTCTCCCAAGTGCTGCCCACCAAGCGATCTAGCCCATTCCTATGTGAACTGATTGGGAAGTTTTGGGGGGTTTTCTCTTTAATTTTCTACTTTCCTAGTATTGTCTGGTCATTTTCTGCCTCTTTGTTTTTTTGTTTTTGTTTTTGTTTTTGTTTGTTTGTTTTTTTTTTTGTTGTTTGTTTTTTTTTGATTTTTTGAGTCAGGGTTTCTCTTTGTAGCTCTGGCTGTCCTGGAACTCACTTTGTAGACCAGGCTGGCCTCAAACTCAGAGATCCACCTGCCTCTGCCTCCCAAGTGCTGGGATTACAGGCGTGCGCCACCACTGCCCGGCTGTTTTTTTGTTTTTTTTAAAGCAGTTTCTCAAGGGAACATGAACCAGCCTCCCAATGACCAGGGGTCTGCTGGCCCCCTGCATTTGTTCTAACAGAGCCAGTGACAGGTAACTTGTGTCATACAGCTCTGTGAAGCCTGCCGGCCCTCACCTCTGTGCCTCATTAATATAAAAGAAAAGAAGCGCGTGGGAGAAAAAGGCAGCGTTAGACAGCCGCCCCTAATCCATCGGTCCCTTTGTGCGCTGGAAGCCTTACTCGCTCGCTGCAAGGGTCCACGCTACAGGTGTGTTTCAGGATTTCGTTTGCAGCGGCCATGATCCATTTAATTGAAAGTAATTCATCCTGGGTAGCACTTGCCAGAATAATGCACCAACCAGGGACACAGTATGCACTTAAATTAGGATATAATCAGACTTAGATATTCTGCAAATGTGTCATCTTGCATTCAATCAGTACCACAAGGTTTTGGGGCTGAAATATCAAAATAGCCCAGACGCAGTCCCTTCTGGACCAGGAAGTGATAGTTATTTAACTGGTTCTTTAAGCCCTTCCTCATACCATGGGTTCAATAGCTTCATCTCCCATCTAATGAACTCAACATGTTATCGCTTTCTGCTAAAAAAAAAAAATTATTTTCCTTCCCTGTTTCATAGTTACTTACTTTTTCACCAACAACAATAAACACACTTGTATTTAAGGAGCCCTGTGTTTCCACTCAGAATTAACATCCAACTGGCTGCCAGCGAATCATTTCTGGTGATTAATTCAGCCATTGCAAAGAAAACTGTGGTGTCCACGGGAGGATCAGAAGCAAGCTGCTAATAAGAGAGCCACAGTTGTTGGGGATGAGGCCCGTGCCTGGCGGTTCTCTGAGGGATGGACTAAGAGCCCAGAGGGAATTTATGCCAGGAATGAGCTGCAGTGCCCAGGAACGGGGTCCAGCTACCATGGGCAGCATGCGGTGACAGTTCAGAGCGCCACTGCCCAGCGGGAGCCACCATCAGGACCTCTGCTTAGTGGTTGCTATGAGCCTCACAGTAGGACCAAGCAAACCAGAAGGGTTTTGTTTTTTTTTTTCTCCCAAAAAGGAAAAAAAATACACTTTACTGCATCGGAACCCCTACCTTGTGCCCTAGGATGCCTCCTAATTCCAGACAGCATGCCAGGACTAATCACAGCTCACCTTTTTTCCCCCCTTTTCATTTAAAAGCAAAACCACTCATTTAATTTTTAGTGTTCCCAGGCTGGGGGTGGGGTGGGGGTGGGGGCGGGGGTTGGGGTGGGGAGAGAGAGAGAGAGAGAGAGAGAGAGAGAGAGAGAGAGGGAGGAGAGATTGATTCATCTGTGGAACAACTTACAGAAAAGTTTCTTGCTTGTACTGCCTGATCAACTGAGCCTTGGAATGCCCCAAGTTATGACCCACCGTGAGCCCAGGACTCCTTCCTTGACCTCGATACTTCCAGTTCCCACTTCAGTCCCACTTCAGACAGTGAGCACATGTACCTCAGCTCAGAGAGGGGACCACACAATCCATTTGCAAATTTCTATCGGGGCCAAAGCAACGGGTGAGAGCCTCTACACTGTCGCTCAAGGCGCGTGTGGCAGGGAGAGGCTTCTGGAGTCTGTCCTCAGAAGCCACAGGGTGTGTCAAATTCACGTCTGCCTCGCGTTCCTGTGAGCGCGAGTCCTACCCTGGAGAGGGCTGTGGGAGAGCAGGCTCTGCTAATGTCTGTCGCACTCTCAGGACGCGTCAGGAGCGCATCTCTACAGTCTATCACTGTCTTCCAACGGCGAGGAGGAAAACACCGGTGATTTTTTTTTTCTCTTTCCTTTTGTATCTCTATTACACAAACAACAGCCACCAAACCAGATTCTGTCAGACAATAAATAAGACACAAGGTTTAGTGGTCTCTATAAACTATGGAAAACAAATTGCTTGCCGAGGCTCTCAAGGCTGCCGAGCCTTTAAAAACCCTTCGATCTCACCAGCTCAGAGCGCTCCTCGCGCTGCAGTTAATACCATCGGCTTATTAGCGGTAAGTTCCGAGTGTCTTTAAAATCCCCAGAGACCCTTATTTTTTTTCCAAAAATATTTATTTTTATTTTGTGTGCATAGCGTTTTCGTGTGTGTGTGTGTGTGTGTGTGTGTGTGTGTGTGTGTTTGTGTGTGTGTGTGTATGTGTATACCATGGACTTTTTAAAAGCCATGAAGAACATATGCCGAATACAAGGGCAGAGCTGTCTTTGAAAACCGGTGTCACGTATGTCAGAGCTACTGAAGACATCGTGGTCACCAGGTAGGAAGACACTGCCTAAAATGAAAGGAACCAAAAATGTTTCTGGTATCTATCACATGTCTTCATCTGGGGATGAAACGTAGGAAAACCAACCAACCAACCAAAGCTGCTACCTCTAAGGTCCCTGCGGGGGATGGATAGCTTGGTTTTAGATTCGTTCATTTGGTTAGGAACACCAGTGGGTTTGGTAAAGTTTCTTTCTTGGCGAATGTTCTGGAAAGCACATGAGTCTTACAGTGGATATGCTAAGATAGTAAGTCTCACATTCCTGGAGGTTTGCAAGCAGAAGCAAGAGTCAACCACTAACTTCTCAACCCCAGGATCTCATGGGCGATGCCTGCCCTGCTGTGTTCAGATTCTTTCCATGTCTTCAGAAAAAGCTATTCACAGGCAGTGAGCAGGCATCCTTCCCCAGGTAGGCCGTGACCCCAGGGCACTGGAAGCAACTGGGCATCTATGCCAACCACCGCCTGCCACCTGGCTCAAGGCATCTCCAACTGGCTTTCTCCTCCCCACTCCTGACTCTCATTAACCCAAAAGACAGATGACAGCAGTATGTGATCTCACATGATTCCTCAATCTGTCTTTTCTAGCATCCTCTATTTATCAGGTGGCTTCAAGCAAGTGAACTACAACTATCCAGTGCTGGCGCGGGCTGCCAGGAAGCCAGAAAGTGAACGGGGGCGGGATGGGCGGCAACTTTACGCCATTACAGACAAGACTGAGTGCAAGACGGCATCGGGGCTTTCGTCTGTTGGGAGGAAATCCTCCCCGCCTCTGGGACAGAGAGTGCAGGCCAAAAAGAATTCTCCGCCGAGCAGTTCTGCAGAAGTAATAGAGGCATATGTGCAAGCAATCCAAACAGCCGATTGCAAACATGTTTCCTTGAACTAATCAATCGCATCTCCTAGTATAAGTTGTATTTAAAACAGATGGGAGTTATTCCTAAGTATATAATGCTTTATATAACAAAATTGAGTGAAATTCTGTATCACCCTCCGGTGTTTTATTTTTTTTTTAAAACAATTTTCCACACACAATGAGGTGCTTCGTAGAAGCCTGGTCTTCTTGCTTCTGCTCCTTAGGATTTAAACGTCTTCAGTGGGTCAACTGCATTAAACGGTGCTCAACTCACTGGGGTAGAAAAAAACACATGCAGAGACGTGATTTTTGTTACCATGTGGCAGAATGCCACCCTAGGTCAAAGACTGTAAGATCTGAAACGAGGCTCAGAGATGTCTCGCGTCTTTCGCGTAACATTGGGAGGCACTGAATCCACAGACGAAGTCAAGGTTATGAATTGTTATTTTGGCTTCCCTTTCTGTTAGTTACTTCCCAGCTAGTGGAAGGGAAGCTTTTGCCTGGTTACTCATGCTGAACAGCTAGTTCAGAAAATGTACATCTATAAAAAGATTGTCCACGGCGGCTCTGTCTATAATAACCTGCAACTGAAAGCAACAGTCACGACCAGTGGCAGGGGAGTGGATGCACTGCGCTGTATTTAACAGTGGAAAACGAGTGCTTTTGAGACTGTTCTGGCTAACTTCTCTCGATGTAGTGATAAGAAGAGAGATCTGCTGGAATTATCACACAGAGCCCTTGAATTCTTTGCTTCTTCAGCTCATGCATCCATATTCTGTCTGTTGTCTGTCTGTCTGTCTGTCTGTCTGTCTCGCTCTCTCGTCCCTCTTCCTCTGTTATCCAGTTATTTTATAAACATTTCTAATATTGTACTTCATGCTCTATTCTCCCGTTTGTTTCTCCCCGTGAATCCCATTCTACTGAATACTGTGGCTGGAGCTGGAGCTCAGAGGTGGCAAAGGCTTCGGGCTCTTCTCTTACCAGCAGGGGAAAAAAAGAAAATTGGAAAAAAAAAAAAAAAAAAAAACCTCCCAAAGACTGAAGGTCCACACGGGTTCACTTGGTCCACACAGCAGTCTCCAGCCCTGCATGTGAGTCCCAGTGCTGTCTGTTGCCCTCTTCTCCTTCACGCTGGATGAGTTTCAGAAGCCAAAGGAAGCCCCTTCACTATATCCAGGATCCGAGTCTCTTAGCCACTCATGGTGGCACGTGCCCATAGTCCCAGCTACTTTGAATTCTGACTCAGGAAGCATGGGGACAATTGCCCTGTGCCCCATAGCATCCGTTTGATTTCCCCTCAGCTGGACCTTTGCATTCACACAGACTCACTACGGTTGCCGCCATGTGAAACCCTCAGCACCCCCATTTCCAGCAACTGCCATTTGTCTTGACCTGGAGCAACCCTAAATCTATCACAACTGAGCCAGCAGTACCCTGACATCACCACAGCCAGGTCCAGGCCTCAGTAAGACCTCTGCATCTCTAATTCCAGGCCATCGCTCAGTGCTGGCTCAGCCTGACCAGAAATAGCAGACGGCGTTGCCATCCTGGAGATGCCGAGGTTGCCTGGCATCCCGAGCCCTGCCTTCTCCTGGTGGTCATGCTCCATCACTGGAGGCCCCGCCTGCTCTTTGTGCCAGTCTCCCTCCTCTCCGGGGCGCCTGGGGGCTCAGTGTGTGGATGTCTTGTCTTTACACTCCCTCCTTGTTCTCCTCCAGATTCATGACTAGCAACCAACACATCTCAGTCTCCAGCCAAGATCTCAGGGCCGCCTCCAGACTCCCGCAGCCGCCCGCCCACTGCGCAGCTCCGCTTGGATGTCTGGAGGCGGCTTACCCTTCGCCATTGCCTGCTGCCCCCTCCTTCAGATCTGCTCCCCTCCCAGAAGTCCCCAACTTAGCAAGGCCTACTTCAGTCTGGAAATCACTCATGTCGTGTGCAGAGTCACCCCTGCGCCCGTCCTCCTGTCCCTTCCCACACGGAACCTGCTGGCAGATTCTGTAAGCCTCCCCTTTAAGACGCACGCCTGGCACTTTGTAAGTCTCCTCATTCCTGCAGCATGGCTGCCACTTCTGCCTAGATGATTGCAAGTCCTTCAGTTTGTTTTCTCTCCTTCCTTCCAACCTGCTTGTAGTAGGGGCTTCTTTCTTTCTTTCTTTCTTTCTTTCTTTCTTTCTTTCCTTCCTTCCTTCCTTCCTTCCTTCCTTCCTTCCTTCTTTCTTTCTTTCTTTCTTTCTTTTCTTCCTTCCTTCCTTCCTCCCTCCCTCTCTCTTTCTTCCTACCTTCCATTTCTTTCTTCCTTCCTTTCTCTTCTTCCCTCTCTTCTTTTCTCCCTTCCTTCCTTTCTTTCTTAAATGTGGAAGGTAGCCACTCCTCAAACTATGCAAATTGCTTCCTGCCTCTTCCTGGATGGTGGTCAAAAATCTTTGCAGAGGTAGAGGAGACCTCCATGCTCTGAGGCTCTGGCACACCACCTGTTTGAGCTCCTTCCTGCCTTGCCCTACGGCTCCCTCTGTAGGTACCCGCCTGCTTTTCCTTGGGTGGCAGCACCACCTCTGCCAGGAAGCACCCCTCTGTTACATTTCTGCTTATGCTTCAGGTGTTTGAGGCCTTCCATCACTGTATTAGTAAGCAATCTTCCTTCCCTACCTTCCTCGCCACCTGACATACCAGCATGCATTCATTAACTCTTACTTCCCAACAGAATTCGCACTTTACGATAACAAGTGCTGCTTTATATTCTCTGCTGTTTCCAAGAGAAACAGTGGGCATCATAAACATTGAATACATGAGTAAAGGAGGAATACTATCTCTCTCTCTCCCTCCCTCCTTCTCTCTCTCTCTCCCTCCTCCTCCTCCTCCTCCTCCTCCTCCTCCTCCTCCTCCTTCTCTCTCTCTCTCTCTCTCTCTCTCTCTCTCTCTCTCTCTCTCTCTCTCTCTGTATTTCTCTCCTTCTCCCTCTCTTCTCTTTGTTTCCCCCCTCTCCAGACAAAGTGCTAAAGATGGAATCCAGGGCCTCACACGTGTTAGGTGAGTGCTTTACCACTAAGTAACAACCCAAGCAACGGGTTTTCTTATTTCCTACACCTAAAACATGATAGATAAATAACAACAAATTATCCCAGAGACCAGAAGCAGAATTGGCAGTGCTGAACCAAACCATGTGGAAATTCAGTCTTGACTCCGTGTGAAATAAAAACAGCACCTTTTCGGCACCCCAAGCAGTTCATTTTTGTGAATATGCTCCTGTGATCATGAACTAGCTGCAGAGAGAAATGGAGGAGGCCACACTAGAGGAAAGTTACTGAGGATGTGGCATTAACTATCTGTGTGCAAAAAATTAGCTCCCTGGCGGCTTTTGGTTAAAAGCCTAGGCTGATCTAGAAATCGATTGTCCAAAGTGGCAAACTATTGGGCTATATTAATATATTAAAAACCTACTCTAGCCACTGTAATCACTGATGCCAATCATATAAACATTGCTAGAAGAGATGGCTCTATGCTTAAAGGGTTTGTTGTGAAGCACAGGTTCAGAACCCCTAGCATACATATAAAAAGCCAGGCACGGCAGATATGAGTCTGTAACCCCAGCACTAGGCGGATGGAGACAGGCATACTGTATGGACTCACTGGCCAGTCAGTCTGGCCGAATGGCAAGATCCAGGTTTAATGATAAACCCTGCCTCAGAAAATAATATGAAAAAGTGATTGAGGGGACACCCAGCTTCAACCCCTAGCTTCTACTCTCACTTACACGTAAGTGCAAACATGCACACACATACACACACAGGCATACACACTCACATACACGCACACACACAACATACACAGATGCACACACACATGCATATGCACACACATAGACTCACACATACACTGGCATGCACACACACTTTTAAAACAAAGGAAACATATTGTAACCCCACCAGCAATGGAGGAGTGTTCCTCTTTTTCCACATCATCTCCAACATGTGCTGTCACCTGAGGTTTTGATTTTAGCCATTCTGATTGGTGTAAGGTGGAATCTCAGGGTGTACAGGCTGGTTTTGTGTGTCAACTTGACACAGGCTGGAGTTATCACAGAGAAAGGAGCTTCAGTTGGGGAAGTGCCTCCATGAGATCCAGCTGTGGGGCATTTTCTCAATTAGTGATTAAGGGGGGAGGGCCCCTTGTGGGTGGTGCCACTTCTAGGCTGGTATTCTTGGGTTCTATAAGAGAGCAGGGTGAGCAAGCCAGGGCAAGCAAGCCAGTACGGAACATCCCTCCATGGCCTCTGCATCAGCTCTGCTTCCTGACCTGCTTGAGTTCCAGTCCTGGCTTCCTTTGGTGATATAACAGCAATGTGGAAGTGTAAGCTGAATAAACCATTTCCTCTCCAACTTGCTTCTTGGTCATGATGTTTTGCAGGAATAGAAACCCTGACTAAGACACAGGGTCATTTTGATTTGCACTTTTCTGATCACTAAGGACTTTGAACATTTCTTCAGGTGTGTCTCAGCCATTCGAGATTCCTCAGTTGTGAAATTTCAGTTTAGTTCTATACCCCATTTTTTGATTGTGTTGTTTGGGTTTTTTGGTGATTAGCTTCTTGAGTTTTTTAAAAATATATTTTGGATATTAGCCCTCTATCAGATGTGGGGTTAGTGAAGATATTTTCCCAGGCTGTAGGTTGCCAATTTGTCTTATTGACTGTGTCCACTGTCTTAAAGAAGCTCTCCAGTTTCATGAGGTCTGATTTATCAATTCCTGATCTTAGAGCCTGAGCCATTGGAGTTCCATTTAGGAAGTTTCCCCCTGTTCCAATAAGGCTCCTTTCCAGCTCAAGGGGAGGTCTAAAGGCCTGACACTATGACTGAGGCTATGGAGCGCTCACAAAAAGGGACCTGGCATGACTGCCCTCTGGAAAAGCCAACAGGTAGCTGAAAGAGACAAATGTAGAGATTTGCATCCAACCAAAGGTCAGAAGCTGCTGATCCCTGTGGGTGAATTAGGGAAAGGCTGAAAGAAGCTGAGGAAAAGGGCGACCCTGTAGGAGGACCAGCGGTCTCAATTAATCAGGACCCTTGAGATCTCTCAAACACTGGACCACCAAACAGATAACATACACCAGCTGATATGAGGCCCCCAACACACATATAGTAGAGGACTGCCGGGCCTGTGTTTATTATGAGATGATGCACCTAACCCTCAAGAGACTGGAGGCCCCAGGGAGTTTAGAGGACAGGTGGGGAGGGGGGTGGGGGTCATCCACGTGGAGACGGGGTTGGGGGGTGGGAAGGAGGTATGGGATGTGGACCAGTCAGAGGGTGGGGGGTGGGGGGGAGGAATAAAATATGGAGTGTAAAAAAATAAATTAATTAAAAAACAAACAAACAAAGGAAACAGCATATGTAACCAGAAAAAGTCCTCGAAATGAGAACTCAGGTCAGCCACTGACCATAAACAATTTTCTTCAATTACACTATCACATATTTGAAAAATGAATGAATTAGTGAATAAATAAATATTAATAAAGAACAGGAAGACAAAGAAAAAAGTGCTCTTTTTGGTAGAGGAGAGTAGACTAAAGAAACAAAAAGAATGGTGTTCAGATGCCCCCGCTCAACAATCACAATTCAGCATATTGTTTCCTCTGGTCTCTGTTAACAAACAAACAAACAAACAAACAGAGACATCAGGGAAGAAAAGGAACCTTACTTCCTGTGGTGCTTTACAGCTTGCGAATCTTTTCAGCATCTATGATTGTTTCTATCCTGATAAAATGTGTGCGGCAGCCGCAACAGTGGGCCCAACTACTTTAAAATATATATTATATATTTTGATTCATATTTGCATATTTACTATGTTTACATGTTCTTCCATAAAAGGTTCTCTGGTCAGTCACTTTGGGGGACTGAAGCATGTGGGAGCCCATCCCTGGGGTGCTCTTGATGCGTGCCAGCACGCCAGGAAGCCGCCTCACTAGGGCTTCCTAGGCCCTAGAGCATAACGTTTTTTCTTTATTTTTGTTTGGCCCGAATTCACGCCTGTTAACCTCCTTAAGCCTTATGCAGATCACCCTGGTCTAATTCTGCTCCAGAATTACACCATGGCCCCCAAAGACTTTGCGGAACTGAGGCCCCCATGGGTCTATGATCTAAAATAAAACCATGAAAACAAGCCTGAACCAGCACAGTACTCGCCGTGAAGCTGTCAATCTCTGCGCGTCAGTTTCTCCTTCCCATGCAAGGACAGGGGCTGGGGGTGTTCTCACAGGGAGCTAGCTCTTGGACAAGCCGTCAGGGAATGGGGTGAGACCACATTCCCTGAAATGGCAATGCGTGCCCAGAGGTGAGGACGCTTGGGGGTTTTGCAAACCCTAAGCTAAACCAAAACACACATCCCATTAAAATAAACATGGCTCAAACCAGCCTACACGATAGCTCTTGGCATACAGGGAAGTCTGGCAGGAAGGGAGGGGGAAACAGGGTGGCAGGCTTCAACTCCAGCACCTGATGGGTTCCACAACTTAATAGGTGGATAATTCAAGCTTATCAAAATGTGTGAAATTCCCGTGACTCACTGTCCTCTCCATCCCTGTCCTTGTTTTCTCAGCCACTTTGTGAAATCCAGGCTTGTCACCACTAGAAATAATAGGACGCAGTGTAAAATGATCTCACTATTGTAAGCATCTTCAATGCAAAATGATCTCGGACAGCTCTGTACTTCAGATCCTGAAGGACTTCCCCACCCCCACCCCACCCCACCCCTGCTCATGAGTGGTGATGTATGGGGTACATTATTTCTTTAGCATCATGCAAATAGAACTTTTGAACTCATTATAGAAAATGTATTACGTTATAAAATTCCATTCCTAATAAAAGTGTGTCTATAGTACAAAGTGTGATTAAAATCATGTGAGACTTTGACCTGTTAAATAATAATGTATTAATCTATAAAGCTGTGAGCAGTTCGTCCAGTTACTATAATTACTATCGGCCTCATCGCTAATTGCCTAACCAACCTTTAAATTTCCCCCAAAGGCTCGTCAAATGGTTGTTCCAGTGACATGTGTTCTACTGTAGGTGATGTCGGAAGACCCCTGCAACAACAAACTCCTAATCTCTGTTCTAAGACACTCCTATTGATTAGCAATGAATTTGTGGATTGCAGAATATTTTGGTAAAATTAATGTGTTTAAAGGTAGGGGGAAAAAATCCATGCACTGAAATTGAGGGAATAACAATGTTTCTCATATTTCTGCCAACATATTAACTAATACAGCAAAAAAGATCCTTGATGTGTCAGGCGCTGAAGGATGAGTGCCCAGGGTTGAGACTTAAGCACAGAATTTTATTGCCGAAGACATTTTCATCTGCAGCCAAATCACCAGGGAAACACTTTGTCACACAGCTTCATTCTGCATGGGGACCCTGTGACAACATCGGCATCCTAAGGATTTGTTCAGGTCTTTCCTGTTGCATCTACCTGTCTGTGTCTGGAAATATTTATGGAAACACTGCAATTCATACAGACACTGCGGCTCGTCACCTCGAAGCGACTCAGCCAGCTCATGTTTTATCTCAACAGCCAGTCTAGAGTAAGAGCCCAGAGGTTATAGGTTTTTTTTAATATCAATGAGACAACATATTTTAGAAAGGTTTAATGTCCTCACTTCACATTAATGGGAGTCAATGGAGCACTGGGCATCTGAGAAAGTTATGGACTAAAGTTACTTTAAAAATAACCAAAGTCTTCTGTTTGAGATGAACCAAAGTTAGGAGAATCAGGTAGAGAAAGGGTGAAGGAAGGAGAGAGTGGGGGTGAGGGAAAGGGGGAGAGAGAAGAAAGCATATGCATGCAGGACTTGGCACAGACTGAGTTGCACTTTTGAGTGTGTACATTTATACATGTATGTATGCATTTGTGTTCTGACATGACCAAGGGGCAACTGGTACCCGTCCTGGAATAACTGCCTGGGTATGTTGGCTATGAAATCGGAAAGTTGGTTCAAGCGACTTATTTATTCTCTGACATCGTAAGGCACTGAGAAGTTTGTAAAGCTGATTTCACGGATTTGTAGCGACAACTTAGATCTTTGTTGTTTTCCTCTTGGCTACGGGAAGGGGTATAGTTGATCACAGCGTCTGGTTTGACTCTTTTGTATCATCCTGTGGTAGAGAATTAGAGCAATATCTACTTTTACTTTAAGCAGTAAGACATGCAAAAGGAGACAGGAAAGGAAGCGGGAGGGGGCATGGTTAGGGAAGTCCAGAAAAAACAAACTAAATAATATAGAGCAGTTACCGAGGAATAGGAATTGTTGTCTGTGAAATCCACGAGGGAATAGTGGAGACAGAAAACTCACCACTGCCTTCCTCAGACACTGCACACTGAATCCTACTTAACTATAGGAATCTATTCTAGAGTTAGAATTTAGGTCTCTGGTCTTTTCTTGTCAATAACTTTTGCACAGAATATCCACAGTATACCTAGGAGTGAGCTGCTTTCTTTTGTCTTCAGATTTCCAGCCATTAATTATGTCCTGGGTGGCATAGTTTCTTTCACATGGGAAGTTAACCGAGAAATATTCTTGGCTTAAGAAGGACATCGAGGCTATGTATAATTAGAACATCATTCTTGAAATGCCATTTATAACATTCTCAAAAGGACTGTGGTAACAGTCTACTATGTCAAGCTGTTGAATCTGTCCCAAGGTGAACCATTTCATTGAGCAAGAGCCTTCTATTCTCTATTTAAGTTTTCCATAGAATTCTTGTTCATTTCTCAAGATTTCAAATTTTTATGCTCCCCTTTACCATTTTACACACTGGTATGGAATATAAAAATGATATGATTTCATGCTTACTCTTTAAATAATGAGTCCAAACAGCTTCTTCAATATTACAATAAAATTGTTAATTTAAAGTGAAATTGTAAGAATGTCCTTTTTGAGAAATGCAAAGGCGTATTGCTTAGCCTATTCAGCAGACAACAGAGCCATTAATTTTTTTTTAATAACAAGTGGATTTTGGGGAACTCACAGCTATGTGAGAGTTTAGTAGAGTCCACTGAAGACAGCTACAGAGCTGTACAGAACTATAGTCTATAAGAATCACAATACGGCACAGAAGTCATTCAATAATCCCCAGCCATGAGGACTGAAAAGATTTGTCTGGTCAATGTCAAGCACAGGAATGATAATTTCTAGAACAGACTAGAAGATATAATTTGTTACAGAAAAAAATGATTGCCAACACTGTCAAAAGTCACATATCAAGAGCTGATTTCTAGACCTAGGCTAGGTCTACTTTCAGAGTAGATACTACTCTTTCTAGTAGATACTTGAGGAGTGAAATACTATTTTTCAGGGCCTGAAGAAATGGCTTAGCAATTAAAGTGTTGGCAGGACACACACACACACACACACACACACACACACACACGAACATATATATATATACACATGCCACACACATATAGATGTATAAAATTTTGTATAGGTTAATAATAATTATATATCATTAAACTAGGGAGCTCATTTCATGGACAAAAGCTCCAGATATGAATGCAGTGGTGTGTGTGTGTGTGTGTGTGTGTGTGTGTGTGTGTGTTGAAGCCTGGGAAAGCAAGAGGCTGATATGCAGTGTCTTTTTCAATGGTTCTTCACATTATATTCTGAAAGGGAGCCTCTCCTCTAAAGCTTGCTAATTTGGCTGGCCCAGCCAGCAAACACTGTGGGCCTTCCTGGCTAACTCCCAGCATTGAGATTATGGAAGCACACCTCTGTGCTTGGCTTTTTACCTGGGTGCTGGGACTGTAACCTTTATGGCAAACCCTTTGACGAGCGAGCCATGTTGGGAGTCTCTAGTAGTGTAACAGTAAACAGTTAAGCAACCCTTCAAGACGAAGACAAGAAATGATGTATTTCTTTCTAACTTTAGTCAACATTATTAAAGTCCTGGAGCTGAGATTATAGGTCATTTGCATCACCTCCTAAAGGTGCTAGAAACCGAACTTCCATCCCCCCTAAGTCCATCAAGTCCTCTTAACTGCGGAGCCACCATCCCAGATGAAAAGCCATCTTTTAAAAGTGACATGTTGAACCAGTGAAGATGTTCCCTAGCATTCTATAGGACCTAACTTTAAATATCCCCTTCTAATAAGTAAATAGAAGGAGGTAATCAGACGTCATACTGCTGCTGTTTACCAGGTGTCTGGTACTTGGATGTACACTTTATATATATTCCCTCTGTTTAAATCAAACATTTGGCATGCAATATAGGATATGCATATGTGTGTGCAGGCATATGGGCCCATCTGTGAAGGAGGTCAGAGGAGAACTGTGGGTGTCCTGCTCTATCACTGGTCACCTTATTCCCTTGAGGCAGTGTGTGTCAGTAAGGGTTCCTATGAACTGCTGTGAAGAGACACCATGACCAAGGCAAGTCTTAGAAAGGGCAACATTTAATTGGGGCTGGCTTACAGCTTCTGCCCATTATCATTGCAGCAGGATGCATGGGGGCTGGAAGGGCCCAAAGTTCTTCATCTTGATATAAAGGCTGGCAGGAGAAGACTGTGTCTTCTACAAGCAGCCAGAAAGGAAGTGGGGAGGGTCCCTTCCGCATTGGTGGAACTTGAAAATAGGACCTCGAAGCCTGCCTACCCAGTGACACACTTCCTCCAACATGGTCACACCTACTCCAACATTGCCACATCCCTTAAGAGTGCTACTCCCTGGGCCAAGCATATTCAAACCACCACACAGGGTCTTTCATGGAACTGGAAGGGAGCCAGGAGACCAGAGAGTTCCAGGGATCCTCCTACCTTCTCCAGTGCTGAGGTTATAAACCCCCACAAGCCAACATGCCAGACTTCTACTGGAAGTGCTTGGGATTCAGACTCAGATCTGCATGCTTATGTAGCAAGTGCCCTTACCCACTAAGCCATTTCCCCCTTTCTCCTTGATAGTTCCAAGTTCATTTTATTAGGACTAGCAACGCATCATAGCATCCCAAGGATGTGGAAGTGCTCGTGGATGTCACATATTGTAAAGTAGGAACCAATATGTAAAAATCTAAAAGACCACACAGTTCTCAAGGCCACACAGTTAAGAGGAAGTATATCTAGGACCTAAAGCAGACTTTGTGGATGTCTAAAGTCTGCACATAAATGGACACACACAATGTATTGATTGTGCTTGCTATTGGAGCTTCACAAAGAAGGAGGGGGAGGAGGAGGAGGAGGAGGGATATACAATATGATGAGCAATATGGAGATACAGCAAGCAGACAAGGATGAAAGTTTCCTCAATGCCATTAGTAACAGGGATCTCTAGAAGGGCACATGATGAGTTATGGTACGTCAAACTACACTTAGGAAAATACCGGAAGAAACAAATAGGCTCTGAGGTTCAATCTTTCAGGGCATACTATGAGAACTCACTTTTCTCACAATAGCACTCTGCATTCCCCACCCAGTTTTAACTATGAAAAATCACGTTCAAGTCAATATGGAACAGTTTTAATTTCCTAAGCCTTCTTCAGTTATCTAAGGTAGGAAGAGAGTGGATCTGTAGACTCTTTGTGGGATCTGTTACCTTGAGCCTCCATATGCCACGTCCGATGGGGAAGAGTCGTGTTACATGGCTTTCCAAACATCAAGTGCAAGTTGCAAATTCAGTAAGTGTGACGGAAGCTTTGGGCTACTCAAAGCTGTCACGAGTCACTTCCACTAGCAGTCTCTGAGAGGCAGTCCTGCCCAGTTCGTAGGCGGCAGCAGGGCTGTGCATTAGATTTAGTATGAAAGGTGATTTTATTTGTATGCTTCATGGAAGGCAGTATTTTCCCGTAAAGCTCTAATAAAAGACACTAGAACAAAAAGAATCATCATAATTTTTTAAAGCTTTGATCATCGAAACATCTCGTTGTAGGTAAACAGCAACAACACGCTTTTTTGTTCCTTTCAAGAGGGATTGTTCTTCACATATGTGAAGACCTATGGAGGTCACTTTATAGTTTATAAGTTGAAGTGAGTAAATTAAAAATTTTTTTTTTTTGTCTAACAGAATTTTCCACCCATATACAAAACTGACAAAAAAAAAAAAAAGAAAAAGAAAAAGAAAGAAAGAAAAAAGAAAAAAAAGAAAAGAAAAAAGAGAAATGTTTAGAACAGGAAAAATATAAACAGACGATGGCTTACCAGTGGCCACGGTTGGGGGAAGGGAGATCGGTGGTGACGGGGGGGGGGGGAGGACTGTGGGGTCTCTTTTTGGGGCGAGTAACAAATGCTGTAAATTCATTGTGGCGGATGGTCATTCTATGAGTATGTGAAACACTACAGATCTGTACAGTTCACGGAGGGCTTTGCACTGTGTGTTCTACCTTAAGAGAGCTACTGAAACAAGCACACTGGCCCATGAGCTCACACACGGGCAAGGAACGGGAGGCCATGGAGTCACTCCTACGTCAGTATGGAGATGCTCTCCATCACTTCTACTCTTGTGTTTTCAAAGACTCCATTTTAGGGAAACTGAGGCAGTAAAGTCGCTTAAATCAATGACGAGCAAATAGGCTGACTTCTGGACACCGTGTTGCCTTGCCCATTTGAACTGCCTGAGACAAGTCAAATGTCGCATGGTAGACACAGCTGCCAACATCTGTAACCTCTCTTCAGCTGAGTCCACAGCTTGTCTGAGGAAGCAGAGAGGGAGCGGCGGTGGGGGAGGAGGGAGGAGGTAAGCAGATGGCTGACCCAACAGCAAAAATTCGTTTTTCTGAAATTAAATGGCAAATTCAGTTGTTCATTCTTTCACTCCAAACCATTGCCTTCCAAAGAATGAAATGTACCTGGAATACAGTCAGAGGGTTTGGAACAAAAAGTTTCTGTAACTCATATGTTACAGCTGAAAATCAAGACTGTTTTGTTTTTTTTTTTTTTTAAACTCCTAGCATTGCTTAATCTATGAAGAGCAGGAAGCTGAAGAACGCTAATTTGTCTATAGTTATGACACAATTTTTCATTCATTCACAAAGAGACTCTTGCCATAGACAGGATTCATTTTCCTCTTCCCAACGGATGCTTTAGAAAATGATTTCAATCTGAGATGTTTGGACAGGTGGGGGAAGTTCATTTAAATCTTCCTTTCGGAAAAAATGGGATTCTTATGAACAAAGATTTAAACAACCTCATCTTTATTTTTAATTTATTTCTGGAACATCAATGCAGATTAAAACCTAAAAAAGGGCTTTTAACCCCCTTTTATTACAAGCAAGCAAGTATTCTAAGAAAATGGAGATTAGAAGGGGCCCTTGTGAATCACAAAGACGCGTTCGGGCGCGAGTGGAGACTTAGAATTAAATTACTCTCCTTCTGAGATATGCATCTTATTTCTTCTGTGAGCAAACAACGTGGGTAACTTCCTTATCCAAATCAATTAACAAAATTAAAAATGGAAAAACACATTCAAACAGCAGAATCTTATCAGCACTTGAAAAAGAAATTCTTGTGCCTGGAAAGACACAGTTCTGTAAACCTGAGAGCCACTAGCATTAGAGCTACGAAAGACAAATTATAATCAATTTTAACTCGCCTATACGAAGGGATGCAGCAATGAGAGAAAATGAATTCAACACCTTGTTGCCATGGTTCTGCAAGCCGAGACAGGCGCAGGTCAGAGTAGAAGCCTATCTTTTTCTCTTGGTTCTAATAGGCAAGAGATTTTTCCAGGGGATAGAAGATACTCAGAAAGCGCCATGTGAAGTGTCTCTACAGACAGAAAGTGCCCGGCTATTTTCACAAATTATTAATATCCCTATTTTATTAGAAATAACTCTTGTAGCCTTGCCTGAAGTTTGTTTTCTTTTTTTTTTATTAACTATTAATACACAGTAGCAAAGTCAATTCTCAATTTATCACTGTCTAAAGTAGGCCACAACATCAGATCAGGGTTGCTTGTTTAGGAAAGCAAAACAAAATGTGTCTTGTCCTTTGAAACTCTTTTCAAATTCCACTCCTTGCAAAGGAAGGTTTTGGAGCAGGCCCCTCTCATCAGCCAGAAACACCACAGCAGAGGACCTCATACAATTACATACATGAAATTATCTCATTAATCCTGGTAATAATGAATTCACTCATTCCCTCAAGCACAGTCTGGGCGGGTGGAATAGCTTTGACGCCAGATGAAATTAAAACATGCGGGAATGATCATTCTCTAAGAGGAGAGACACGGTGGTTCTTTTTAAAACTGTATTTGTAGACCTGTCAATCGGCTGGCAGGATCACATGATCTTACTAATCAGTAAGGACAGGAGTTAAGCGAAGTCCACAGTTACACAGCTAAGGATATCTTTGATATTTTTGTTGCTACTCAAAATAGCGTTGAGGTACTGGCAACATTAATCAAGTATGGTACTCAGTAGGTCTGCTACACAGCCTCGATGGGCCTATTAAAGAAAACGACAGAGTTATCACTTGAGAAGAGGGTCCTTCAAGGAGACAGAAAGAAGATCAAGAAGTTCACTCCTAAGATCAAGGTCTAAACTAAGACAGTGCAAGTCAGCATCAATCAACACTCTTGGAAAACTATTTTTTTTTTTTTAAAAAAAGTGTTCTTATCTCAAAAAAAAAAAAAAAAAAAGAGAAAGCCGTGAATTTTTCATAATATATATTTCTCTCAGGGTTTTTAATATTTATAACCGACACACACAATTTACAAACAAATATGTGGACTGTGGAATTTGCTTGATTTGTTTGATTTGATTTACTTGAATCGTCTTTATTAGATAAATTAATTTTTCATTGTCACATATCAGGATGGCCTTGTGCGCATGAATTTTTACTATGAAATAGTTTAAAAATTTAAATGCTAGATGCACCCACATTTTTACTCTGAGTTACTGTGTTTCTTTTTATGTATTTATATAACTTATCTTTCAGAAGGCTGTCAAACAAAACATGGGTGCTTGGACTACTGATTCTAACTTTTCTCCTTTCTTCCAGGCAAAAAGGACTCTGCATTTAACGACAGAACCTTACCCATTCATTGATTTTGGCAACGTTTCATAGAAACTATATTTGAGGAAAAGTCAATTCAGATTTATATCATTGAAGGAAAACTGCCACATGCGCACCCCTCAAGATTATATTTTTTTTTACCTTCCTTTTGCATAAGCAGATAAATCCTTGGTGTCACTGCCGCTGGGATCCCTGCTATTTTTATTTTCTACTGACAGAATATTCAAAGCTGACAAATGTTGTAGAACAGACATAGTTATTAAAAGCTTCAATTTATACCAAATAGTGACAGTTTGCTGTTGTGCTCATAAAGCAAAATCGAGAGGGAGTAAATACACAGGCAAAGGTAGAGCTTACAGCCGTTTACACACCGTCTGCAACTCTTCCTACAGGCAGAGCCAACTGGCAGAGCTTCCTACAGGTGGAGCCGACCGTAGAGATTCCTATAGGTAGAGCCAACACTGTGCCAGAGGCTGCTTAGGTATAAGACTCAAAAGTCAGAAATAAAACAATGGCTGACATCTCTGAGTACAACTTCAAAACCTTTATTGTGAATACTGTTTGTAGCTACAGATGGCTTTAGGAAATAACTGAACTACAATATGGACAGCTTTGTGCTAAGAGTCAGGTGTTTGCCAAGATGGGAAAAACAATGAGGAAAAATAGGCAAAAATATATATATATATATATATATATATGTATATCGAAGAAATGACGGATATGATGTTTAGATGAACTTCCCAGCCCTGATATCCATTCACACTTCAATTAAGTTTTACTGTATTCTGGGTGAGGAAAGTATTTTGTACACAAAAACTATATCAATTCTGGGTAATGACAGGGGTCAGGTAATGCAACAGATTTTGGAAACAGTGCTGGAGAGTTTATAAATAAAATCCTAAAGACCATTACGTGACGATTCAGCACAGGGAGCTAAACCATGGGTCCCCATACTTCAGGTATCACTTAGGAATGAAGAGTAAAGACATTGGAAAGAAAAACAAAAACAAACAAACAAAAAAAAAACCAAACCAAACAAGAACAAAAAAACAAAAACAAAGAAACAACAGGGAAACGCTTATAGGAAAATAAGTCACACTATGTCCCTGTCCAGAAGCATGTCATTAGTAAGAGTGAGCTAGCTCGAGCAGTGTGTTCTAAAGCTGCAGGTGAAATAGATTCACCTGCCCTAATGCTTGACAGCTAAACCCTGTCAAGAAACAGAAGCCACTGTTGACTACAGGAAAACGTCCTGAGGTGTTAAAAGTGGTGAAAGAGCAGATAAAACTCTGAGAGGTGGCAAGACCACTCACCAGGAAAAGGCACTTGCTGTCAAGCCTGAAAGTCCGAGTTCCATCTCCGGGATCCCTGAGGTGGAGGAAGAAAACTGGCTTTTCCTACTTGTCCCTTGTCTCCCACGATGCCCTCGAACACACACACACACATACACACACACACACACACACACACACACACACACGAAGTGAGAGACGCACATACATACACAAATAACTCAATACATACATACCCACGAGCTTAGGTTCCATGAATTATTTGTGTGCAAATAACACTTCTATTAAAAGAAATCCATCAACTCACACATCTGGTATGTTTATAATAAAGCATTATATGTAAAACTGAGACTATTGTCTTAATCACTTTTTCTACACGTCCTTATCTAAAGGACAGCAAGATATGAACAGAAGAGCTAAAAATACCCAGGAGAAAAGTAGGAACTGAGTGATAAAGCCCTAAATTTGGGATGATGGACAGCAAAACAACAACAACAACCACCACCACCACAACAACAACCACAACCACCACCACCACCCATGTATGGGTTCAAGTAGCAGGCTTGGAGGGGTAAGTGAAAAGGGCAGAAGCTATCCTCGTCAAAAGGCTGTGCTCCATACCACCCGGCTTCCATAAACAGGCATTTGGCCTCCGGTAGGCTAACAGTCTCACCATTTCAAAATACAGAGAATTCCTCAGGGATCTGTTGAAGACGTGCGATTGGGAGGGCTGGATTACAAATAGCTCTCACGCTCCTACATGTGATTCCCCTCACGAAACAATACACCATGTGCGTCCTGTGAGTAAATCACAAAAATAAAAGCCATTGTGTGCGCTCTGCTGTAGTAACAGGATTTCCCTCTCATGCCCACACAAGACAGATGAGGATCAGTGTGTGGCAGGAACAGAAATAATCAAGAATGTTTTTTTTTTTTCTCTCAAGCATTCATTGATCCTTCATCTCCAACGATGCCGCAGATGATAAATGCATTTCCAAATTCACATGAGTAAAATAGTCAGGCATCAAGGGCTCTTTGACCACAAATAGTGAGGACAATTTTATTATTTCATTACATATTTTTTTTTGTTATGACTTAAAGTTAACTATATTTGATTTCAGAGGTGCATGAGGAAGACAATTGTCAGATAGGAGTGCATTGTTTGTACACTGACAATAGGAACACACATTTCTATTCTCTCCCTCCCTCCCTCCCTCCCTCCCTCCCTCCCTCCTGCACTCTTTCTCTCCCTCTCCCTCCCTCCCTCTCTCTGTGTGATGTAAGTATGTGGGTGTACCAGCCAGCATATGTGGCTATGGAGGTGAGAAGACAACATTAGGTTTCTTCTTAGCGTGTTCTCCACCTTATAGCTTGAAGTAGGGAGTCTCCTTGATCGTGAGCTCACTAAATGAAGACAGGATGGTTTACAGGCCCCAAGGTCACCTGGTTTTGCCTCCCCATCCAGTCCTGGCGTTAGAGATAGACACCACCACACCTGACTTGTTATGTGGGTGCTTGGAGGTCTGAGCTCGGGTCAGTGATATATTCTGACAATCTAAGGATTGTTTCAGGTGGGCAGGGGGGGTGGTCCAATCAGAAGCTCCCTAACAGCCTGTGTGATGTCAGAGCTCATGGATGCCTCCTCCTTGAGATCAGTGGAGAATTCCTAAGAGCAGCAGTGTAGGTTCAGCCTTAAACATGTCGTTTCCTCTCCCCATTCTGTGGCTTCACAGCCTGGACTGGGAGTGTGAGCGTGATATTGGAACACACTTACTTTCCCATGTTCTATTCATTTAGCTTACTTCCAATTCTTCTAAATAACATAGGTTAAAACTAGAATCACTTACTGTGTATTTATAATTAGAGCCACGGACACAACCCAAGGATGCCCTAGTCCTCGATAACCAAAGAGATGCATTTTGTATTCATTATACCATATGTTCTGTGCAATGAAGGATACTTCCACAACGAGGGACAGAAGACAAGAAACAAACGAAGGTAAAGTCATTGCTAGCAAACAACCACATTTAAAAAACGAAAGAGAAGGAAAAAACTTACATTCAGGGCTTACCAGAGCATATGGCATTTAATACCCAATGACTGCATATAACATCACTTACATTTATATCATAAAACACCTATAATTATTAATGTGAAATAATTACACCCAATGCAGATTGGCTAAAAGTACAGAAACACGAGGTTTATTTTTTCCTAATATTTCTCAAATTCTGAAAGTTTATTTGGACACATAAGTTACTTGTCAAGTGGTAAATTATTAATTAAAAGTACAATGTTATTAGATGAGGTAGATAAAAATGAAAAGTATTAGGTTGCCCCAAGTCAGAGAAAAAAAATTATAAGATGTTGGAATCATAAAGACAGAAACTCCCAATCTTTCAGGAAATGATTGTTACCTTCATAGGAGTGTTCTTCAAAGCTTTACTTTCCTATGCAAATCTGCATGTAGGATGGGCATGCAGTCTGCCTTTTATATTTATGTCCTGGAACTTGTCAAAGTCATTAAGCCGTGGGCACCAGCGTGGCTCTACCTTCGCTCATGCATCCCTTTGTCTCCTTTCCCCAGCCTGGGCTGACTCGCTCTCGGTTGTTTCTAATTGTTGCTATGACAAATGAGATTAAGCTGTTATCAGCTTGTTTGATAAGAGGATTAACTCACATATAAAATAAAGGTGCGTGGTGGCTGAATAACTTTATTTTATCTCAAGGTGTTTGCTTAGTAAAACTGTACAAAACCAAGTATTTAAACAGGTCACGGCTAGCTTCAGACTCCTTTCCACAATGCATGCTAGAGCATCCGAGCTCACACTAGCGCACACAGAGTCAGGAGCTTGGAGGAATGGAGTCAAACAGGGTGGGCCTATTAACAGAATGAAGCATGCTTCCAAGAGTACTTCCGGAGGCATGATTTACCGTACAGAAAAGGTGGTTAGGGGCTACAGAGACAACTTAGGTAAATGCCCGCAGTACAAGAACGGGGACCTGAGTTTGACCCCCCACTATCCACAGGTCTGAGCAGGAACCTGTTTCAAAAAGTAAGGAGAAGATCAAAAGAGGGACAATCAGTATCAATTTCTGACCTGATATAAAAGTCAGCACACTTAAACATGCATGTATACTTGTATGTACACACCTACACCCACGCCCACACCAAACCCTACGCACAAAGGTTTTTAACAAGTCAGAATATGATTTAGTTTTAAAGGAAACAGGTTTGAAATATTCTGTTTACTGTTTTTTAAAGATTCCTTATTTTTTATACTATTTAGTGATCAAAATCAGTGATAAATAAGCAGAAACAAAAACAAGAGCCTTAACAGCTAACTGTGACATTCAACATCGTCCATAAGACGAGAGGAGACTTAAGGTTTCCAGGAAATAAAAAACAGAGCACACCCTCTTTAAATGCTGGAAATATGCAAATACGTCAAACTGGTCCTTTGTTCCACAGAGACTTATCTTCTGTCAGTGTACCAAGCTGAAGACAATTTATGAATGGCAAGCTCAGACACACTTAGCTGACTGAGAACAGAGAGCACCACAGGAACCACAATCAGCTCTCCAAGAGGTCACGTAACTTCCAGGCAGAAATACTGATTCATACCCACTCTCCTCAGATGTGACAAGTGTTCAAAGCCAGAGCTCCTCCCCAAATGGCTACTTCCAAGGCTCCTCTAGCTAGTTAGGGGATGGTCCTTGAAAGGCTCCGCTGGCTAGTTAGGGGATGGTCCTTGAAAGGCTCCTCTGGCTAGTTAGGGGATGGTCCTTGAAAGGCTCCTCAGGCTAGTTAGGGGATGGTCCTTGAATGCCTACTTTCAGTTAAGCACTGCTAGTTTTTAGCAAGCAGGCTGTTAGGTAGTAACAGCCATCTCTAGAAATGGGAAGTTATCTGGAAGCTAAGAAGTCAAAGTTATGATCAGGGCAGATGATATCTTAGTTTGATTTTTAGCATCAATAGCTTATGCTCTAAGATCAAGGATTGACAAATGGAACATCATAAAATTACAAAGTTTTTGTAAGGCAAAGGACACTGTCAAAAGGACAAAACAGCAATGAACAAATTGGGAAAAGATCTTCACCAACCCTACATCCCACAGAGGGCTAATATACAATATATACAAAAACTCAAAAAGAAGGTAGACTCCAAAGAGCCAAATAACCCTATTAAAAATGGGGTACAGAGCTAAACAAAGAATTTTTACCTGAAGAACTTCGAATGGCTGAGAAGCACCTTAAGAAATGTTCAACATCATTAGTTATTAGGGAAATGCAAATCAAAACAACCCTGAGATTTCACCTCACACCAGTCAGAATGGCTGAGATTAAAAACTCAGGAGACAGCAGGTGTTGGAGAGGAGGTAGAGAAAGAGGAACACTCCTCCACTGCTGGTGGGATTGCAAGCTGGTACAACCACTCTGGAAATCAGTCTGGTGGTTCCTCAGAAAACTTGGCATGACACTTCCAGAGGACCCTGTCATACCACTCCTGGGCATATACCCAAAGGATTCCCCTGCATGCAATAAGGACACATGCTCCACTATGTTCATAGCAGCCTTATTTATAATAGCCAGAAGCTGGAAAAAAAAACCAGATGTCCCTCAATGGAGGAATGGATACAGAAAATGTGGTATGTTTATAAAATGGAATACTATTTAGCAATTAAAAACAATGAATTCATGAAATTCTTAGGCAAATGGTTGGAACTGGAAAATATCATCCTAAGTGAGGTAACCCATTCATAAAAGAACACACATGGAATGCAGTCACTGATAGGCAGATATTATCTCAGAAGCTCTGAATACCCAAGACTCAATTCACATATCAAATCATTCACAAGAAGAAGGAAGGAGAGGGCCCTGGTCCTGGAAAGGGTTGATGCAGCAGTGTAGGGGATTGGCAGGACAGAGAAGTGGGAGGGGGTTGACTGGGGAATGGGTGGAGGGAAGAGGGCTTAGGGGACTTATGGGGAGAGGGGAACCGGGAAAGGGGAAATCATTTGGAATGTAAACAAAGAATATAGAAAAAAAAATACTACTACCATGACAGTTTCATTGGATCCAATAAAACGTACTGCTTCTGGTTAGATTTCATTCTTCTAGATGTTTATGTGTTCTTATAGGAACTAAGTATTCTGTAACTGCTTCAGACATCATTCTTCTAAAAGGCTCTGTATCCAAGACACTGAAACCTTTCCCAATGGTTCATGGCAAGGTGCGCCTGACCGTTCCTCTTAGGGATTCTTTTAGAAGATAACTGGATTTGTGGCACGATGTCTCTTCCTTTTAAACTCAAGGAGTTTTAACAGTTTGCCCCTACATCTCAATTGATGTATGTCTTGATTCTGTGCTGTGCTCTCCAAAGGCCTATGATGCTAAGATCTTGGTGCCCAGCCTGTGGTACTGCTGGGAGACAGTGGCACCTGCAGGAGCCCCTGGGAGAAAGCCGTGCCATGGCCTTCACAAGGGCGAGGGGCCCTTGTCCCTTCTGACTCCTCATTTTTTTTTCTCTCCAGGAGATGAACTGTTTAACTGTCCCATGAGCCTCTGCCACCATGTACCACCTCACTACAGGCCCCAGATCAACACAGCCAACAACCAGAGTCTGAACTCTCCAGTGCTGCACAGAAAATAATAACCTTTTCCTCCTCAGAAGGTGATGACCTCAGGTATCTGCTGTAGAGACAAAGCTGGCACCTTGTTTTAAATGAAAATCTGTCATAGCTACTAAGATACTGAGGCAGATATACATTAGAGCTCAGCTTCCTAACTTACAGGTCACTGTCCATAAAGGATAACTGAATGTGTGTGTGTGTGTGTGTGTGTGTGTGTGTGTGTGTGTGTGTAAGGAGGAGAGTATTCACAAAAACTTGACTGCAGCCCTGATTTCAAACACACACCACCTTGTGAATACTCTTCCTTTACACTCCAAGGAATGCTGCCGGAAGCAATGTGGCTCTGATTGAAATCCACTATATGCTATGCACTGCAGTGTCTTTACTGTATGCAGAAAGTTTTCACATTTCATAAATATAGTGACTGATTTCATTATGGTTAAAAACAAAAGTTGGTATTTCTCTATTTTCAACCTTCAATAACTGCCCCATGCAGACTGTGTTGTTAGAACGTTTGATTTTTTTTAAAAACTTCTGAGTTCAGACTTGATTTTCATAAACAACGACAACAAAAAAATTCAGCAAATCTTGGCTTGAGATTACAGCCGAATTTTGGCAATTTCTGAAATGAGCCCAATACAGGTTTGCCATTCTCTATGATATATTTATGTGAAGTCATTTCTCAGCACTGGTAATTATTAAACTGCAGTATTGATGAACCATGAAAAGCGCCGAGGATGCCGTGGCCTTCGGTGTCAAACATTCTAGCAAGATTCAATTTTTATGTAAAAACGAAGCAGCACATTCATCTCTGGTATTTGCTTTCATCTTCAGTAAGTAGTAAAATTATGTGTATAGCAAATACTCATTATAAAAATAAATCTCTATGATTATTAAAAGTGTTGGATTTGTATTACTGCTTTATATACCTCAATAAAAAAAGTTCACGTAAAACTTTCTCAGGGGTCAAGAGTTAAAAAGTTTTAGACGGACTATTTTGGAGGGCAATCCTTTGGACTCTCTTTGGATACTCTCATCCCAAGGTGGGCATGATCTACAAAACAAATCAAAAAGGAAAACAAAACAAAACAAAACAAAGACAGTGTGTGTGTATGTGTGTGCACATGTGTTTATATGTATATACATGTATGTCTGCATGTGTCTGTGAGTGTATGTGCCTGTGTGTATATGTGCATGCAAGTGTGCGTGTGTGCATGTGTGTCTGTGTATGCACATATATGTGTGCATGTGTGTCTGTGAGTATGTGTGTATGTTTGTGTGTGCATATGTATGTGAGTGTGGGTACATGAATGTGCCTATGTGGCATGTGTGTATATGTGTGTGTTCATGTGTGCCTATATGTGTCTATGTGTACAAAGGTATATAAATGTGTGTGTGTGTGTGTGTGTGTGTGTGTGTTTGTGTATGTGTACGTTTATACCTACAATGCCAACAGTCATAACGTTGAGGCAGGAATGTGAATTTTAGGTAAACCTAGGCTATACAGTGAATTCCACAGCAGCATGGACTGAACAGTGATTCCCTGTCTCCTAAACAAAACAAGACCATATAATAAAAAACTTAACAAATAACTTAAAACATATATTGTAGATTTTTCTTTGGCTGAAATTCACTTATATTGAAGTATCAGACTTTTGTCTGAATATTCAATGTACATCCAGAGATGGCTTTAAAAAGTGATTTTAAAAATATTTAATTTTTGTTAAATTACTTTGTCCTTGTGTTTAATGTACTTTCTGAGAACTCTGTCTTTGTCTGTCTGGTGGCTACACACAAGGAGAAAAAGAGAATGTGAGAGTTCTTGCAGACCCACATCCTTGCTCACAATGGCACTATTCAAACTTATTTCAACACTGAGCAGGGATAAAATAGTTACCATTGTTGTTTTCTTGTATAGCATCCTGGTTAGGAATAAGGCTGATTAATTTTTTCTGAATATTAGTCCACTATGTTTCTTGTCTTAAAAAGTCTGTGCATATATTGTGTCAATTTTTATTTCATTTATAGCACACAGTAATCCCCTCTCACTAAAGGCCCCTGGTGGATGGATAATAACATGACTAATATCTATCTATCTATCTATCTATCTACCCATTTACCTATCATCAATTTATCTAATTATCTACCATACCTTTTCCTGTAAATACATAAATTCCAATGGCAGTTTAATTTATAAATAAGGTATGGCGAATGAAAACAAAAAGCAGAATAGCCATCACAACATACTGCCCTTTAGTGGTATGAATGTATCCTCATGTCATTCAGAATATCTCATCACTCTGTACACATATCTCCTGTGGGATAGCAAGAGAGGACACTATGCCTAACTTTTGGGATAGAGTGAGGTGGGCAAGGTTACAGACATTCTACAAAGATTACTTCACCACCAATACTGGTGGAGCCTGTCGGCTCTCTCATGACCGATAGAGTACTAAGTGGCTGACGAGTGTTTAGTGGATACGCCATGGATATGCCAGACAAAGGGATGATTCACATTCTGGGACGGACAGAGTGACATTTCAGCACACTTCTCAGAACAGCGTGCAATTTCAAACTAATGAGTTCTTTCTGGAATCTTCTATTTAATATTTTTGGACCACAGTTGGCTCATGCTGCTTGTACTATGAGAAAATTAAGCTGTACAATAAGCAGGCTTACTGAGTCTCTGTTAGTGTTTTAAATGGTGTTACCATTCAGAGCATGGGACACTCTCCCAGTTGCAACTAATTTTAATTTACTGATGGTATCCTTAGGATGAAGAGAAATTATATATATACATATATATATGTATATATATATGTATATATTAATATATATTAATGTTACTGAATTTGTCAGTGTTTTCTATTAAAAAATTATTTTGTTGTTTATTGCCTTCTGTTTGCTCGTTATACACAGGGTAAATAATATTTCTCGAATGTGTGAGAAAAAGGCTACTCCTGGGGCGATTGATGAAGCTGAACAGTAGGTCACCGGCTGGCACGCACAGGATAGTACTGGGCTTGACCCCTAGCAATGCCAACAAGACGAAATAAATATGTTCAATTTTGGGTCCCCCGAAAGTTCTATAATTTCCCTTCCTTCAAGATTTTTTCCCAATAATTTAAATGTAAGTATTTCAATAATTAATATCTATAGAACACGCGTCTGATTTCACTTTGCCAGTCCACACATGCTATCTTGCAATTGCATCGTTAGTGGGCCCCACCCCTCCCCGGCATCTTGAATTCTTTTTCTGTCCTAGAGGGAGCTGCCCCATACGTGTGTGATACCTGTGTAGGCTTTCTTTCTTTCTTTCTTTCTTTCTTTCTTTCTTTCTTTCTTTCTTTCTTTCTTTCTTTAATAATCCATTTTTTAAGGATTTATTATTATATCTAAGTACACTGTAGCTGTCTTCAGACATACCAGAAGAGTAAGTTAGATCTCATTACAGGTGGTTGTGAGCCACTATGTGGTTGCTGGGATTTGAACTCAGGACCTTCAGAAAAGAAGTCAGTGCTCTTAATCACTGAACCATGTCCCCCCCCCCCCCCAAAAAAAAATCTCTGTGTGGGCTTTCTACCGTTCGCTACTGGCCTTCTATCTAAGCCCACTTTCTACACGGCACTACCGTACCTCTTGGTTAGCACAGCTTCAAGATAGGCTTTGGTGTCTACATGATAAGACACTCCATGTTTCCTCTTCTTGTTCCTCCTAAATGTCATGTTTATTTTTGATTCTTCACTATTAAGCAAACAAACAAACGAACAAACAAACACCCCAATGAAACAAAAACCAAACACCAAGACAAAATTGTGGACCGTGTTTGCCAGGTTCTATGTCTCCTCACTGGCTCCTTCTAATGCCTCTTGTGGACCTACAGTTCCAACATGACAGGTCTCAATGTGTACTTAACTATGCCACTTGGTATGTGACGTACGTCCTCTGAGGGTTCCAATGTTTAAAATTCTTGAAAATCTTCAAGTCTTTACACCTTAACCAAACGCCCTCTGTTACTGGAGAATCTATCTTCAAGGGACACACACTTCTGTGTGCTTTATGGGCAGAGGCCGTAATCACTGTGACTCTACAATAACTTTCAAAAGGTGCTTGAAAGATAACGATGGTTAGCTGTTTCTTCAGGCAGAGGTAAAAATCCATTCTCTGTCTGATGGTAAGGATAATATCTGCCCCCAGAATTAGTGCACATGTGTCTAGAGCTCGCTTTATTTTTTTTTTTATTAAAAGACACATTTTCCTACAATATATCTGAATCATGGCTTCTTCTCTCCCAACTTGTTCCAAATCCTTCTCACCTCCTTACCCACCCACATTCCCTTCCTCAATTTAGAAAACACATAGGAAAACAAACAAACAAACAAATCCCAAACAAGCCAGAATTAAACAGAGAAAGAGAGATAGAGAGGAAAAAAATAAAACACACACACACACACACACACACACACACACACACACACACAATGCGAAATTGGAAATCGTAATACTTAAGCAAAAGGCCAATAAGAATTTTTAAAAATATCTAAATAATGTGACAAAAATGTCTACAAAAGTATCATTGAGCTCATTTCATATGAGCCTGGGGCCCACTTGTAGATGTGGGTAGTATGCCCCGTGAGTCTCCATTGGAGGAAGCTCCTATTTCCTTTGTAAGATCAACTAGAGACAGCAACTTGGTTAGAGACAGGAGTTCCTATTCACCTCCACCTCTTAGCAGTGGGAGCTCACCTGCCTTGAACTTGTACAGGCCCAGAATTTTCTGTGGGCCACTCTGTGTCATTCCTGAGACACGGGGAGCAGGGGGGACCCATCTTGGTCACGAACCTTGTGTGGCTTGTTGGGCCCCAAGAAATGAAGTCCTCTGTGTCTGATTTCAGACATACCATGTCTTAGACTAGTTACCCTAAAACTGAGGCAGGCCCACTTGTTACCATGAGAATAAAGCCCTTCGTAGTTCTGGATAACACCTCTGTTCAACTCTGTAGTGTTCTGGGATTTCAAGGAGGCGTGTGTGAACACCTGGTATTCTATCATCCCCATGATGACAGACGGATATTTGCCTTCTGGTTGTGTAACTTTCTCATGATCTTCCAGACCAATCTCTCTCTAGATGCATGTAAACCAACACTTAATATCAGAGTTTTAAATCGCCATGTGTCATGGTGAATAGGCACTGTCATGTCAACTTGATTGGATTTGGAATCACTATGACAACACAACTCTGCGCAATTGTGCGAGGTGGTTTCCAAGAAGGTTTAACTGGGAGGTGGGGGGGGGGAGGGAGGGACGACTCTGAACCCAAGCTGGGTGGAACTCTGGACTGAATAGAAAAGGTGATGTGAGGTAGGTGACAGAATCCTTGTCTGTGTTGCTGACTGTGGATGCAATGTGCCCAGGTGGTTTACTTAGTCAGGACTCCTCCATGGCTGTCCACTCAAACTGTGAGCCAGGATACCCAGCTCCTTCCTAAACTGCTCTTGTCACAGCAAGTATGAAAGCAACTGTGATACCATTACTATACTTTTCAAGTCTGGGATTCTACCCAGCTAATTTTAAAAGTCTGGTCATTTGGATGGTCTCATTATTGCTTGATTTTATAAAAATATACCTTTCACGTGTTCTCTATATCCAGGAGTCAGCATCTCAATGGCATAATACACAGGAGATCTAAATTTGTTTCCTGTGGTCCCTGACTCTTGCGCATTTTGGATTCCATCATTCCCCTACTTGGAAAGTTTCAGAAGGCTTTCAATATTTCCTCATGGTAACTTCACATGAACCGGATCTGTAGTGATCCTGAAGGAGCTGGATTTTGAAATTGTTGCTCCAGAGAGCATTTCTGGTCATTGGTCCCAGCTATCAGAGCCTTCCACCAACAGGGAACCATGCTACATGTGTATTTTAGGCGGGTGCTTTCATCAGAACAGTACTGGGGCGGGGGGGGGTGGAGGGTGGGGGGGGAAGGAGGGGACTTACTCTTCCCATCCAATTCCAGATACATTCACACTTGCAAAGAGGAAAGATGAACATGATAATTATTTTTTTTTTAAACACAACCATGAAAACACTCATTTGGTCATATGCCCACTATTTTGGTCATATGCTCACTGGCTCTCACAGGTCCTACATTAAGAACATGTCCACTTTACATCTTCTGGGTCTGTGATTTGTTGCAAGAATGGCCCTTCAGCTGGACCCCGGGCCTTGTCCTCTACTCCCAATAGAACTAAACATCAAGTGCCAAGAAGCTTCTCAGCTGAATTGTTTCTGGAACAGTCCTGAGGTTTGCCCCAACCTCTGGTTTTCCATGCACCACAAAGTCTTAGGGTTCCTTGTGGAACTTCTTTGCTCTCTTGGGAGTTCAGTGCCATATTTATAAAATCCCATTCTCTTGACTTAGCCTGTAGCTAGCCATCCCTGTGGTAAATAGACTTTCAGAGACTTGGAGAACCATAAACTATCATTTCTATGATTGCTCTTTCTTTCAGACACCCACAAAATGGTGTCTTTCCTTTTCAGTAGGAGCCTCTTCCAGGTGGCTGAAAGTAGCTGTCCAGGAAAGATGTTAGACAGCATAACTGTTCTGGAAATCATACAGCTTATGCCAAAATTCATACTGTTTTGCAATGCTGAGGCCTCAGATACTGATCAGATAGTTTCTCACATTTACACAGGTTTGACACAATGGAAGCTCAGACATCACTTTATCCCTGGGCTCACAGGATCTATGACTACCATGCCTCCCCAAGGAAGCTGGTCAATTTCCAAATGAATTTCTGATGATTGTAACTAACCTGTGAATATTGTAATTGTGGCCGAATTTAATCATAGATTTAGAAGTGCATTTTTTGGTGGCTTACAACCCATTTGTAGACACCTTGGGATGGAGGGGTGGAGGGCTGGAGGGGTGGAGGGGTGGAGGGGTGGAGGGGTGGAGGGGTGGAGGGGTGGAGGGGTGGAGGGGTGGAGGGGTGGAGGGGTGGAGGGGTGGAGGGGTAGAGGGGTGGAGAAGAAGCCATAAGAGAAAATGTGGCTAACATTCCATTTCTGTTTAAAGCAAAGAAGCTTCCAGACTTCAATCGGTTAGATGCTCTCTGATCGTTCATATGCTGATTCATACAGACTTATTTTTAATTAAAGAGAAAATTGGGCTGCATTTTTGTCCTGCCATCTTAAAAAAAAAATTAAAAGATAACATCATCAAAGAATCAAGCTCAAGATGACATTAAATACTCTGTGAAGTTGAGGATGAGACTAAATTTGACTCTAATCCACAACTGACAGAGCAAGAATTCGTCAGTGGTAATAATACTAGGAGGGGGGCAACCCTCCACAATCCTCCAGTAAGAAATAACTTCTCTACGTCTGGAAGGCTGAGAGCGTGTTTTCTTGGTATAAAAACAGAAAGGAGACAGAAATAATGTTTAGAAAGGCCCATTCATGCCTCCGACTGTTGCTCTGCTTCTCCATGCCTAACTCCCGGAAATATCTTCCAACCAGATCTGTATGTGCCCTGGCAGTCTGGCAGACAGTTAGCTGAGCAGTGATAAATTTATTCAGGACAGTCCATTCAAAGCCTTCCGTGTCTAAACACGGGTGCTACACGTCGGCGCACGCCAGGGGGAAGGGGTCGTGTGTGTGTGTGTGTGTGTGTGTGTGTGTGTGTGTGTGGTGCCGAGGATTGTTCTGCCCCCACCTCCCTGTCTCCTGTCCTCAGAGTGAAGAGAGAAGTCTTTATTCTGAAAAGATGAAGGGACTGGCCATAAAGGTGGATGACTATTTAAGGTTATAATTTGCTTATTCGAGAATCTACTTTCTTCCATTGAAGAAGCTGCGTCGACTCTCTTTGAACATTTCCTCCTAATGCTCTTGATAATGGGTCAAAAATATTCTTCAATTAAGCCCCAAAACCACTCTGTGGAACAAGCCCGGGACTATTATCTCCCCATTGTATGGTTCAGGAGACTCTCTCTGTAGGCTGGGAGGCTGTACCGACAGCCAGAAAGGTCACGGGGAGAGCTACTCACTGTGCCGGACAACAAGCTGTGTCGTCAGCAAGCAAAGGTCACCACTGGTCTTTCTTAGGTGCCCACACGGTCGCCTAGCAAAATACAGAAGACACGGAATCCACTGTACGCACCCACAGATGGGTGTGACGACAATCTTTTCACTTTAACCTTGAATACAAAACGGTAGCCAACAGAAGGGACGCTCCTAATCACATGCTGTTTAACACAGACACACACACACACACACACACACACACACACACACACACACACACAAATCACATCTCTTCTGATTCCGACTCAGGGACTGGTGAGCCCCAGAGTCAGGCAGTCTAGTTACTGCCTCTGGGAGACTGATCTGGCGGCAGTGGGACCTTTACCAGGGGTGACAGGGAAAAGGGTGCATTCAAAGAAAAGTAGCTGGTTCAACTCATGGGCCCCGGGGACCCGGGGTTAAATTTGCCTCTACAAACACTGTTTATGGTCCCAACAGTGACCTTCCCTTTATTGAGAATTTTATCGAATCCACTAAAATATACAGCTCAAAAGCGTCAAATGCAGCCCCTTTAACACATGACTGTTTTATAAGGAAGAAAGGCTTCATTTTAATCTTCGACATTTATGAGGTCCCCAGGGAAATTCTAGAGACTCCGAGGCAGAGGTTCCTGTTGTGTCCTCCTTCCTGCGGGCACAGCGACGTGTGTAACACTCACACCGAGGGGATCATCTGCCCTGAGGGTGGAGCGAGCTGCAGACTCCTGAGCCACCCCCCGGAAGCTCAATAGTGACCAGAAGACCAAGCCAAAGGCTCATGGGAGGATGTTACAGGAGCCAACGCTGCCAGCCACATCTCGGTTCCTTAAACAAGCCCGCGCGCGCACGCGCGCGCGTGCGCAGAGTTCAGTGGTTGCTTCTTGTGAGCGCTCTGTTGCAGTCTGTGGACTAAGCTGTGTACCAGGATAGCTAGCTCGTCCCCTTTCCTAGCTGGGTGACCCGCGGTGTCTCCGAGGGCGGCTTCGCTATCTAGTCTTCCCTGTTCCTTATCAGTTTAGAAACACACTATTGGAGACAAATGTCATTTCATCATCTCTCCTTTCCTGAACTCGAGCTCACACTTTCCGTGACATTCTGTGACACACTGTCACACTGTCGCTTACAACAGTACTGTTTACTAAATGAGCACCACATGCCCAACTCAGTTCTCAGGGACCTAGACGCATTATCTTATGCACATTTCCCTGGCCACATTATAAGGCCGGCACCATTTACTGATGTCCGGAAAGTTCTGTAAGAGGACTAGCGAGATGGTTCAATGGATGAGTGTTTTCTGCACATGCATGAGGATGCCCAAGCACCCACAGAAAAAAGTAAGCATGGCCATGTATGCACCTGCAACCCCAGTACCGTGGATGAAGAAAGGAAAGGAATGAGGTACAGAGTGGCAGAGCCGGACACTAAATAGTACACACACACACACACACACACACACACACACGTTTAACAAGCGTCATGGGCTCAGAATATGAAGTGAAAGCCAACTGTCTTCAGAAGTCAGCATCCCACATTGTTGTATGGTCTGACCCAAGCAACACATTAACATATAGATCAGCACATAACTCCTAAGGGAGACACCATGCTCAAAAAACTACTGTTTTTTTTTTTCCCCACTCGAAAAAATTTCATGTCTTATATGGATTTTTAGGTAAGAAAGACTATTTGACACCTAATTGCCCACCATATAACAATAGTTTTCTTAAAATAATTCAACAAAGACTTTTGTCTAGAGCTTGTTTCTTAAAGATAAAAAGAACTGATTTTTTTTTCAGGCATATTTACTATTTTTTAAATCTTAAAAAGATTACTTTAAGCAAGGTGGAAATGATGAAATGTGGAATTAGGAGATGCTGATGCTGACTGTGCCACAGATCACTGTGAAATTTAGACAAATTTCTGGTCTCATGCCATGATAAAATGGACAAAATAATATATTAGAGCACAGGACAAGAACTCAACAGTTCATCTAGGCGGCTAGGCAGTTATGAATAATTTTAATAAATATGTAAAGCTGGTATTCTGCCACATAAAATAGGTAGTCAATTGTGAACGTGATATATATTTGTAGACTATAATGTGTCCTTGGAATTAAATAATTAATTGTCACTTCCATCAATACCACTGTCTTCTGAGTCCAGCCTATCTGCCTTTTGCCTGGTACATTTTAAAGATTAATTTTAATCTCTTCAGCATTTTGCCTGTGAGTATTACAGATTAATTTTATAGGTCAAGTTTTATTCTATAGCTAGGTTCTACTGCCCACTAAAAAAAGACCTGCAGACTCCCTGCCAAATGAATTCCTTTCTATGCCCAAGATTCTGATGCCAAACTACTTTGAAGGATACAGTTTGAAATAACAACTCTTATTTATGTCTTTCAAAATAACATGGAAAGATAGGGAAGAATATATATATATAATATTATATATAAAACACAATATATATATATATATAAAATACTATATATATGTGATATATATATATATATATATATCACAAAAGATCAAAGAAAGGGTAAAGACACAAGTACTTGCGTCCTGCTATAGCTCAGAAAGGATATAACTACATATAAATAACCTCCCAGTAGGGACATGTTTGAGCTTTTCCTGTGCCCCACACTTGAGATGCTGTTTCCTGATCACTGAATCACAAAGGCTATGTGCCTGTCCTGATCTCAAGGCAGAAACTGACATTTATCAATGATAAAACATGCTTGGGCTGTCTGTCTAGTTCAGAATCCGAACTTGGCTGACCAGAGAGAGCATTTCTAAGACTTGCTTTTCTAATGATTTTCCTTATAGGTAATGACAAATAAGAAATAAAAGTGAGGGCGCCTGGGCTTGGAGTCTGTGTTGTGTTCTTACGCCATCTTAAATCTAATTCCCATTACTGTGATTCTACACTGGTGCCGGGGACTCAAACTCAAGGCCTGATGCCTGCTGACTCTTACAGAGATTGCATTCTTACCAGTGAAATGAACTACTGAATACTTTCTGCATATCTTCTCCACTTAATTCTCCAAACAGTGCACTCAGTACTATGACACAATGAAAATAAAAACTAAAACATGCAGTAACGTCCTCCTCTACGCTCCACACGATCACTAGCTAAGCCTGCTGATGCTTACAAGTATCGTAATGACTGACTGTAAGACAACTGTTGGCGACTCAAGCTCTGGGCGAGGCACAAGCATTCTGATGACCACCATCTGCAGGCTAGGCCTGAACTCCACGTGACGGCCCGAGTTCGAGTTCTGGTTCTTCCACATACTAAGCCGAACTCTGGGAAAATCTCAGTTCCCTTAGATCTCAGGTTTTCAGGCTGAGAAGTTGGACCACGTGTAAGAGTGTACAGGCATGAGGACCTGAACTCAAATCACTAGCACTCATGGGAAAGGCTAGACAGGGCATATGCATGCCTGTAACACCGGCACTCTGAGGCGGAAAAATCAAGATCTCACTGGCAGCTAATCTCCTGCCCAACACCTCCCTCCATCACATCCCAACTCCCCCCCCCCCCAATCGAGCTTTGGTTTAATAAGAAACATTGTCAAGGTAACACAAAGTGTGAAAGAGGAATGTACTGGATGCCTTGCTTTGACTTTCAGTGGAATACTCACAGGCACGTACTACAAATATACCACACAGATCCCAATATTGCTAGCTATACAGATACACCACCCACCATGCCATATCCTCACATGCTCATATGTAAACAACCCCCGGATCCACATTCACACATGCCCACACCGCACCTCCACACACCATGAATGTATACATACCACACATACATATTACACATACATATCACACACATATACCCACCCCATACACAAACACATACACACACCACCACCACCACACATACCATATATACACAGAAGCACACCACACACACAAACCACTCATATACACACCATGCATGCCTATAACACAGAGGTTTAAGCAGCATCTACCTCCATGTTGTGATGTTTAAATAACAATCGTCCAGTAACCATTAGCTGTGGGATTGTTCTCTGTTACTCTAAGTACTTGGCCGTGAGGACGGATGGGTTATTCAGGCTAAGTGCCCCAAAGGAACTGAAATCTCAAATCTGCAGACAGGGGAGGACGGAGTAGCTCTTAAAGGACATAAGGTTTGGGCAGGAGAAATGGTCCAGGCCTGGTATCAGGGGTTGAAATCCTATGGGTAAATCTCCGTCTCCTTAGGTAGCTCAGTTATCCATGCTGGGATTGGATTTTATTTCCTGAAGAGTAAGGTGGGTCATAACTACTGTCCTACATATTTTTAGTTCTACAGAAAGTGACGATAAAAAGTTAGAAACAGACTTAAGTAAGCCCATGCTATTATCCTGTGTGCTTTCAGAAGATTGTTCGCCCTCCTCATTACCTTTCCTAGATCTGTAAATAAAAGAGCCACACTGTGTGGCCTTCCTAGATCTGTAAATAAAAACATCCACACTCTGCGGCCTCCTTTTCTCTTTGTTGCTGGCTTACTCTTCTCCAACTGCGATGCTTGCTGGCCCTCAGGAGGACTTCCATCTGTGCGTCTACCCACAGAAATCAGAATTTTGTATTCCTTACTGTAAATATTTAGACAAACCAGCACTATGTGGTACCGAGTTTCTTTCCAAAGCAAATGTTAGAGCAGAGCTGTGCAGAGTGTGGCCTCAAGTTGGCCACTCATGGCAGGTAACAGAAGATGTTGGATTTGGGACGCTTAAGATTCTTTTTGGTGATGCAGCCCAGCCCGAAAAGCTGTGATTCAAACAGGGGCTGCATGACTCGGAAGGGCCTGCAGGATTCTCTTGTACATATCTTTTGGAAATTAGAAATTTCCCTTACTTTTTTTATCTGAAGAACTCCTCTGATTTTAGCCTGATTCCATTTAGCTCTGCTCTGGAGTTTCTGCAAGCCAATGAGCTTCATGTGTCTGGCTATTTGTCATCTTCTCCACCTGCCAGGGACAGTGTTCACAGGAAGGGTCACTTCACCCCCTCTTTACGGTGTTTAGGTATTACATTCACTGTCAAAACAAAGCAGCAGTGATTGTCTGCAACAAGTCCTAGGACTGGTTCATAGACTCTTGGTAAGTTCTCTAAAATATGTTAACGCAGAAAGTCACAGCTGGTTCCAGAGGAGAAAGGAGATGTCAGCAGAACACTTAGCCACACGGGGGACATTTGTATCACTTGTCCTATGAAGGTTCAGGGACCATCACAGAAGAGGGGCGAAGGACAGTGAGAGCCAGAGGTCTGGGCTCTGGTCAGAGTTCAACATTGTGGTCGGGATGCTGGATTCGTGACCTCACACAGCTGCGACTGGCTGCACAGGATCAGACCAGTCAACATTCCAACATGGAGTGGGAGGGGGTCATGAGCCGACACATGAACTTAGTTAGCTCCTAAGTAAGGAGCTATGGACGACTGACGGCCTCTGGGGGATGGGTCAGTTTTCTTTCAGGGTGCGACTCCTGGTAGGTCAATCATGCTCTGGATGACCTCGAGTTCACGACTACACAGGTAGCACAGATTGGACTTGATGAGTTATTAAAACAAAAAGGAGTCAATCTGGAAGTAGTTGGGGGTGGTGGTGATGCAGGATAGGTAATAATCAAAACACATCATATGAAATTCTCAAAGAATCCATTGAACATGTTTTTAAAGGGCTGGAGAGATGGCTCAGTGGTTAAGAGCACTGGCTGCTTGCTCTTCCAGAGGTCCTGAGTTCAATTCCCAGCAATCACATGGTGGCTCACAAACATCTGTAATGGGATCCAATGCCCTCTTCTGGTGTGTGTGAAGACAGCTACAGAAAATGTTTTAAAAAGAAAGCATACACTAGCTGGTACAAGCCCCCCCCCACCCCCCTCCCCCGGCATATTTATAGCAGAACACTGCCTGGTCTGGCTTCAGTGAGAGAAGATACATCTAACCCTTGAACAACTTGAGGCTCCAGGGAGTGGGGACAGCCTCTTGGAAAGGAGGGTGGGGGTGGGGGGAAGAAAAATGGGATGAGGAACTGTCAAAGGGTGGACTGGGAGGAGGATAATGACTGGACTGTGAAAAAAGATTAAAGATAATTTTAGAAAGAAAGAGAAAGAAAGAAAGAAAGAAAGAAAGGAAGGAAGGAAGGAAGGAAGGAAGGAAGGAAGGAAGGAAGGAAGGACAGAAGAAAGGAAGGAGAGGAGAGGAGAGGAGAGGAGAGGAGAGGAGAGGAGAGGAGAGGAAAGGAAAGGAAAGGAAAGGAAAGGAAAGGAAAGGAAAGGAAAGGAAAGGAAAGGAAAGGAAAGGAAAGGAAAGGAAAGGAAAGGAAAGGAAAGGAAAAGAAAATGAAATTTGTCTCAAGCAGTACCCAGGTCCATGTTTTATATTCTAACACTAATATCGAGACAAAACAGCTTCTAGGTAGGCACATAATACAAGACTGTTCAATAAATTGTTTCCTAAAGTGATCAGGTTGTGTTTGTCTCTACTGCTTATACAATAGATCAACTAAGGGAGATAAAGCTAGGCGTACTTCAAGTTATAGAAGAATGCCCAGGGGTTCACAAATTGGGAAGGACCCATATCCATCTCTATTCAGTGAGCTTGAAGTACGTGCTAAGGGTACCTCTGTAGCCCTTGGAAAAGCACTAAACGAAGCCCTGTATTTCTAATATAGAAGAACCTAAAAGTGGGGGAAACGCACAGCTGCATTGACATGGCGGGCAACTTACACGTGGGTTGGTAAAGTTCCTACCTCTTCAAAGCATGAGGCTCGGCGGTAGGGATCGTTTCTACCTGAGGTGTCTTGGGCTATAGCAGCGCAGTGTGGGGCTGGAAGGATGGTGTGGAATCAAAGCCGGGCTTCATCCGGGGTCATGCCCGTAAGGAGACGGAGCTTTGAGTCTGCCACATTTGCCCTCTGCAATTTCAGTCTACAGAACCACTTCCGGCCTAGAACTCTCCTCACCTGTGGGTATTTAGGAATTTCAAATCTGGTGTGCAGGAGACAGAGCTCATCTTCACTGCTTGTTTGTCTTCCTTGCTTGTCTGGTCGCTCTGCATTCTCCTAGTGATCTCTGGATCTGAACTAGTGAACAGAGAGCACAGTACCATGGGGGCAGACTGTCACTAACACTACTGCCTCTATGCAGGATTCTGTCTTTGCCTTTAACACATCTCTCAAAGGCATGTTCCCAATCATATCACTTTGGGGGGGTCAGAATTTTAACATGTGAACCTGGGGCAGATATATTTAAACAGTGAGTCTATAAGATATAAAGACCTCAGTACTCCATAATAAATAATATATTACAGTAAGAGAATCTTGGGAAATTTGTACAAAATTTTAATGAAGCATATAATTCGCTTGTAAAAAAAACTCACTATTACAGCCATTGCAGTATATTGAGCTCCATAGAGACAGCGCGGGGCAAGCGAAAGCCCAGGCGGGCACTGGGTGACTCTGTGCCTCACGGGGGAAATCAACTAAATATGGGCAAGGGAGATCCTAAGAAGCCGAGAGGCAAAAATATCCTCATGTATATTCTTTGAACAAAACCTGCTGGGAGGAGCACAAGAAGAAGCACCCGGATGTTTCTGTCAACTTCTCGGAGTTCTCCAGGAAGTGCTCAGAGAGGTGGAAGACCATGTCTGCTAAAGAAAAGGGGAAATTTGACGATATGGCAAAGGATGACAAGGATCCTTATGAAAGAGGAATGAAAACCTTCACCCCCCCCCAAAGGGGAGACCAAAACGAAGGTCAAGGACCCCAATGCACCCAAGAGGCCTCCTTCGGCCTTTTTCTTCTTGTTCTGTTCTGAGTGCCGCCCCCAAACCAAAGGTGAGCATCCTGGCTTATCCATTGGTGACGTTGCAAAGAAAGTAGGAGAGATGTGGAACCACCCTGCAGCGGATGACAAGCAGCCCTGCGAGAAGAAGGCTGCCGAGCTGAAGGAGAAGTACGAGAAGGGGATCGCTGCCTGCAGAGCTAAAGGAAAGCCTGATGCAGCGAAAGACGGGGTGGTCAGGGCTGAGAAGAGCAAGAAAAAGAAGGAAGAGGAAGATGAGAAGGATGAAGATGATGAGGAAGAGGAAGAAGATGATGATGATGAATAAGTTGGTTCTAGCGCAATTTTTTCTTGTCTATAAAGCATTTAACCCCCCTGTACACAACTCGGTCTGTTTAAAGAAAAAGACTGAAATGTAAGGCTGTGTAAGATTTGTTTTTAAACTGTACAGTTTGTGTATGTGTGTGTGTGTGTGTGTGTGTGTGTGTGTGTGTGTAGCTAACACACTACTAAATGTATCTTCAGAAAGCACTGTCCTGGTGGTATTTTCAAAAGCCACTAATCTTGCCCGATACAGTCTGGAGGTTGTAAATTGGCATGCCAATTTAAAGTATGATCAGAATATATTGTATGGAAAATTTCTTTCAATAAAAAAAAAGAAAAAAATCTAAACTATTATATAGTCAGAGAGTGGGTTGGCAATTACCTGGGGTAATTAAGAGGGATGTTAAGAGGGAGGCGTGTGGGTCCTGGGAGGAAAGAAAGAAACCCTGGGAGTTGGTCAGACTATCTGAGTTAGTCAACTGTTCTAGGAGTGCAACATCAAATTGTATATTTTGAAAATATAGTTTACTGTAGGCCATGTGGTCTCCCTTAACTGTAGCTGTAATTCCTACCTCTCTACTTTACATCAGCTTCCTGCTCTTGTCCTCCACCTTCCCTCCCTCCATCCCTCCCTCCCTCCTCCCTCATGCACATAACTAAAATGGATTCATATTTTAGGAGAAATATAAAATCCCACCTCCACCCAGCCACTGAAACACTTAGTTAACAATGAAAATTTAATTAGGAGAAGTTTTGTAGTAACAGAGACAATCAACCTGACTTGTAAGAACACTGAACACCCAAATCGCGAGTTGTGCATTGATGGCATTCTTCCACATGGAAACAGGCCAAATGTTTTAAAAGCAGTTACTATTCCTCACACTTCATGTCGCTGATTCTACAGGTCAGGCTGTGCCACTGCTGGGCGTGGCTTGCATGAGGAACACCATCTACTTCAGGAGGCCCCAGTTCCTGAAGACTTAGCGATGGCTGAGAAATTCGATATGTCCTCCCCCGATCTATGTTCTCAGAATTAGAGTATAGGATCTGGATAGTTTTTCTGGCTTGTGACTCATTTCACTCTGTGTTGTCTCCTCTAGCTGATGAATCTTGAACCTTGTCCTTCAGTTGGTGGCACTATTTTAGGTAGCCAGACAATATTTTGAAGGTAGGGTCCTGCCAGAGAAATATTGGGAGGGATAAACAACTCTAAAAACCTTTTGAAATAAGTCACATGGAGACCTTCCTAATACTGCAGAAACTCCCACATATAAACACATACAGTTAAAATGGAGTCGGCCTATAATGAGATGACAATCCCCACGGTAGACACCATAGGCTAACAAATTAAAGGCCCAGTACCAGGAATGGCCAAGCTCTTTGTGGCGTGCTAGTCCCATAGACCTCCAAACACTGCCTGCCACTGCCAGTGCTGCAGAGTCACCTGACAGAAACACCTTGCTGATGAAAACACCCTGTACCTGCGTCATAGGACATGGAGATATCAAACTCGTAGATGTAGATGCTTCACCCCTAATGGCTAGCCTTTATAGTACTGGAAGGTACTATGTACATCACCAAAGGAGAAAATAATCATCAGTTCCATGAATTCTGTTAGTTATAATAAAGTCTGGTCTTGAGAAGCATGCCCACTGGAGAAATAGAGGCACACACATCACAGAAGAAACCAGGCACTTTCTTCTTCACAGACCAGACATCACTTTCAGGCCAACAACCTGTGGTAGACAAGACATAGGCCCTAAGGGAGAACCTAATACTATTATTCTGCCAAATGAACATAAAACTAAACTGACTCTTAAGGACTTATCATTACATCCATTGATTGATGCCCCCTTTCAGCCTTATTACAGACGCTTCTCTTTGCAGGAGATCATAAGTAAGACCCATAACTTGCCAAGATGCAGATAATAAAAGGCCGTGGAATACTGAACTCTAAATGGGATATCTGTATCATATTCCCCCTTCTCAAGGCTCAGGAATCCTTGTGTAAGATGAAACAGAAGGACGGTAATAGCAGGAGACAGTGGATGAATATAAGGACACGGTGTCTTCTAGAGCATGGCTGCTACACATACGAATGGACAGTGGGTGTGGTAGTATGCATAGCCCTGTGCACCTTCAAGCCGGAGCAAACCCCAGTGTGGAGACATGAGGAGGACACCAGAGCCTGCCGCTAAAAAAAACAAAACAAAACAAAACAACAAAAAAAACCCCAAACAAACACAAACAAACAAAAAAACACTATTGGCAACTGCTAGCTAGCTGCAAAGAGAGGCAGGCAGTCAGTTTTAAGAGTGCTTGTTGCCTTTGGTAAGTTGAGCACGCTCTAGTGGAAAGCCACTATTCTTGTAAATACATAGGCTGATGTACTATGTGTGGTTTTCTCTAAGTTGGGGAAGGACCAGTAAATACTGATAATGAGGAAGAAACAAACAAACAAACAAACAAAAAGAGACTTGGAGAAATAACCATTGGGGCACCATAATGACTATATGACAACTTTCCCACTGTGTCAGTCAAGCCTCTGGCCGACCCTATGATGCCCTGCCCTATCCATTCGGCTTCTTTGAGAAATGTGCTTTGGGGCTTTAGTTTTTGTGTTCTAATGCTATTTTACACTTTAAGGAAAGAGCGACCTTATTAAAGAATCAATTCTTTGCTAGGGCATGAAGTTGAAGCCTCGTCTGTAGCTAATAAGAGAAAAGGACACAGAGAGACCAGGGTGGGATGGTGCGGAGGGTCTTCAGCTGTATCTGCCTCCCGTAAGTCAGTCTGCCTCAAGATGAACTGTAAGAGGCCAGGAGTCCACTATTAACATTCAAAAGTGGAGTCAGTTGTGCGACAGAACAGCCATACCCTGCCTGAAGGGCCTGAAGATGGCCCAGTCGGTGAGGTGCTTACGAGACAATCATGAGGATCTAAACCCAATCACCGGCATCCAAATCCACATCCAGGCATGTAGGAAACACTCGTAATTCAGTGATGGGAAGGTGGAGACAGGGGGATTCCCTAGTGTTTGCTGACCATTTCTGGTTAGAATCAGTGAGCCCTGTGGTCCTCTCCAAGTCCTTACTGAGAGGTACTATCTCGAAAAACAAAACAAAACAAAACAAAACAAAACAAAATAAAATAAAAAAGTGGATAGCACCTGAGTGGGTCAGTACATGAAGGGTTCCTCTGGGTTCTATAACCACATATACTCATATGTCCACGCGCGCGCGCGCGCGCACACACACACACACACACACACACACACACACACACACACGCGCGCGCGCGCGCGCAATGAACACATAGAAATGTCAATTCTTAATGACTTAAGTCAATTACAAACTATGACCATGTCGACTATAATGAATGTACATACACCCCCCCACTTCTTCCTAGCCAGAGTGTATAGCTGGTCAGAACACGGGACTGTACCTACTGTATCAAAACAACTCACATAAGAACATGTCAACCCAGAATCAAAGTGAATTATGGAAAGACAGGCTTGGGGGACTAAAGAAGGAACCAGGGAGATCTTGTCGGGGACCCACTAGAACGTTTATTTTCAAATACAGCAGAAAGTATATGGCTCTGCAAGACAGTGAGCTGGTTCAGAAGCAGATGAGCCAACTGATCATGAACGCCCCCCCCCCCTGCATCCCGCCCCATTAATCTCTACACATTGATTCCTAGGAAGAACTATACTAGACATTTAGTCACTGTGACCAAACAGCTGAGAACACAACCTTTAAGGAGAAAATAACTTGTTTTAGATCAGTTTCAATCACTCACTCACTCCATTGCTATGGGTTTGCCCTGAGGGATCAGGGCGACAGAAATCTATGATAAAGGAGGTTGCTCACCTCTGACAGTCAAGAAGCAGCAAAGAGATAGAGGAGGAGAGGCTGGCCCCAGACACGCCCCAAGTGACGGAGTTCCTCTAGCTAGGCCTCCCGCTAAGGGTGTTCTACCACCTCCCAGTACAATCAAATTAGAAATCCATCATCAGATGAAGCCAGATTAGGTCATGGCTAGTCATGGCTCCCAAACCAACAGCTGGCTCTTACTATATGAGTCTTGCTGAGGGGTAACCTCATCAAACCATGCCAGCCTGACAGATTCTTTATTCCCTCCTAGATATCACCCTAAAGCCAGATGAAGAAAAGAGGACCATTTGGGAAATGTGCTTTGGCCTCTTACTCTTTGCATTCTGGTACTAGCTGGCACTTCAAGGGAAAAGGACCCTACGGAAAGAGGCCTTTAAGCAGACAGGCTGAGTTCAATGCCTGTCTCTCTCATGAGTCTAGTGCATCAGCTGTCTGTTTCTCCTGTGACTCTTGCGAGGTGCATGTGGACATCTCTGAGCCAGGCCTTCATGGGAGACGAGGCCATAGATACAGACCCCTGAGAGTCCACAGCCTTGGCAGTGGACAAGGAATGTCACCTCTCTGTTGTGAGGGCAATTGAAACTAATCCTGTTGCACATTAATCCATTTAGGTATTAAACAAAGGAAGAAAAAAATTGGGGGCAGGGGAAGTACCTTCATAAGACCATCTCTCAACTACAGTGAAGCTTAAGTCACCAGGATCTGGTGGGTTTGACGGAACAGTTTCCACTATTTGGAGTTATATCATTTCTAATCATATTTCTGTATGATAAGGATAGGAAATAGTTTTCTTCATGGCTAGTAATTCTCTCATTGCTCTGTCTTGTTAATTAACTTTATAAAGAAACAAAAAAGCAAGGGAAAAAACTTCCCTTCAGAAAACTTAAAAAAAAATAGACTTCCAAGACTTACCAAACAGAACTTTTACTGACAGAATTTACATTCCTCTGGAACTATCTAGCATTTGGTACGAAAATAAATTTGCTAGTTGCAAGACACATGCTATTAAAAGATCAGCACTCAGGCAGCTTTTATCAAGCACACACAAGAACAGATTTAAAATGCTCATCATCTCACATAAACAGTCTGAAACACACATGTCATCTTAGCCTACAGCCCCCAAGACTGAAGGAGGGGAAAGAAACAGTCCTCCTCTCGTATGGGAAGAGGACTGGCACCTCCAAGCTGTGTCCCGCACTCCCACCCATTGTGGTCTTTAAATGACAGAAAATGTTCCCTCTGAATCTAAACTTAAAAGGAGATGACGAGAACCCTCCCTTATGACATTAACAATTTTTGTGATGTTTTTCCTCTAGAGATTATTATCTTTCCTAGTTTATTGTATGCACCTCAAAAATATTCCGCTCACTTCCTTACATCCACACACTTCACAGCTCTGGGGAATCCTTTTTCCATTGATGGACAACCAAAAGGTTGACAAGTTACAAGTCCTCGGATTTACACATAAGAAGGCCTCACTCTGAAGCACCAGTTGCTAGGGCAGATTTTTACTTATAAGATCAGAATGGTACTTGAAAAAGTAGAGTGCTTTACAAAACAGGAAACATCTGGGAAGACCTAATTTACTTCATACTACACAACGAGAAGGCATTTTAATGTTTCACACATTTTTTAGTGTCTCTGAAAAAAACAAACAAGTAACAATAAAGTACTATATGATTTGGCCCACTCCAGATCTTAGAATGGTAGTATTTTGAAGACATCAGGGTACCTGTCAAAGACTCCTCCATATGAGATAGTTCATTTACATATTAAGCCACTGAGAACATGTAACATATGAAGCTATATAATCAGAAAAGCATAGTTATCATTTTTAGAATGATTTCTGGTTCTTAAGGGAAAAGTGTGTGTGTGCATTTGTACGTATGTGCACATGAAATTGTGCACATATGTATGTATATTACTTGCGAAAATATGCCTGATTATTCATAGGAATAAACAGTAATGAATAGTATATATGACACGTAAGACATCTGGCCCCTGGCAAACATTTACATAATGGTAGCAATAATTACAACTGCCACGAAAATTACTACTAGGATAAGGAAAGGTCCTGAAGAAACATTAAAAGGGCCTCAGAGTATACAGGTAGAACTGGCTCTAGGGAAGCCCGGTTTAAGCTGAAAACTGAAGAACTGAGAATTCCATAGGCAGAGATGGAAAGAAAGAACAGTCTGAGCAGAGAACTTGGCTTCCATGAAGATCTGTGGTAGAAAATAGGTATCTATGATGAGATATCTCACAGCCCTGCCATTCTATATCCAGTCCCAGTGGATCCATATAAAAGCTTTCTCATGCCAGCTGGGCCTAACTGCTGGGGTCTTTTTGTCCTGAGAATCATGAGGTATTGAGACATTGAAGACATAGGTGGGAATAAGAGAAGAAACCCCCTTCCAAGTAGCTCATCCCATACCACAGAACCAAATCATTAATTAAGTGTTCAAAAGAACATCAAAGCCCAGTAAACCTAAGCTAACTTCCATTATTTAGAAAGAACACATTAAGTATGTCCACATCACTCCTTCCTTTCTGTCCATTTGCAAAGACTCCAGTTTGGTCATTATGCCCAAAGGCCGGAGAGCTCAGTAATTCTATGATGAAATTCAGAAGAAGGTAGAAAGCATATGGCTAAACAAAACTGGAAGTGTTGGTTCCTACCTCCTGATTACAGCATCCTGACTTTCATAGTTAAGCCAGCATTCTTCTGGAGAAAAACAGAAATGTTGTGCCTGAGAAGCAAACGATCATCCTGCTGATTGTGTGTGTGAAATTATGAGTAAGTTCTCACATATTGGTTGTAAATATCACACACAACTGACAAAAAAGTGGAGCCTTAAATGATCCTTTACATGCCTCTGTCTCTACCCTATTAAGACACTCGTTGTTTCTTTGATTTATCTGATAATAAATTTTTGATGACTGGTAAGTCTCATAAAACCGCTCTGCTGCTGACTGCACTGATTAATAAGTCTGACGAATCGGAAGTGTCAAGAATTCATGTGTAAGAATAAGTTACTGCCAAACATATATTAGATATTCCATAAAGTATAGAATAAAAAGGTTGATCTGGAAATTTTATCTTGTATTCATTTTCCTGTAACAATTTATATTCAGGAGCCATCATGGTCTTCCCTTTCTTAAAAGAAATCAATAAAGTAAATCCGGATTGAGGGTTGAAAGCAAGTATTAAACTATGTTTAAAAAATAATGAATTGGTATAACAATAAACCACGTTTCCTAGAATAATAAAGAACTCAGAAATAGTTGCTGGAATGACCCTAAAATAAGATATAGTTAGAAACTACCTCACTGAAGATGAAACACTTGATAAAGTCATTCATTATTGCAAAATCGAGATAGAAGCCACTTTGATTGTGTGTGTGTATGTATGTATGTATGTATGTATGTATGTGTTCATGCACAAGTGTGCACTGGAATGTGTTTACAGGGGTACATATATGGGGGAGGTACATGTGTATGTATGCATATGAGCATATGGAAGCCAGAGGTCAATGGTGTTACCATTTCCTGGGTATTGCTTGCATGTTTTGGGGGCACAGTGTCTCTTTGCCCTAGAGGTTACCAATTACACTAGTCTGGCTCTCTGGCAAGCTCCAGGGATCATAACAAGTCAAGTCAAGCCAAGTCACTTCATCAAGCTTTTGGGGTTTTTAAATGTGGGTCCTGGGACTCGAACTAAGTCATCAAGCACTTTAGAAACTGACCTGTTTGACTAGCCCTTGAAGCTAACTTTAGACCAACAAATCTGAGAACCAAAATGTACTGTAATTGTTCTAAAATTCACGTGTTATATCTTCACTTTAAAAGTAAGTCTATCATTATAGAAACATATAAATAAAAATGAATCACTACCCTGCATCTTCCTTCCTTTTTAGGAAGGAAGGGTTTTTAGGGTTTTCAGGGTTGCACGGTAGAGTCACTGAGAGTCACTGAGTGCTTATGCTATCATGATGCAGAGTAGGAAAATAGGTCCTCTATCTATGAAATGTCAGTGCTAGGAAAGCAAAGTAATTTAGTAACAAGAGAAGAGAACTCTATCGTGATCATGGTCTTGACCATTCATCCAGAGATATTATGAGTCAAATGGGGAGTAATGATTTTAAAAATGATAGGTGCTCTAGTTGTGAGAACTGGGACTTCAGACCGAGAAAGATCTTGCCTCTGCACTTATGGGAAAAAATCTAGTAAGTGTCATCACAATACCTGCCCCAGCTGGGACCCCCCATGGAGCCCGGCTGATCCAGGATCTATCCCTCCTGCTGGAGACACATCTTCCTTCTAGTCTGCAACTCCAATTTGGGTATGTCGGGTGCTCTTGCCCTCTCCAAAAACCTACAGCCTGTCTCTCAGGAGGTCTGCCTTAACCAGGGACACAGGAGCCTCCCCTGATCAGAGACAGCACTGCCTGCCTCCCAGGAGGCCTGCGCAAATCCATGTTACAGAGCTCTCCCTGCCTACAAGGACTGACAGACTCCAGTCAGAGACAGCCAGGACAGTTAACACCAGAGATAACCAAATGGCAAGAGATTAACTCAACAATATAAGCAACAGAAGCCTATGTAACATGGCAACATCAAAACCCAGTTCTCCCACCACACCAAACCCTGGATATGCTAGCACACCTAAAAAACAAGATTCTGACCTAAAATCCCATTTCTTGAAGATGACAGAGGTCTTTAAGCAGACATAAATAACTCCCTTAAAGATATACAGGAGAACATATGTAAAGAGGTAGAATCCCTTAAAGAAATACAGGAAAACACAATTATACAGGTGAAGGAATTGAATAAAACTGACCTAGACCTAAAACTGGAAATTGAAAGAATACAGAAATCACAAATGGAGGTAACCCTGGAGATTGAAAACCTAGGAAAGAGATCAGGAATTACAGACACAAGCATCACCAACAGAATGCAAGAGATAGAGGAGAGAATGTAAGGCATAGAAGATATTGCTACAATAGTCAAAGAAAATACAAAATGCAAAAAAACTCCTAACCCAAAATTCAGGACACAATGAAAAGACTAAACCTAAGAATAATAGGAATAAAGGAGAGTGAAGATTCCAATTCAAAGGGCCAGGAAATATCTTCAGTAAAATCACAGAAACAAATTTCCCTAACCTAAAGAAAGAGATGGGCATAAACATACAAGAACCCTACAGAACTCCAAATAGATTGGACCTGAAAAGAAAATCCTCCCGTCACTTAATAATGAGAACACTATATGCCCAGAGCACAAAAAAGAATATTACAGGTAGTGAGGAAAAATGGCCAAGTAACATATAAAGACAGACCTATCAGAATTATTCCAGACTTCTCAACAGATTCTAAAAGCCAGAAGATCCTGGACAGACATCAATAGACCATAAGAGAACACAAATGCTAGCCCAGGCAATAATACCTAGCAAAACTTTCAAACACCATAGATGGAGAAACCAAGACATTTTAGGACAAAACCAAATTTAAACCATATCTTTTTACTAATCCAGTCCTAGAATGGATACTAGAAGGAAAATTCCAACATAAAGAGGGTACTACAACCAAGAAAACCCAACGAATTAATCATCTCACAATAAACCCCAAAGAAGAGAATCCACAAACATAATACCACCTATAAAAACAAAAATAACAAGAACAAACAATCATTGGTCTATAATACCCCTCAACATTAATAGACTCAATTCCCCCAATACAAAGACATAAACTAACAGACTGTATATGTAAACAGGACCCAGTATTTTGCTGCATACAAGAAACACATATAATTGACAAAGACAGATACTACCTCAGAATAAAAGGCTGGAAAAAAGTCATCCAAGCAAATGATGCCAAGAAACAAGCTGGAGTTGCCATTCTAATATCTAAAGTCTAATAAAATAGACTTTCAATCACAAGTTATCAAACAAGATGAGGAAGGACACTTCATATACACAAAAGGAAAAATCCACCAAGAAGTACTCTCAATTTTGAATATCTATACCCCAAATACAAGAGAATCCACATTCTGAAGTGAAACTTTACTAAACCACAAAACATGCGTTGATCCTCACACAATAATAGTGGGAGATGTCAACACCCCACTCTCACCAATGGACAAGTCATTGAAACAGAAACTAAACAGAGACACAGTGAAACTAACAAAAGTTATGAACCAAATGGGTTTAGTAGATATATACAGAACATTTCACCCAAAAACAAAAGAATATACCTTATTTTAGTACTTCATAGTACCTTCTCCAAACTTGACCATATAAGAGAACACAGAGCAAGATTCAACAGATACAAGATTGAAATAATCCCATGCATTCAGGACTTAGGCTGGTCATCTAAGCTACAAAAACATCAGAAAGACCATGCAGTCATAGAAACTGAACAACTTTCTACTCAACGGGAGCAGGGAAAAAAATAAAGAAATTAAAGACATTAGAATTCAATGAAAATTAAGGCATAGCATAGCCAAACTTATGGGACAGAATGAAAGTAGTGCTTTGAGGAAAATTCATAGCATTAAGTGCCTTCATAAAGAAATCAGAGAGATACTATTAGCAACTTAACAGCACATCTGAAAGCTCTAGAAGAAAAAGAAGCAAACACACCAAAGAGGAGTAGACAGCAGAAAATAATCAAACTCTGAACTGAAATCAACCAATTAGAAACAAAGAGAATGAAACAAAGAATCAACAAAACTAAGAGCTGGTTCTTTAACAAAATCAACAAGATAGACAAACCCTTAGCCAAACTAACTAGAGGGCACAAAGTCAGTATCCAAATTAACAAAATCAGAAATGAAAAGGGAGTCATAACAATAGATACTGAGGAATTAAAAAAAAATAGATCCTACTACAAAAACTTATACTCAACAAAACTGAAAAATCTAGATGAAATGGCTGATTTTGTGGACAGATACCATGTACAAAAATTAAATTAGGATCAGGTAAACTATCTAAACAGTCCCATAATATCTAAGGAAATAGAAGCAGTCATTAAAAGGCTCCCAACCAAAGGAAAGCTCAGGACCTATTGGTTTTAGTGCAGAATTCTATCAGACCTTCAAAGAAGACCTAATACCAATACTCTTCAAACTATTCCGGGAAATTAAAAACAGAAGGTTTTTTCATTCCTAATTCATTCTATGAAGCCACAGTTACTCTGATACCTAAACAACACAGAGACCCAACAAAGAAAGAGAACTTTAGACCAATTTCACTTATGAATATCAATGCAAAAATATTAAATAAAATTCTCACAAACCTAATAAAAGAACACATGAAAATGATCATTCACCATGATCAAGAAGGTTTTATTCCAGGGATGCTGGAATGATTCAATATGTGGAAATATATCTAATGCACTATAAAACAAATTTGAAGAAAAAAATCACACGATCATCCCATTAGATGTTGAAAAAAGCCTTTGACAAAATACAACACCCCTTCATATAAAAAGTCTTGGAGAGATCAGGAATTCAAGGCACATACCTAAAAATAAAAAAAAGCAATATACAGCAAACCAACAGCCCACATCAAATTAAATGGAGAGAAACTTGAAGCAATCCCACTAAAACCAGGGACAAGACAAGCCTGCCCACTTCCTCCCTATCTATTCAATATAGTTCTGAAGTTCTAGGTAGAGCAATTAGACAACAAAAGGGTGCCAAAAGAATACAAATTGGAAAGGAAGAAGTCAAGGCATCACTATCTGTGGATAATATGATGGTATACATAATTCTACCAGAGAACTCCTACAGCTGATAAACAATTTCAGCAAAGTGACGAACTCGAACAAATCAGTAGCCTTCCTCTGTAAAAAGGATAAATGAGCTAAGAAAGAAATTAGGGAAACAGCACCCTTCACAAGAGTCACAAATCATATAAAACATCTTGGTGTAACTCTAACCAAGCAAGTGAAAGGTCTATGTGACAAGAATTTCAAGTCTCTGAAGAAAGAAATTAAAGAAGACCTAGATGATGGAAAGATTTCCCATGCTCATGGATCAGTAGGATTAACATAGTAAAAATGGCCATGTTACCAAAACAATCTACAGATTTAATGCAAGCCCCATCAAATTTCCAACTCAATTATTCACAGAGATAGAAAGAGCAATTCTCGAATTCATCTTGAATAACAAAAGAACCCAGGATAGTGGAAAGAGAACTTCTAGGGGAATCACCATCCCTGACCTCAAGCTGTATTACAGAACAATAGTGATGAATACCTCATGGTATTGATACAGAGACAGGCAGGTAGATCAATGGAATAGAATTGAAGACTCAGGAAAAAAAAAAAACCCACACACCTATGTTCACCTTATCTTTGATAAGGCAAAACTATCCAGTGGAAAAAAGACAGCATATTCAACAAATGGTACTGGTCTAACTGGCAGGCTGCATATAGAAGAATGTAAATTGATCCATATTTATCTGCTTGTACAAAGCTCAAGTTCAAGTGGATCAAGAACCTCCACATAAAACCAGATACACTAAATATAATAGAAGAGAAAGTGGAAAATAGCCTCAAACAAATCAAATGAACCTGAAATTCCACCTTATACCAATCAGAATAGCTAAAATAAAAAAGGCAATAGCAGATGCTGGCAGGGATGTGGAGAAAGAGGAACACTCCTGAATTGCTGGTGGGATTGCAAACTGGTACAACCACTCTGGAAATCAATCTGGAGGCTCCTCAGAATATTGAAAATAGTTCTACCTGAAGACCTAGCGATACCACTCCTGGGCACATACCCAAAAGATGCTCCACCATATCACAAGGACACGTGTGCCACTATGTTCATAGCAGCTTTATTCCTGATAGCCAAAAGCTGGAAACCCCAAAGTCTTCAATGGAAGAATGGATACAGAAAATATGGTTCATTTATATGATTGAATACTATTCAGCTATTAAAAATTAGGATATTATGAATTTTGCATGCAAATGGTTTAACTAGAAAATATCATCCTGAGTGAGGTATCTCAGACCCAAAAGGATATGCATGGTATGTACTCACTAATAACTGGATATTAGCCCAAAAGTTCAGACTATCCATGATATGGCTCACAGACCATATGAAGCTCAACAAGAAGGAAGGCTCAAGTGTGGATGCTTCAATCCTACTTGGAAGGGAGAACAAAATAATAATGGGAAGCAGAGGGATGGAGGAAGGAAAGGTGGGAGAGGGGAGGAGGAGGGGAAAAAGGTGGGGCAGGATCTAGTGTGGGGGAGACAGGAGAGAAGCTCTGGGCACAAGGAGAATGGAGAGAAATTTGCAGCAGTGTGGATTGGGAGAAAAAGGGGAAACCAGTAGAAAGTTCCAGACACCAGGGATGCGAGAGGCTCCTTGGCCCCAATGGGGATGACATTAGCCAACAGTGGGGAGATGGAACCGGAAGGGACCACCTCCAGGAAATAGACATGGCTCCCAGTTGAGTATGTGGCTGGCCACCCACCCATCTCAAAATGTTTGACCCAGAATTGTTTCTGTCTAAAGGAAAGGCAGGGACAAAAAAACGGAACACAGACTGAAGGAAAGGCCACCCAGAAACAGCTGTAACTTGGGATCCATCCCATGGGCAGACACCAAAGGCAGATACTATTACTGATGCCAAGATGTGTTCATAGACAGGAGCCTGTCATGGCTGTCCTCTGAGAGGTTCTAACAGCACCTGACTGAGACAGATGCCAACCACTGGACTGAGCCTGGGAACCCTTATGGAAGGGCTAAAGGGGCTGAAGGGGATTTGAAACCCCATAGGAAGAACAACAGTATCAACTAACTGGATTCCTCAGAACTCCCAGGAAGTAAACTACCAATCAAATAGCGTATATGGACTGGTTTTTGGCCCCCAATATATATATGTAGCAGAGGAAGGCAGTTGTGTGGCCTCACTGGGAGAGGATGTCTTGGTCCTGTGGAGGCTTGATTTTCCAGAGAAGGGAGAGGCTGGAGGGGTGAGGTGGGAGTGGGTGGGTAGGTGGGGAATCACCCTCTTAGAGGTGAAGGGGAGGGCAATAGGTTTGGGGGCTCAAGGAGGAGGGAGAGAGAAGGGAGAGAACATTTGAAATGTAAATAAGTAAAATAATTAATAATAATTATAAATAATAATAATAACAACAACCACAACAACAAGAATGCAAAGAAGATGGTAAAATGAGCTAATGGAGAATCACATTCAATATTGTGGGATTTGAGTAACATGTTATGGGGGGGGGGAAATGTTCTCTTCCATAAGGCCTATCATTGTTGAAGATCTAATAAACTCTACCCCAAGTTTATAGTGTGACCATATTTGTATGCAGGGTTGTTATAGGCAAAATCAATTAGGATGAGTCTTAACCCAGCGGGACCAGTACTCCTATTCTAAATCAAAAGGAAATTTGGTTACAGAGACAAAAAGTGTATCGTGGCAACAAAAGGTGAACAGGGACAGGGAAAAGACAGCCATCCGTATACCAGGGTGGGGGGACGGGTGTACCCACACAGTAGAGCCCGCATCCCAGGGCAACAGGCTAGCATAGACTCTCCTTCCTGGTTCTAGTGAGAAAGAAATCTCACTCATACCTGACCTGCCTGGAACCTCTGGCTTCCAGTACGGTGGACTTAGCAAACCAATTCCAATGGTTAAGATAAAATTATCAGGGCAGAAAACTCGGTGAGAATACAAAATAATAATAATAATAATAATAATAATAATAATAATAATAATTTTTAAAGCTATTTACCTTGCCATGCAAGATAAAACCCTCAGCGGTAACTGATTTAATCAGCAAACAAATACTATCTAATTTGACAGAGGCTGGAGCATCTTCACGATTTTAGAGATAATAGGATCATTTCAATACTAACACAGTCTTCGCGTACTCCCATCATGAAGCTAGCGGAAAACAGTGAGAGTGGGAAGCAATCTTCGCCACAAACACTTTCCATACCATGAATCCTAAGGTCACATGCGAAACAACAGACAAACGCAACATAATAAGAGAGAAAACATTATCTCTCTGACGCTAGATGAGTAGGTTGGAACCCTGACAAAAGCCTGTGAATATAACTTATGTTTATGATTTTTTTATTTGATAAAATTGATTGAAGCTCCTTTCATAACATAATTAATTCTGATCCAAAAGGCCTGGCAACAAGGACAAACCCTTCACTGCCCAGAATAACAGTAATAAATAAATAACACCCCCAACAATGTCCAACCTGAATACGAGATTGGGGTTTAGTAAAAAGCAGGCATGTAATAAAAAAAAAAAAGATACAACTATATAGAGAATAGAAACCACAGGCAGTTTCATTTGATTGTAAAAGTGCCACTTTTTAATTTATTTCTCAAATAAAAAAAAAGAAAATTCAAGCAATAATTCATAGTGGTGTGGAAAGCATAAAGCATTGAGTGGTAAGACTAGGAGCCTGGGAAAAATGATCAATACAGAGGGTGGGCTATCTGAATCACTGAAGATGTCTGTACCTTATGGGTCAGTGGAACCATATCAAGTGACTATTATCTAATCATGGAAATCAGAGCAGTTCCTCTTGTACAGGAAGTACCCTGATAGGATTCCTTTGTGGAATGTGGATAGAATCTAGCTGGTGTTTATTTTCCTTCTGTCAAGAGTACAAACTTATATATAGTGTACTAATGCTGAACTGATATCATAGTGTGTCATGCCATACATCATAGGCTATACCCATGCTCAGTGCAGGTCTGTAGGTCACCAATCAAGGGAAGGAGGAAGGGGAGAGAGGAGATGAAAAGAGAAGAAACACTGAAGCCCAAGAAAAGGAAAGAGGAGAAAGAGAAGGAAGATGGAGGGGAAGAGAAAAGGAAGAGAAGGGAAGAGATAAGAAAGCGGAAGAGAAGGAGGGACAGGAAGGGAAAAAAGAGGAATGGGATGGGAGACAGGAAGGGAGAGGGACAGGGAGGAGAAAGGAAAAGGACTCCCCCACACACACACACACTTTAGAAGTAAATGCATTTGTGAGCAAAGTTCAAAACAAACATCTCCTCTCCCACATACACAGCAGTTGTGTGCCCCCACTTTGGTCTTCTAGTGGTTAATCAAGAATCCTTAATGACCAGTGTAGGAGTCAGGGAGAAAAGAAGAAGCTCTGTACCCAAGCTTTACTTCTTGTCCACCTTGGTACTACCATATCCCTGTAGAATCCGTCTCTGGAGAGCGCGTTCTCAAGGCTTGGCCACACTAGAAGACCTGAGCAAGCAGGGAAAGGATCAACATGGCCACCAGAAGGGACCATCTGCAAAGTCTGGTCTTCCTTCTTAAGCATGTGGAATGGAAACTGTTGAGACGGAAACTATTCCAGAGTATAGTCACCAAGCGGCACTTCAGTGTAGATGCCACCAGAACACCAGCGAGGCTCTAGAAGCTGGTTTTGAAGAGAAGGAAGGTTCACTTTTAACGTATTGAAGGTGGAGGATATCAAGGGGAACTCGCAGAGTATCAGGGCATGGGGAGTTTCAAATGGAAAATACCTTTCTTCATTACATTTCATTTAATATTAAATTTTCACAAGGCTATAGAAAAGGAAATCTTACTAAATGTGTTTAAAAGAAAAGCCTGTTTATAGGATAAGTTGTAAACATGCCCAAAGAAAGAATATTAGTTCTATGTGAGATCTCATAGTTCTATTTAAAACACAAATGAAGAAAGTAAAAATCCTTCAAATGCAAAGTGTAATAAGTGATCTATCAAAAAGACAAAAACAAAACAAAGGAGAGAAAAATATTACATATTCTTCCTCAGACAGTCCATGCTTTTCCTGTTAACCATGAGGGGAAAGTACAAATGTACTAGCACAATTATCAACTATGACGAGACAGAGAAAGAGTTGAGCAACTAAATCAAAGACTGACAGCCAATGTTACACCAACATTCTTGAACTTTGCACTCATGGTCCATTTGCTTCATGGTAAAAACAAACAAACAAAAGCTATGTGAAGTTTTGTGACATAAAGCTGTCACCTTAGAACAAAAGCAACCCAACCAAGCTCTAAGAGAAGTACATTTATTTAGAGCTATATGGTATCATCACTCAGGAGAATAAATTTAAACAATTGTTTTTTAAAAGATTTATTTATATTTATTTACTCAATGGGTATTTGTTTTACTTTGGGTCCACATGAACAGGAGCTTGCAGAAGCAAAAAAACCAGTCCATATAACCCCATGGGCCTGGAGTTGTATACAGTCCATTAGAAGCCATCCGGAAGGTTCTGGGAACCAAACCCAGGTTTGCTGCAATTAATTGCTGAGTCATCATGCCAGCCCCACAAGCTATTTTCAAAACATTCTTGGTAGTTTTACAACAAGGAGGCAATTAAAACTCAAAAAGGATGGTGATGACATCATGCTTTTATGATTTCAAATAACTGACTCTGTTCTTGGAACCAACGCTCCAGCTTGCCCATATCATGGAGATTCGTGAGTCTTGGCAGTATCACTATGCTTCATTTGTTTGTTTGTTTGCTTGTTTTCTGGTAGTGACAAACTATTGCGCTTTATTTATTTATGAGAGAGCCATGATTGTCTGACACACAAGGGGACAATGTTAGGTTGTGGACCCCAGATGGGAAGAAAAACTGGAGCGCTTTCTTGGAAGGTGGCTATCAGAGCTGCAGAACAGCTCCACAGCCTAGACCCATCTCGCTGTCTCTGTGACACAGGGCATGAGAAACTCAACTTCAAGGAGAGGGAAGACTTATTGTGGTTCAGTTTCAAAAGGATAAGTCCACACTCCTTGACCCCATCATTGTGGGCAGAACATCACTGTAGACAGAACATGGCAGATCAGAGATCCTCACCCATGGAAAGTGGAAGAAATTCCTCCTTACAACCCAAATCCATACTGAACGCTGAGTTCTGAATTGCAGACGAGGATTTAGTGTATAGTATTGTATCACTTGTTAGTGAGGGATTCTGGTTGGGTCCTTGCAGAAGATACACCCTTTTGTAAGAAGATGTACGAGAGCAGTCAAAGGATCTGCAGTTGGAGGGAAGTAATCTCATGTGCAGAAAAGGCCAGCAAGATTTAAAAACATCTCAAAGGTCAGCATGTATAAAAAGGAACATTGGCAGCCTCATTCAAAACGTCAGATGTGGTACAGACAATGGCCTCCGATCTCCATCAAAGTGTCCAGAAAGGTGCTACCCCTTTGATTTTGTGACAGTTATTGTCCCTGGACAAGGTGAAGAGATGTGATACAATCTTACCCCAGATAAAACTTTTAGATTTAAAAAGGAAGCCAGCCATACATATGCAGCAACTATAAATTAAATATAAATGACTGAAAGTAGAATGCAGTTACCTTTGAGATTAAATACAATCTCTGTGTCAGAGCTGTAAGGATAAAGTGGTCTTTGATGTTCACATCTGCTGTACAGAAATATTGTTTTCATGTGGTTTATTTTGAGTTATTTTCAGATAAAATAATAACAATAATAATAAAAAGGTCTTCAGTGTTCTACATACTGATTACCAGTATGTAATACTCAACGAAGGACCAAAAGGTCCTGATGGTTCAACTCTCTTTTTGTTTTTTATGTTTTTTTCCAAAGATATTTATAAAACCATCTGGTAGTTTTTTGTGTATCCATTTACAATTCCCCAGAAAAAACTAAAAGGCTTATGGAGTTCATTAGATATGACTCTCTGCTACACATGGCTCTCTTAGAGTGAAGAGCCCACAGATTGGATACCACATGCAACGGTAAGGACCCACAGACAGGGTACCAGATGCATTGGTGACTTAAAGAACTTCTAGGCGGCAAACTCAGCAGCTATTAGAAGATGTGGTAGTTGATTAATAAAGCCCATTTATGTCCATTATAGCCGGGGACAGGTTTGCCTACGGTGCAGAAAGAAAGGTAACTTTGTTTTGATTCTACCTGTAGATAAAATAACCAGTCCTCATAAATCAAACAAGGTAACTGGTTTTGCTGGGTTCCTAGTGAAGAGAAATGAATGCTTGGCCTTTTCTTATAATTGCTCACGAGTCCTCAAGCACCGTTTCCGTTGACTCAAGAGAATGGAGAATCCCCCCGAGAGGGGTCTGTTTCCCCCAGGAGAAAAACAAGCCACGAGGTAGAAGAATGAGGAAGATGTCCCTTTTGTGTCCTGCCAGGTTGGAAATGAGGATGCAGACTTGCCAAGCTCCACAAAATTACACCCTTCATGGGGGATGTCTGTGTTCCAAAGGCCTCTCTTTCAACTAACACGTTTTCAGCCCAGCATCTGTCAAATGCCTTCTTTTGTTAACTTGTTGACAAGAGTGAACCTGTCAGCTTTTAAAATGGCTGCAGTCACTATGTGCACACCTAGATGAAAATGCGGAAAGTGTGAGTTACTCCCTTTCACAGGGGATCTTGTCAAGGGCAGAGGCTTCAACCTGGCTTCTCTTGCTGCAGGGATCAAAAAAAAAAAAAAAAAAAAAAAGTGGAACTAGACCAAGCAGTGTCAAGCCCATCAAAATTATACAGAAATAAAAGAACTCACATAGAAACAAATAGGTCATGAGTACCATCCCTCAAAGGGAGTCAAAGGTCATGGACTCAGCAACACAATGAAGATGCTCTGGGTTTCAAACGTGATCTCTAACTCCGGACTCAGCCGCTTATTTTACGTTAGCAGTGGAATGAGACATCCTGGGCAGCATGATGAAAACAGTGAGTATGTCCCCCTTGAGACAAAAAACGACAGATGAACCCAGAGCAATCACCACCTGGGAAATGGCTATGACCCAACGGGTACCCAGAGTGTACGCTTCAGAACATCTCTGAAGAGCCATGCGTCAGGGCTCGGGAGACAATCAGTGGGATGGTTCTCTGGGTAGAGGTGCTTGCTTGCACACTAGTCTGACAACTGGAATTTTCAATTCCTGGAGACTGCAGTAGGAGAGGACCCAGTCCTTAGAGTCATCCTCTGACCCTTACATCACACACACACACACACACACACCCCAAATTAACTGAAAAAAATCCTAATCAACATCCTAGCTGCAGATATTTATTGCCCTTTTTCCTACCTCGCTAACTAAGCTCCTCTCTGAATCAAATGAAACCGTCTCCAAGTACCTTGATTTCACTTTTCCCCAAGCAACAGAGCTCCTGTTGGTTTCACGTATCCACGTTTCCTTTCACAGTCCAGCAAAGCCTACACATCAGAGGACCCACCCTCTCTGTTGTCACTGCCTTAGATGCAAACTGTCTCGATTGAGGATGTCAAATGCCAAGGTCACTGGAGACGGTTTCCAAGGACCGGCACAGACCCATCTTTCTGGAATGTCTTCTAATCCCTTTCTGCTTTTCCTTGGGTAAAAGATAAATTAGGTCTAAAAGAGAGAGAACTAGTTATTAGGTATGCTAAGGCGGGCTGGGGAGAAGTCACGGCTGGGAAAGCGCTTGCTGGCAAGCACGTGAGCCTGAGGTAGAGTCCCAGCGCCCACTCGGCAGAGCGGGGTGCTATGCTCGTATTCTCAGCAGTGGGGAGGCACAGACAGGCCTTGGATCTGGTGGCCAGAAAGCCTGTCCTTCTTGATGAGACCCAGGCCAATAAAGACCTGTCTCAGTAGACAGCATTCCTGAAGAATGACACCCTCCCTCCGCTGGCCTCTGGCCTGCATGTACGTGTATACATACTCACATACAGATACACATATGCACACCCATGAACAAATACCCCCCAACACACACACACACACACACACACACACACACACACTCACTCACTCACTCACAAAAGAAAGTATAAGGTTTTAGGTTCAAGAGCCTAAACCTCAAGCCACTGGACGTGAAAAGTTGCCTGAACAAACTTGATGTGTCAGGACCTAGGTGGTCACATGTAAAACCTGAAAAATGGTTCTGGGCTTTTATAATAATAAAGTGTGTACTAATAAGCATGCCTTTGTTCCATGGTTGGGGGGACACTACAAGATGTAACAGCTGCTTACGGCCTTAAAAGAGTGGAGCTGCGATCTAATTACCACGATGGCCCTGCATCTGTCCCTGTCCCTGGGGCTCATGGGGAACAATGGCACCTTTCGGGCAGGCGTTTGCATGACTGTGATTTTAATTCTGCTAACAATCCACGCTTTGGCCCAGGGAAACATCACCAATGCTAGTTATGATAAGAGAATAAGGCTAAAAAGCTGAATAAAGGAAGCGGCCAACATTCTCTTTCCGTCCAAAGGGGTCGGTAGGGGTGGGGGTGGGTGGGGAAGGAGGAGGTCACAGTGCATCCTGCCCTTCGGCAGTGAACAGGGTAGTAGATGGTCCCAGTGAAGGAGAAAACCGCCACCACCACCACCACCGCCACCACCACCGCCACCACCACCGCCGCCGCCACCGCCGCCGCCACCGCCGCCGCCACCACCACCGCCACCACCACCGCCACCACCACCGCCACCACCACCACCACCACCACCACCATCACCATAATACTACCAACTCAAAGGCCTGGCTCTGAGCCTGGATGGTACCTGAGTTGGTCAGCCTGCGAGCTCTCCCATGCCTGTGCCACCAGGGTCGGCTCTCCCGCTTTGCCTAGAGGGACTGGGCCAACTCTCCTATGCTCAGGCCACTAGGACCAGCTCTCCCACGCTGCCCAGGGGAGTTGTGGGGCCAGCTCTCCCATATGTCCCAGCCACCTAGTCCTGCTGGAGCCCGTGAAGGGGGCCAGCCTTGCAGAAGCAAAGCTGAAGGATCTCCATGATGTAGGGCAACAGCAGGTTGTTCAAGAGGAGTCCTAGTGAGGCTCTAGTATTGATGGTGTAGTGGAAGCCAGAGGCCTGGACCCAGACCAGTGACTTACTACAAGGAACATTTGCAAGTGCAGCTGTTTGGGCAAAGGGGTGTACTGTGAGACAAACCATGACACACCACAGCTTCCACAGTGAGATGTGGTTTTTGCTGTTATTTATCTGTTTTTATTCTTTCTTTCTCCATTGTTTTGTGGGGGAAGGTTGGAAGGGTAGAGGGCTGATTAGGAGGGATGGGGAGATAAGTAGAAGTCAAGTGCATGATGGGAAACTCACAAAGAATCAATAAAGTTTTTTTTTTTTTTTTTTAAAGGAAGTCACTACTGAGATGAGGATAGTTCAATAGGGAAAGTGCCTGCCACACGGACGTAAGGACTTGAGTTCAGATCTTCACAAAGCACATAAAATCAGATGCGGACACAGCAGCACTCCCGGTGCTCCTCCGGTGAGATGTGGGATATAAGAAGAGTCCCTAGATGCTGGCAGGGCAGTTGTCTGGCATACACAACATTAAGATCCCACCTTAAACATCGTGGGAAGCAAGGGCTGACAGCCGAGACCATCCTCTGAGACCCACCTGCACACTGTGGCACATGTGCACTGCCCTGCAACACACAGGTACACACACAGGCACACACATACAGGCACACACACACAGGCACACACATGCACACATGCATGCACACACACACAGGCACACTCGTGCACGCACACTCATACACATACAAGCACATGCATGCACTCACACACAGGCGCACACATATAGGCACATGTATGTACATATACATACAGGTACACACACAGGCACACACACATGTACACATGCATGCACACACACAGGCACACTCATGCACGCACACTCATACACACACAAGCACATGCATGCACTCACACACACAGGCACATGCATGTACACACAGGTACACACACAGGCACACACAAATATACATATATCTGCATATGCTACCGATTAAAAGTACCATGCATTCGTTTTCAAATCACTACCAAAGATCTCACCAATATACCTCTTCTCCATCTAGAATCCTAACCGTGGCTTAAATCAATTGACTCCATTTATAAGGTGTATAATGCTGATTAATTGCCTAATAATGGCTGTGAGGTACCATGAACCTCAGGAACTCACAAGTTAATCTTTATAAATGAAACTCAACTTAGTAGCATTTTCATACACAATGAATGCTAACCTTCTGGAAATTGTAAATTAATTTAGAGTAAATCAAAAAATTGTCAGCCAGAAGAATATGCAATGTTTCCTCTACGTCTGAAATACAAGAGGCTGGTCTGGGTATACTTCTGCACATTGCCACATATATAAAGGCCCCATATCTTTGCATTTGCTAACAGCTATTATCAGTTGTGAGCTTGGAAAAAAAAAAAACAACTACATGATGGCAATAATTACCGAGAAGAATAAAATAGTCTGTTAAACTGCAATTATATTTTCACACATTTTCACTAACTAAACAAGTTCTAAGGCTGAGCTATATTTGCATTTTTGAAAAGCTTGAATCTATAATGCTACACGTACCTGTTCAGTCCACACACAACAACCTATTCTGCACATATACTATTTTGAGGGCTTATGTATCTATCATCTACAAGGAAGCGCTGCTATTTTGTCAATTTCTAAGTAAATTCTGCCTTCTGGTGCTTTTCTGCCACTGAGTTACATTCCCAGTGCAGTGTTTAGTTTTCTGGTTAGCATAGTCTTTTCTACAGCGCCCCTGCTGGAAGACTTCGGATCGACAGCTGACCATTTGCCGATGGGTTCGGTCTTGTCACATGATCTGGACCCACAGGCCCAGTACAGAACTGCTCGGGAGTTTTGAGTGGGGGTCAGGGTAGGTGTAGGGGTGTAGGGGTGGAGCTCTTTCTGACTGATGCTCAGGAAGAAAGCAAGAGAGTCTGGAGAGAGCACGTCTTTATTGATATTCTAGCTCTGCTCTAGTAGTCCTGATGCTTAAATTGGAGCTGAAAATAGAAGCAGATTAAAGTACAACTGGATTTTCCTCAAGTCTCTCTTCCGATGTTTAAAATTAAAACTGTCCTTGCCTTCTGCATGAGGAATCAGGTAAGCACGGTGAGAAATGAGCATCTTGGGGGACTAGGAGCTAGGGCAAGACCGAGAAATGACAGAAGACAGAACAAGGGTAGGTGGAGAAGCCCGGTGAACCCCGAAACACAGAGAAAGGAAGACTCGGAAATAAGTAGGCATTGTTGAGAGGGGGTCCTCATGGCGTCTCTTGAGATATGGTGGGAACGTGAGATACAGTGAAGCCACGTGCTAAAGCTGGCAAGTTCTTCCTTCTGTCCCCTCCTCTTTCCGTGTCTATCCGCTTTCCAGGGTAGCTCATTGTCCCATTAAAGTAAAACCTTCTGAGTAACAGAACATGCTGCCATCCAGCTTGGTACTCTACAGATAAACGGCTTAACAAGTTTTTTCCTGACACTTGTAATTCTCCTTCACAAAACAATAGAAAATGCTCAGATCTTAGATTCTCTGAGCAGAATTGGCAAAAAAATGCCCTTTTACATGTCAAATAAAAATATTGTACAAATATCAGAGACAATTACCACCTGTAGTTTTCAACAAAACATTTAGGAATACTTGCATAGAAAAAAAAATACCGCAAGATGCTTTTAAAAAAATACATTTAAAATTTTAAAATTATTTTAGAAACCAGTCTGGTGTTTTAGAAAAGCAGGGTTTACTCACTACTTGTACGTTTCTGAACGGATATATTCGAAAACATGGGAGACGCCAAGCTGGAACTGGTCAGCAATTGGGGTAACCCAGGGGTTGTTCTCGGCTTTGAAGACCTGCTTCTGACCGGTTAGATCCAAGTTGCCTGAAAAGATGAAGAGAAACAAAAAGAAGTTAAAAGTTCTATCATCCAATAAGAGGAGAGTAGAGAAATCCTCATGGACATTATAAGACTTATTTGATTTTTTTTAAAGCGCTTACCCCAAGTCATTACTGGTATACTAGGCAGTGTTGATGATGATACCTTGATTCAAGAAATGGCTACCAAATAAAGGAGGAAGATAGGAAGGAAAGAAAAGGAGGATGGAGGGAGAGTGGGAAGGGCAAGAGAGGAAAAAGAAAGTATCCACCAGCCTGAGAAAGCACTTCTGCAGTGTAGCATGCTTTATTTGAGGTATCTGCTACAGAGATTTAGTCTGTATTCAGTCAAGACTGAAAGAAGGACTAGAAAGGTGGTTCAGCCATTAAGACAGTGCACTGCTGTTGAGCGGGACCAACTTTGGTCCCAGTACGCACATAAATTGGCTCGCAATCACCTGCAACTCCAGTTCCAGGGCAGTGCAACACCTCTGCCTTCCAAAGGTACCCTGCACTCACACCAAAGAACATACCTATCCATGAAGAGACCCAGCCAAGCACACATCCACCCATGGACATTCCCAGCCAAGCACACATCCACCCATGGACATTCCCAGCCAAGCACACATCCACCCATGGACATACCCAGCCAAGCACACATCCACCCCTGGACATACCCAGACAAGCACACATCCACCCCTGGACATACACAGCCAAGCACATACTCACCCATGCACATATTCAGTCAAGCACATATCCACCCATGGACATACCCAGCCAAGCACATATCCACCCATGGACATACCAGCCAAGCACATATCCATCCATGGACATGCCCAGCCAAGCACATATCCACCCATGGACATACCCAGCCAAGCACATACCCACCCATGCACATACTCAGCCAAGCACATATCCACCCATGGACATACCCAGCCAAGCACATATCCACCCATGGACATAGCCAGTCAAGCACATATCCACCCATGGACATACCCAGCCAAACACATATCCACCCATGGACATACCCAGCCAAGCACACATCCACCCATGCACATATTTAGCCAAACACATATCCACCCATGAACATACCCAGCCAAGCACATATCCACACATGGACATGCCCAGCCAAGCACATATTCACCCATGCACATAATTAAAAAGCCCCTGCTGAAGTCAAGATGTGTGAGTGGATAAGTCTCCTTGTGTGAGTGGATAAGGCAAATCAGGTCAGTAGAACTTTCTTCATCAAGCACAAAACCAGAGTGAAGCAACAGGAGCACATTACCCTAGTAGTGTTACCGTGGACCATTCAAGCATGATGAACACATCGCAAATCAGTCCTAAGTGAGTCTCATTTACATAGTGATCATAGAGGCTAACAGTGAAATGGTTTACAAATTGCCTTTGAAAATTACTTCCTCATTTAACTTTCTAGCACACCCCAGGGTGAGTTATTAACATCTCTTCATAGGTGAAGAAATGGAAATTTGGGTGAATGAACTAATGTGCCCCCATTTTAGAAAACTGTTAGCCCAGGAACCTTGAACCTGGCATCAAGCCTTGTTTTATTTTATTTTTATTTTTTCTTCCTGTGGACAAAGCAATTCAGCTTTGTGTCCATTTAGGTCAATAATGTTGTCAATAAGGCATTGAAGCTAGTAAGCTCCCTCTCACCTGGGTGTCACCTATTCATGATCAGACAGCTCCTTCTGTCCCAACTTTTGATATGTTAGAAAATGGGGAAGGAGATGGGAAGGAGCTTCCTAAAGTATGCCAGTGTATGGCAGCCAGGCAAGATCAAAGACAGAGCACTTCCACAGGAGGGCAGGATGTGGCTTGACCTGAAAAGTCCCCACAGGCCTTTCCTGAAAGTTCTACTATGCAACCCCAGTTCCAGTCTTGTGGTCTATGGCACAGGGCTGATTGAACAGAGATACATAGCTGTTACCCTTCTCAAGACACTTGGGCGTGACATGGTTGTCTTGTTCTGGTGCCTGAGTGGCCTTCTGTCAGAACTGATGGCTGGGACAGTGAAAGTATGTTCTGAGATAACAGTAGACCACAATACAAGTAATGTTATAGTTGATCTGAGCCTTATAAATGAAAGAATAGACATTTTCCCCCTTTTTGTGAGGTGTAGTGTATGCACAGGCTGCGTGTGTGTGTGTGTGTGTGTGTGTGTGTGTGTGTGTGTGTGTGTGTAGGCAAAGGTCTGGCGTCTTCCTCACTCCCCACCTTACTTTCTGCAGAGCACCTCTCCCTGAACTTGGCGATGACTGATTCGGCCAGACTGGCCAGCAAGGCCTTAGGACCTTCTGCCTCCCCAGAGTCAGGATCGTAACAAGCACCATTTTGCCCAGGCCCAGGTTTTTACATGGATGTTAGGAGTTTGAACTCAAATCCCCATGCTTTATGGGGTCTATATTTCGCTGCCTAAGCCATCTCACCAGCTCCAGAAAGTTTTACTAGGAACATTGATACAATTGGTTTTTTTTTTCTTATAACAAAGAAAAGGTACTTTGATTCTTTCTTTTGATAAAAAAAAAGTTCTTATAAAGACTGGAAAACACAGAAAGGAAAATATTAATTAAAAAAAAAGAGGCCATGATTTTGAAGAAAGAGGAATAAATGGGAGGGTTTGGAAATAAAAATAAGGGAAGGTAGAAAAACACTGCAATTAAATTACAATGAACTAAAATGAAATCAGCACAATCTCAGAAATAACTTTTAAAGAAGACTAAATATTAGGGAGGTAATTCATCACATCTTTCCAAAGAAACAGTTTATTGGCATAAAGTACAAAGATAAGCAGATACATCGCTCTCCAAGATTATTGATATTATCATTTTCCTCTTCTTAATGATTAGACATCATTAGTCAGCTTTTACATCACCTGGGGAATCGATGAGCTTGACTCTCTTAATTCATGAGTTCCGGAGCTGCCTGGAATAAATGCAAGTTCAAGGGTTGCAAATACTCTACTCAGCGGAGCAGCTGCTCAGAGCCTAACCCTGTTGCTAGGAAGCCAGGCTTTGTGGTCCTTGCCTCTTTGCATCAGGGCCTTGTTGGGTTCCTAAGGTGAGACAAATCTCTCAATTATATTTTTCTGTAATTCTCGTTTCATCTTATGATCTAGTTTTAAAATTCCTATGTCATATCTTCCATATCATCTTTTCACTTATACTATTTCTCTAGAATTCCCTTTTGCAAAGAGAGAGAGAGAGAGAGAGAGAGAGAGAGAGAGAGAGAGAGGGTGGTGAGAATTTCTAATAATAAGCCTGTATTTCTTCTGTGTTGTATTTTTATGAACAATAAATAGTCTTCCCACTATCCTTGGGACATATGGTCACCTATGAAAGGTCCCCTATACCTTGCAATAGTCGCTACTGTAACAATTGACTAATAAGTTGGGAGTGGAGATGCTACAGGTGAACAACCCCCTACCGACACATCGATCTAAGATGGAATCTAAGCGTACACATTGTCATCTGCCTGCACCTAAGCTCTCTCTACTAACTCAGCCTGGGGCCAATGACAAAACAAATGAAGAAAGATCACAAGAGGCAGTGGGGTCAAGGTGATGGGGTTGGGGCGTGAACAGATTTGGCGGGCATTCTGTGGGAACTCTTCCTTTTCTGACACTAACGCCAGGTCCCCTACTGAGAACTCCTCCTGAACTTCCCTGTGTCCAGCTCTATTCTGCACACCGAGCACCTAGGACGTTATGTCATTCACACGTTATCATGAACTAACCTTCTGCAGCAATGGCTTCCTTTGCATGTGTGCTTCACACAGGGACCACAGGAATATGCGATTTTCATCACTCCGCCAAGAGGAACAGAATTTGAAGCACAAGGGATTTCTGGCCATGCTGGATCTCAGGGGCTTTGATCAGTGACAGCAACATGGATCATGACAAGGGCTGGAAAAGGTGTCATAGACCAGCATTGGTTGTTCAAATTCTATCGACATAAGACAGTGAGAAAAGAGGGCTCTCTCCTCTCTGGATTATATCATGAGCTCCCCTCTGCCAAGTCTCAAGGCTTGTCCCAGTAATCTGAAGACACGGGGACATGCTGGCATGCTCTCGTGGTTCATATTTATATTAGCACTGGAGAGACTGAGGCAGGATGACTGAGGTCTAGACTAACCTGGTCTACACAGAGACTCTGTCTCAAAAAAAAAAAAAAAAGTAAGTATGATACAAGTATGATGGTGAGGCTTGGTCTGTTGCTATATAGTGTGCCCCCACGTTCTTGCTGCCCCCAGGAGATCCACGTGTACACCAAGTGATGCTAAGCAACCTTGTCCCCTAAGTTACCCCTGATTGGTGGATAAACATGCCTGTAGCTAGGCAAAAGACAGGTAGGCGGGGCTTCTGTTCTCAGGCTTGAGGCCTGAAGCAGAGACCACGAGGAAAGAAGAAAGTGAAAAGAGAAGATGCCATGGGGTAAGGGATTGTGAGACCTGGCCAGGAGGACCGAGCGCAGCCCAGGAACATGGCAAGCCCTATCTCGGGGCTATCTACCACGTCCTATCTAGAGGGTAGACATCCGGCCAGCTCCGATGCTGTTAAAGCTTATTATAAATGTAAAGGGTTTGTGTCTTTTATCTGGGAACTGAATGATCAAAGGCGGAGTAGAAGCCCCCAGTTAATATCAACAGCGGTGGCATTCTTGAACTCAAGACCCGGTTACGCGATTCTGCAGAGCTGAAGAATCTACGGTCTGCCGCCAGCTGACTTACCAATGCACTGAAACTCGGGCACAGCCTCTGGTTAACGACTGCACAGCTTCTCACAAACCCTGCAGACTTTAACGGTGAGGCTTCTAAAAAGGATGCACACACAAAAAAATCCCGTGCTCTCTCACCGCCACACTCGGAAGATAACACCCAAGGGAATAATGCCAAGAAAGGTCAGCTGTGCCCTTCTGCCTGAAGCCCACAGCCCCCTGGGGATCTGTCAGTCCCCAGCGATGTCTCTATTTAGGGCTGTCAGTGGCGACTGGGAAAGCACAGAGGATTGCTAATGACTTTTGCTAACTGGAGCACAGAGGAGATGCTGGATGTGAGCTAGACATGTTCCCTTCTGGGAAAAGGAGTCATAACCTGACGGGTGAGAGCGAGAGGAAGCAGAAAGGACCACGGACTATCAGCATCGTCATTTCCGTCACGTTGAATGCACTCTGCTCTTCTGCTCCCTGTGCAGTGGGGTGAGAGCGGGAGGCGGAGGTCCGAGTTACCCTATGCCATTCTATTCTGCTTATTTTAGTATGAAAGGGTGGCCCTGAAGCAAATACTCAGGAACCTCACAGCCCCAAGATGAACTGGGGGTGGGGGTGGGGGAGTCCTGAAGGAAAAGACCTTCAAGTTCTTTGTGGAGAAAATCAGAATGCCAGCTGGCTTCCTGTTCGATACCAGGACTGCGAAGCCCGCATGGACCATCCAAAACAAACCTTAAATGAGGGATCAATTCCCCGTGACCAGGATGGAAGTCGCACGTGATCCTAAAAGAGCAAAGTCTCAGAATGAACACGGGAGCCTGACAAAGGTGGGGTGAGCAGCTTTCGCTGTTCAACTCAGTGTCACTGGGAGTTAGCACAATCCCTGCTTCTGGGTAGCTGCGATCCTCCCAGCAACCATCTGCCTCTGGGCTCCCCTCCCTCCCTCTGTACCAGGCCGGCGTGCAGCAGTTTCCGAAGAAGGGGGTTAATATAATTAGAGTGAAGATGGACCGCTACACTGGGAGGAGAGATGACACCTGTCTCTTATTGGCCTAGCAACAAGTTTCCATCGCCCCAGCGAAGCTTGTCTGTCAGCTGTCTGGGGTGTGTTCCCTTTTTAAATAATAACATGCAGGCGGCATCTCATCCTGCTGTCTGTCAGCCCGCATTCGCCCTGGCGCTGCACGCTTCGGTGCGTCCAGCGAGCAGCCCGCACCCAGCCCCTTTATTAGAAGGCTGAGCGGTGCTCTGGTGGTGTTCTAACAAGGATCAGGCAGCAGGATTAAGCACTGTGACAAAGAGGATCTAATAGGCTCGAAAGTGGTGCGTCTGCGGACATGCTGGCTGCCTCCCAGACGGACTCACTTCGCTGGCTCCTCCAGTCGGGAGGAGTGGGCCGCTGGGGAAGCCAGGCAGCACCGTGATTAGCGGTGACCCTCTGACCGATGCTGCCATGAAGATCATCTATCACTCAGAGGCGTAGTCTGCAATTGCAAATTGGATTTTCCATTTTATTACCTGCAAAAGGGACCACATATGCTTCTTTCCCGGCCCCTGGCGCAGCCTCAGCTTGCCTGCGCGGTGGTAATTGTGTAAACTCTAAATCATGCAATACAATCAATTCGCCTTGCTGCTTATAAACGTGATTGAATGCAATAGGCAACCGAGGCCCCATTAATAAGTACGCTCATTTTCACTTATGGAAATTGGTTGTTTCCCGTAATCACACTGTGAAAATTCTTCCTGAGGACTCAAGATCCTGACGCGTATGGCCAGGAGCACCGTTTATCACATAGCAAGCGAGGGTGTGGGGAGGCGGGGTGGGGGAGAGCTGGGTAAATTTTTCATGTCATCAAAATGGCATTTCCTCCCTCCCCAATTTCACAATGATACCACGGAGAGCATTTAAATTAATGTACTTGGAAAGTCGGGTTCTCCCTCACTCATAAAACTCTAAGACCCGGGTCTAACAAGGCTAACCTGAGAAAGCCTGGCTGACGAGGCACTCCATCATTACGTGCCCACATCTGCCCAAGCCCAGGCTAGTGTGCTCATGAAGGAACCCCGGAAGATGGGGGCTGGACGATGCCCCCTGCTCTGCACTGAATTCCCATAAGGAAACTAATAACAAACAATGACAACACAAAATAGAAGCTGCATTTACAGCTGCTCCAGACAGAGAGAGTGTACACATAAGTCTCTATAATTTTTTATTATGGCATGTAATCCTGCTAATTATGGCAATGTGTGATCATGGCTGACTAGGAAAAGTCACCCCCCACCCCCTTTTTCCATTTCCTCTTAACTGGATAAAAATTGGTGAAGCTTATAAAATGATGGTTATGTGGCGACAGGAACAGTAAATATTTGCAAGAATAAACTCAGGGACTGGAGCTGCCAGGTGGTAAGATAACAGCAATACTGTTAATTGTGACTTAGTAAATAAAATAGACATTTGTATGGACTTGGCCTGGAAAGAGGTCCACTTGCAATTTTTTTTAAAAAGACGTATCCAGTACACTTATGATCTTTTCACAAAAGGCAGAAGAAAAATAATCTCACAGTGCGTGTTTAATCGAATTTTATGTGTAAAATAGAAAGAAGAAAGGGATACTCACAAGATATATTAACTCTGGTGTCCTCAAACAGGAGAAATTAAGGTGAGATATAGATGCGAACCATCAGAAGAAAAGATAACATATTTTCCCTTTAAAGAACTTAGTGTTGTAGTAAGTGTGGCTAATTTTCATAATTTAAAAAAAGATTAAAGATGAGGAGATGAAAGGACATTGAAAGACAATTTGTCAAAACAAATTCAGAATCTGTAACGCACGGTCAGTCTTACAAAGGAGAGCCCGCGCTGTGTGGAAGGCCTCTTCCCACCTCTGCACCCGTCGTGCCAGCAGCCCTTACAGCCCATGTCACACACGGCAGTCTATCAGACCCCGAGCGGATTGCGCATCTGGGTCTGAGGTTGCCTCTCTTTCTGTGCATCGTCAGTGCAATCAAAGCAGGGCAGGGTGTCTCCTGACAGCTCTCCAATTGATTCTGCCGGGAATGCAAGGCCACACCATCACTCTGCCAATTGTCTGTTTAGCTGTTCTAGGGTGTATGTGTGTGTTGGGGGGGGGGTGGGCTGTTTTGAAAATAGGCATTCTGTTCATTTAGGCATGCAATGCATGGATGCCTTATCATGCATGCTAAGATAAACAGTTTCTCTTCCCAGGGAGTCCAGGGAAAGAGCACAATTCAAATTGAAAAAGATTACAAAACAAAAAACAAGAGCCCCCTGCCAAAGAGATACAACAAACAAAAGCAGCCCCTGATTTATGTGCACACCGGCACCAATAGGTTCAGGAGCCTTTTCCCAATAAAGAAAAATCACATTTCACATCGTTTCCATCTCATATGTTTCTTGGCCATTTTATATATTCGTGACCCAGAGTAATCCGGGACAGGAGGAGCTAGTTCTCACTCACTCGTAGATATGATTACCTAGCAACAGAGCAGAGAACATCCCCAGTGCAACACCACCACAGTGGCTTTATTTTGCAAGTGGATATGGCCGTTAATAAATAATTCATGCTCTAAACCTGGCATTTGTTTAGGATCTCCCTATCTTTCTTCTAAACATGGGAGGCAGTGCCATTTTTTTCTTGCCAGATTTCTCTTGTGTTGTTCACATAATGTCAGATCGTATGGAGGAAAGCTCAGTGATCCTGCATTCTGTTTAACACACACCATTCACTGACGCTGAGACTAGACTGGGCAAATCCTGTGCTCTGTGGAGCTTCAGTCTCCCCATCTGCCAAGGGAGAATAGTCATCCGTGGATGGCGCTGTGGATCCGTGCCAAGCACTGTGCATGAGTGGGTGCTGCGGAATAGAAAGCATCATGGGATTATAAAAATTGATGTTGTTATCATTTTAAGTGAAAGCTAGCAGTGTGCATTTGGAGAACGCATACTTAAAGCAGGTGTGACATGTAAACCCGGCAAGCTGCCATTCTTCTGGGGGGAAGGTCCCTGATCATAAGAGTCTCAAAGGTCTGTGATTACGGAGAGGGATAAGGGGTTGCGTGCTTGTGATCTCACTACCTACGAGGCAGAGGCAAGAGCTTGGCCTACAAAGGGAGTTCCGGGGCCATCTGGGCTACATAATAAGATCCCGCCTCAAAATAAAGGAAGGCTACGATGCAGGTTAGAAACAATGAATGTACTTTTCTTTCTTGAAAACTGAGAGTTTGCTAGTCAGTAGTAGTCTGTATCTTCTCCATGAGCACTGGCCATGGCCTGTCTTATCCACCATGACCCTACTTCCCACTAAATGCCCTTGTTTATGAGGCTACAGGGAAGGGCTTCCTTCCATCCTCTTGAGAAACCAGAATAGCTAATACTGAAAAAAGTCTCAAGTGATGTGGAAACTGGGATGTGGGTCTGAGTTATTTATTTAAGCAATTTAAACAAATAACAAAAAAATTCCTATTTGAATATTTGAATAATAAGTACATCGCTTAAGTTGAACAGAATTTATAGAGCTGTCAACAGTCCACCTTTTACTTGATCCATTTAACTTAAATACACAGAACTTTTTCCTCAAGGATGGAAACGTTTCTAGCTAGTTTAACATCAAGTTAGCACACTACCGCGGATACCTTCATTCCCTTCACAGCGTATAATATGCACGATGGCATCGCTGGTGATTTAAGTGACAGAAATTATTTGCTTTTCAATTCTCAGAATGTCCCCTGCCCTTTACTTCTGAGTAGCTACAACCATACTGCCAGACAGAGGCAGGCTGCAGGAGGAAGGATCCTTGGTTGGCTGTGGCGAGGAAGACCTGATAGAAAACGTCCATTCATGCCACGCACGGCAGGGAAAGAAACACACAGGAAGACAGGAACTGGCCCGGGACCCTCCTTCAGTGATCTCACTACCTTCCGCTTGACTTTACCTTACCGGCTTTCCAGAATTTCACAAAATAGTGCCACTGTGGGTGATGGACCATTCAAATCACCAGCCTAGGGCCTCATTTAGATTTAGATGATGTAGATCCAAAGAACTGTAACTCCTTGACGTGGCCGGGGTTCTGGAAATGAACGTGTCCTCTATATTGCTGGTCAGAACAGCAATCTGTTCTCTGAAAGGCTATTAAAATGTTCACATGATGTGGCTGAGGAATTTGCATGGTGTGGACATGGGCAAAATGATTCTGAGATTTGGTATCATAAATATTCAATTTAAATATTGCGTGTATTCTTCCTGAGTAACTAGACTTAGCTTAATATCTAATACTTGGCTAATAAATCATTAACCATTTATAGATGGTATAATATATAGAATTAAAATGGGCTTAAAATGTTTCCAAATAAAATTTAATGACATGGTCTAATGGCCATGACATAATATTGAAGGCTGAAAATATAGACTGTAAAACTCAGAAAACAGTCTTAATTTCTATAAGATTATGTATGTATAATAAGAAGAAAGAATAAAAAATATACTTAAGAATATATGCATATGGGGATAGAGAGATGGCTCAGAGGTTAAGAGCATTGACTGCTCTTTTAGAGGTCGAGTTCAATTCCCCGAGATCACATGGTGGCTCACAACCATCTGTAATGGGATCCGATGCCCTCCTCTGGTGTGTCTGAAGATAGCTACAGTGTACTTATATAAATATATATATGCATACAAATAGAGAAAAAATAGAACTATAGACAATTAGCACTTAATTGCTTCTTTTTAAATGATGGGACCATGAACACTATACATTTCTGGTTTTTAGCTATACAAACACTGAGATTTAAGGCTATGCCAGTGATGAGCATTTTCTCACATCCTTGGGGATACCTTTTCACTGTCCCATCTCCCCGCCCTCTTTCTCATTTTTCCTCAGCATCTTGCCATGCTCCACGGGCCACTCTGAAACTCCTCAGTTCACCTGATCCTCCTTTTCCAGTCGCACAGTTCTGCTGGTCCCAACGCTATCTATAGTCTGTCTTTTGACAATACATTTATTTTCATGGAGTTCAGTTTGTCTGCTTCCTCTTTTGGTGCTTATGTCTTTGAAATCATATGTAAGGTAAATCATCAAAGTTAATGTCATGAAGCTTTTGCCTTGTGTTTCCACTGAAGAGATTTATTGTTAGTTGTAGTTGTAGGTGCCCTGGCTAGTTTTATGACAGCTTAACACAAGCTAAAATCTTCAGAGAGAAGTGAGCCTAAATTAAGAAAATGCCTTCATAAGATGGGGCTGCGTAGGGTCATGAGTGCAGGAGAGCTGCCCCTGCCCCTCAGTGCTGTAGTACTTGGGAGAGCAGGCCTTCCAACATCCTCCCTCACCACCCCTAGCACCTGCTGCAGTCAGGAGAGCAGTCCCTGGGGTCAGGAGAGCAGATGAGCTGGCCCTGTCCATTGATGGGAGAAGTACCCGGGAGAGAGAGTAGGCCTTGTACCTTGTTTGAGCAGCACAGTAGAACTGGGCCCTAGTAGTGGAAATTGTGTGAGCATGCCCCAAAGTTATAAGAGAGAGAGACCTGGGCCCACCACTCTTCTGTGTGACATGGCTTGAGCAAAGGGACATGACCTTTGCCTTCTTGTTCCTCAACACCTGAGGCAGTAGGGAGAGCTGACCCTGGGGTCATGAGTGTGGGTGAACTGGCCCTGCCCTTCTCCAGCTGTAGGACTTGAGTGAGCTGGCCTTGCCCTTCACCTGGGCAGTTGAGTAGAGCTTGCTTTGCGGGGGCGTGGTGTGGGGGAGCTGGCACCAAGAGCAAAAGAACATGCCTGGCATGCTGCCAGAGGCAGCATTGGGTTGCCTGGCGTGAGCAGTGATGAAAACCTCACCCTGGTGATGCTGATAAGGGATAGATGGTACCCTGACCAGCTCAGCCACCACTCAGGCCTAGATTCAGAGCTAAGAGGTTTCCTATCCCCAAATCTGTATCATCTGGGAATGGTGGAGATGAAAGGGCAGGTCCTGCTGATTCAAAGTTTCAGCATCTCCATGACAGGGCAAGAGCTGGATAATTGGGAGGAGACCCAGTGAGGATCCAGGATATAATGTGTCACCGAAGCCAGAGATAATGAGCAATAACTCATTGGAATGAACATTTGCAAGTGGAGATGCGTGGACAGAGGAGTATTGTCTTAGGGTTTTACTGCTGTGAGCAGACACCGTGACCAAGGCAAGTCTTATAAGGACAACATTTAACTGGGGCTGACTTACAGGTTCAGAGGTTCAGTCCATTATCATCATCATGGGAGCAGGGCAGCATCTAGGCAGGCATGGTACAGGCTGAGCTCAGAGTTCTACATCTACAACTGAAGGCTTCTAGCGGAAGACTGGCTTCCAGGCAGCAAGGATGAGGGTCTTAAAGCCCTCACCCACAGTGACACACCCACTCCAACAGGGCCACACCTTCTAATAATGCCACTCCCTGGGCAGAGCATGTGCAAACCATCACAGATATACTGTGGGACACACTGTGACCTATTACAGCTTCCAGGATGAGATGTTTTTCTATTGTGTGTGTGTGTGTGTGTGTGTGTGTGTGTGTGTGTGTTATTTTGTGGGGAGGTTGCAAAAGAGAAGGGCAGATGTGAGGGGAGGGGGAAATGATTGGGACTAGGCTATATGATATAAAACTACAAAGAATCAATAAAAAGGTTTGTTTTTTTCAAGTTGTTTTGTTTTTTAAATAGGGCTGTAAGGCATTTTCTCGATTAGTAATTGGTGAGGGAGGGCCCAGCTCATTCTGGGTTGTGTCATTCCAGGGCTGGTGGTCCTGGTTCTATAACAAAACAAGCTGAACAAGCCATGTGGAGCAAGCCAGTCAACAGCACCCCTCCAAGACCTCTGCATCAGCTCCCGCCTCAAGGTTCCTGCCTTGTTTGCGCTCCTGTCCTGACTTTTTTAAAGGATGAATTCTGGTGTGGAAGCATGAGCTGAACAAAGCCTTTCCTTCTGAGGTTGCTTTGGTCATGTTTTACTGTAGCAATAAGAACCCCAACTAAGACACGGGTCTTCCATTCTGATCTCTGATCCAGTCTAACGTTTGCATGTATTGTTAGGTAAGAGTTCAACGTCCTTGCATTTTGCACACACACAGATACAGCCTCACCTTTTGAAAGGGTTGTCTTCCCTCCATTGGGTGGTCTTGGTATTCTAATTAAAAAAAAAATCTTTGAGGTAACATTTGTTTATTTCCTTTCTTGACAGGAGCTATGTCTACAGTGAGATGGAATTTTAAGCTTTCTTGACTTGCATTTCAAGTCAAAGAAGAGTTAGGCGGTTGAATCCTATTCATAGCATCCAGTGCTGATGGGGAAAACAGAGCCTTGTACAGCGTGTACGAGAAGTCCCATGAGCACAGCTACCATGGAAATCTTATGGCGCTTCCTTAAAAAAGGATCTGTATATATGATATAGTCAGGTACACACATGAAGGAAAAGAAGCCACTGCACAAAGACAGGCCTACATGCCCATCCTTGCTGTGGCATTGGTCTCAATATACAAAGCTATAAAGTCAGCCCAACTGCTGAACTGATAAAACTACATACATCATAAATGCATGATATGCATAGAGAGCAGTACTAAGCCATAAAAAAAAATGAAATCTTGTCATTTGCTGGAAAATGAATGGGACTGTAGGTTTCTTCGGTAAAGGAAATAAATGAGACACAGAAAATTGTACATTCTATCTCGTGTGTGTGTGTGTGTGTGTGTGTGTGTGTGTGTGAGCCCCCCACATGTGTGCTGGCATGGGGTAACAAATAAAAACAGAAAGACTCTCAGAGGAGAAGGTAGTTGGCAGGAAGAGAGAGAGGGAACAGGGATATCAAGCAAGGGTCCCAGGAAGAGTGAGGGTGGTCCAAACAAGACTGGCACATGGGAATGCCACAGTAAAATCATTTACTTCAACAATTAATGAATTAATAATATAACTAAAGACCATTCGGACGTGTATATGAGAGTTTACATAAAGCGTTTTCTACCCCACTGCCCTGTATCTGGGTTTACATTAGCACCCCTATTTTATTTGATTTTTTGCAGTGAGGTTAGAAACCAGGGCCTTGCTTACACTAGCCAGGAGCTGAGCCCCAGCCCCAGCCCCAGCCCTTCCTTCTCTGTTTCAATGACTGTAACTATGTACATGTTTTAAATTCATAAAATATGAGTCATCTAGATTTATTCTTTCTCAACAGTGTTTTGAGCCAGGCAGTGGTGGCACATGCCTTTAATCCCAGCACTTGGGAGGCAGAGGCAGGCGGATTTCTGAGTTCGAGGCCAGCCTGGTCTACAAAGTGAGTTCCAGGATAGCCAGGGCTACACAGAGAAACCCTGTCTCGAAAAAAACCAACAAAAACAAAAACAAAAACAAAAACAAAACAAAACAAAACAAAAAAACAGTGTTTTGACCATTTAGGGCCCACTGGTATTTCATGAGAATTTCAGGGTTTTATTGCTATGAAATTGTTGAGACTATGTATGGTTGAAACTCAATGGGGATTGCATTAAATCCATGAACAGCTTCCAGGAGCATGACACACATTTATTAACAGGGCAGAATATTGGATATTTTTACCAGGCCACATTCACATATGGACACATGATCACTTATTCAACAGTCACACCACACAACGATATGATGATTTTATGTACTCTATAAAACAATCACTGTATATATATATATATATATATAGATAGATATAGATATAGATATAGATATAGATATAGATATAGATATAGATATAGATATAGATATATATGCGTATATATATAAAAAACAATAATGTTTCTGTTTTTAAGTGACCGATGTATTATGTAATTGTAGATTGAATAGGATATTACCTTTAGAATAATATAATTTCATTAGGGGACTCTCACTTCTGAAAGAAAGCATACAGAGATGTTGTACTTAGAAATATCTCAGGCAATTTTCCATTAACAGGGAAAGACAAGGAGACATAGCTTTGAATCTAGGAGGGGCACGGCAGAGGAGTCTTCCAGGGCAGGTGTGGATGGTAAATGCAGAATTGCATGTTGCAGAAGCCAGAACTCTTGGGTGCTGGGTATTCTACCTAAATCCACCTGTTTCTCTCATGGAAGCTTCTATACTATCACAGAGAAATGGTGTCACTCGTGCTCGGGAGTGATCATAAACCTCTGGGAAACCCTAAATGTCTGAGTGGCGGCTTTGAATGTTCCTTTCATGTGGAAGGAAGGCTGGATCTACTTCCCCAGGGGTCAGACCTGACTAGCAGAACCCAGAAGACATCCAGGTATCTAAGGCCAGATTGTGCTTGGATCTGCAGCCTTCAGCTCAGACCTGTACTAACCACCACATTACTTCAAGGCCACAATACAGAATTGTGTACAATAGCAGAATCTTTAAAAGGGGTACGGAGGGCATGGGGGGGTATCAAATTTAATTTCCAAAACATGTAAAAGGGGGAAATAATTTATTAGATAGCATCAGAGAGATAAAATGCCAAACAAATACAGACTCCCGCAGCAGGCTTGGCTATGATCCCTTAATCTGAACTATGATCATCTCAATAATGTTCCCAATGGCAAAAACTTATTTTCCCCCTGTCTGACCTCATAAACACTTTCTTAGGAAAAAGTCTGGCTACGCTTCAGCCAATAGGACGAAGGCTGAATATAGGGTGTCATTGTCATGCAGCACAAGGCGCTTTCTCCTAAGGAAGCCGAGAATGAAATTAACTTTATTTTTTATTTATATATAAATACCCTTGAATCCAATTTTATTAAAGGTTAAGTCAGGGATCGACCAACTACACAGAACCTAAACTTAAGTTATATGTAAAAAAGGCTTGTTTCGGCTTTGCTTCCTGCTCAGAAGCTTACATTTTTATTACCTTGGTGCTATGAGTTACATCCTCTGCAGAGGCTGTGGGTGGTAAGGGCATGGACACCGTGTCACATGACATGCGGATCAGGATAATTAACAATGCTGAATGACACCATCCCTGAGTCTACCAGTATGACTGGTAATTTTATCCTAATTTTCAACGAATTCCAAATCTTCACACATACAAACACACGCACACACACAAATTATGAATGTTTTAGGCTACGTATTAACAAGTCATTTAATGAGTGTCGATTAAACTTATTTCCACTGCTTATTAGCATTAACAATATTTTTTTAAAAAAAAGGCAGCAATGGTGTGTTGTTATATGCCGCATGTGCACAAACACACAAGGACACAATTAGACCCTGTTTCTGACCATAATGAAAGCAAAATCTATACATTACAGCAGAGTTAAACTATAGGGAGGTGGGGAAAATGGAACTGTACATTTTTACTCGTGGAGACAACTGTATCCTTTTGTTTCCTAAGTGCAAAATGCAATATGTATCTTCAACCTAGTTAGTATGGTTTGGATATGAAACTTTGCAGACGGCCTTACGGGATGAACACCTGGCCACCAGCTGTAGAAGGCTTGGATGCTTCAGAAGGTGGGGCTGAGATAAAGAGGCAGGTCACTGGAGTCGGGAGATGAGGGTTCTAACCTGGTCCCTAATCCCCCACCCACCCCTATTATAGGCTTATCCTCTCTGCAATGCCCACCATGATTTCTGTCTAATCACATGGGACCAAAAGGTAGAGGTAGGTGCGTGTGAATGTGTGTGTGTGTGTGTGTGTGTGTGTGTGTGTGTATGTGTGTTGGGGCTGGGAAAATAAACCCTCAGCAATGATAAGCAAAGTAAGTACTCCTGTACGTTACTCTCACAGGTATTTTGATTACAATATAAAAGTTACTAATCAGTCATAGAAACAGACATTGTCTTATTCTTTACTGTTGATCCGTCTTCAAGCAGGAGACAGGGGCATCCACTGATACAGTCTAAAACTTGTAACAGTGCACCCTAAGGAATATGAATGCAAGGCAGGACTACGACTCAGGGGGAACGAGTCTACCACACCTCTTACGGTTTTACTTTGATAATTTATGAATCCTACCATAAAAAGCATGGCTATAAATAGCGCGGTGAGAATGGAGTTCTACCACACTCTCAGATGTGGGTGAGGATGGTTACATCATTACATCATGAATCTTGTTTCCAAGTATTTTTGGAATGCCAACTGCTTCAGGTTAAAAATACGAAATACTGTCACAGTTAACAATTAACAAAAAAAGAAAGTACTATCATACTCTACTCAGGAAGAAAACAATCAACAATGACAACACCGTTTTCACCGCGTGAAGGGGTCTGTGAAGCTCAGTTTATGTTTAGGGTAAAAAAAAAAAAAACCCTAAGCTTGAATGAGTCAAACCCTGGCTTGGTTTCAAGTATTAACACTTATAATCAACTTTTCTGGAGGCAACTGGTTTCTAGAGCCTTGCCAATCCCCAAACCCCAGCTGGCTACTAGGACTTTCCAATCACCCTGACATTCCTGTCCATCACCAATCTCAATAATGGCATTAGGAAAAAAAAAAAAAAAAAGAATTTTTATCCATGTATTACCTCCCAACATTGCCAGCCCTTGCTTTTGACCCTATCTTCTTTCAGCTTAGTTTCATATCCCCCGCCCTCTGTGTGTGTGTGTGTGTGTGTGTGTGTGTGTGTGTATGTGCGCGTGCGCGTGCACGCGTGCGCACGCATGGGCTGTGGGTGGGAGGTCACAGTTGCTATTTTCATGACTGGGATGGACATGTCATTTCTAGAAGACAGTACTATATATGGCGCTCCTCCCACCTCCGGCTCTTACATCTTTCCCACGCCCTCTTCAGGAATGTTCCCTGGGTCTCTGAGTGGGTGATTAAAGATGTCCCGATGAGAGCTGGGCACCCATCAGTTCCTTACTCTCAGCAATTTGACAGAATGTGAGTCTTTGCTTTGTCCAAAATAATGGCTTCAAGCAGTGAACCAATTATTCCATGCACGTATAGGATATTTCATTTTATATGTTATTCCTATTTAGCAAATCCTGAACATACAGAAAGCGTAATAAATTTTCTTTTGTGTAGTTTTGATGCTACAAACTGTGAAGGAAGAACATTCAAGGGCCGAGTCTCCTGCTTGACATCATTAACCAATAGAAAAGCCTGGTGCTCACAAAGCTATACGCCACAAAATGGTCAGAGCTGCGGCTTAAATTTTAAACAACCGTTCCTTAAAATACAGTGCCCTTCATAGTTATTACAGAGAAAAATCCAACGAATCACCTTCCAAATAATTTCCCATCCCATAACATGGTGTCTGAGTGCACTAAGGTCACGTCAGCCTTCTTGTTCTTGAACCCTACCTCCTCAATTTTCTGACCAAGCTTAGCTCCTTCGTTGTTACCTCTTCAGATGGTGACCTGCATTGCCCTTCCCCACAGAAGGCTGGGCGCTTCACTTCCCCAACACTCATTACATCTCCCAACTCCTTTGATGGCTATCTTCCTGTCCTGGTGGTTTTTATGACAACTCAACACAGTCCTCTGAAAGGAGAGAACCTCAGTTGGGATAATCCTTCCATAAGATCTGGTACTAATCCCTAATTTTCGTAATTAGTGATTCAGGGGGGGAAGGTCTGCTGGCCCTTGTGGGTGGTGCCATCCCTGGGCTGGTGGTCCTGGGTTCTATAAGAAAGCAGGCTGAGCAAGCCATGGGGAGCAAGTCAGTAAGCAGCACTACTCCATGGCCTCTGCATCAGGTCCTGCCTCTGGGTTCCTGTCCAGTTTGAGTTCCTGTCCTAGCTTCCTTAAATGATGGACTACAATGTAGAAGTGTAAGCAAGTCAAATAAACCATGTCATCCCGAAATTGCTTGTTGGTTATGGTGTTTCATTGCAGCAGCAGAAACCCTGACTAAGGACACTCACTCTTTATCTGTTTCTCCAGCTCCATCCTACGTTTCCAGGGCACAGAGGATAGAGAGGTCTTACTCAAGACAATGCCTGGCACCATTTCAAGCATTTCTTCCCACCAGCTCTCTAAGGCTTGCTTGGAAAGATCTGTGTATGCCCCTGGGATGTGACCACACCCAGATGGGTCCTCTACAGTGTCTCTCACAGAGCAAGCAAAAGGCACAAAGATGCTTGCTTTAATTAACTACAACGCAAGACTGAGGAGGCATTAAAGAGCCAGAGTCCAACCCAGACATGTTCTACATATGATCTTAGAGCTCAAAAGAAGCTGCACCTCGAGAAGGTGCTTTATAGTAAAGAAGTCAAGGTTAAGGAAAGGTTTCCTTAAGCTGAAAAGCCCCAGGAGCCAGCATGGGGTAGAGCTGGAATTCAAACCAGTCTCTGGTTTAGGGACTGCACAGGGTCAACATTAGAAAGACATGTTTCCTCCGCCTTCTGTTTACCTTATTCCTGCTTATCAATCCCCCCACATCACTTCATTTTGAAATAAAAGTATCAATGGCCAATCCCCTTTGGTATGCTACCTGGTCAGGGCAACTGGCTGAGTATGACTGAAAAAAGCAAAGCCATGGTTGTGACAAAAAAGCATACACTCTCCTGTGAAGCATTCTGGGTAGTCACTGAACATAGTATTCCAGAAACCTCCTATACATGCTGATATGGAGAAAGCAAATATCAAATATAAATAATATGCAGTTACCCATCACTCGAGAATGTATTATACAGATGATCTGTGAATACTTCAAAAGACAACACAATGTCAAAAGCATGGTTAGGGAATGCCCGACGACTCATTTCATAGTTGGTTCTGGGTAAGCAGAAAGCTCTCTGCTCTAGTTCTTGCTAAACGTGTCCTTGTGCATTGAACTTTTTCTCCTATTAAGCCAACCCATTAGGAAGAAACTCTTGTGTACCTCATAGCTGCAGCCCCCTCTGCATGAGCACAGGTAGCAGATATGTTCAGTCAACATAAACCTTCCTCTGGTGATTCCACAGGTTTTATTGTTTGTTTGGGGTGTGTGTGTGTGTGTGTGTGTGTGTGTGTGAACACAACCCATGAACACAACAAAGTTTCACTTTGTAACCCAGATTGCCTACAACTTGTTATGCTGCCAAGACTGGTCTCCAGCTAATGAACTTCCTGCTTTGTTTGTTGTTTGTTTGTTTGTTTGGTTGGTTGTTGTTGTTGTTGTCTCATAAGCCTCTGCACTTATTAGTCTGCTTGGGGTGCAGTGACAAAGAACCACACAGACTCCAAGCCTTAGTGTTAGTAAACTTTCTATTACTGTGACCCAAAATACCTGATGGAGATAACAAGGGAGGGAGGCCTTATTCTGGCTGACGGCTTCTGTCTTGGCTCTGACAGGAAGTGGCCAGGGACAAGATATCCCCTGCCCCAAGGACCCACCTTAGGGTCCAACTCACTCCAGCTAGGTTTAACCTCCCTAAGTTTCAGAACCTTCTCAGTAGCTCCACCATCTGGGGACCAATAATCAAAACGTAGGAGAACCTCATACATTCAAACCATCACAGCTTAAAAGAAAAGAAAAGAAAGGAAAAGACTTTTTTCCCCAGAGTTAGAGACTTAAAGTCCAAATTCAAGGTTATTTTCACCCTTTCATCTCTCCTTGGCTTGTCTCCTTGTTGTCTCCAGCACGTGGATCAGCTGGTGTTTCCTCTATCCAAGCTGATTCCTGCTGTCTCCGTAGAGATATACCATCTTTCTATAAGGACACCAATTACTCAGGATAAAGGCCTACCCCAAAAGACTAGTTAAGTTAACTGAATTCTTCCTTAACTCTGTCCCCCAATATAGGCATATTCAGAGGTTGTAGGGATGACAACTTAGACATAGGAAGGAAATTCACAATCAGCCCAGAAGAGTTTGTCCACTATCCCTGCTGCAGGAGTAGAAAGACTGGTGGTCTAAATATCACCTTCAATTTAATCAAGATACTTAAACATTCACAAGCACCGATTTAGCATGCTTAAAAACAGAACCATAAGATAGAGACCGTCCCTAAGGGACTAATGGTGTAGTAATGTAACCGTGGGCTTGATCAGTTAACAGGTGGGACCAGCTGGAGGAATGATATTTATAGAAATCTAGGTGAACAAGGTGGAGATGCCAAGAAAAGGGAGAAGTCTCCAGAGACCCTAATCAAGGACCCTAAGGAAAACAGTTGAGCGTGGGAGGAGGAGGGCTTAGAGAGGCAGGTGGGGACCGATCATTAGGAGCTTCATGAGCCTTGTAAAGAAGCTCTGCTTTTTCTGCACATGCTCAGAAACAAAGGAAGAATGGCTTCTGCAAAGCCAAGGCGTCTAACCTCTCCTTCCCAAGAAGTGCCGCTATAGTGACTCTATAGAGAGGAAGAACATCACAGGGCTTATCTGGATGTGGTCAGGAACGCTTGCAGGGAGTTAGTGATTTGTTAGGAATGATGGTGAATGGAAAGATCAATAGTTCTTTATGACCTAGACCACATCCCAGGTACACATTCTGATGTTAGGGGGTTCACACACTTGCACATCAGCACACTTTTCTGAGTAGTTGAGAAACGAGAAGGTGGCACTCACTGTGCCAATAGAAGAAGAAAGTTCTGGTCCTCCTTCCTGTCAGTGCATCTCCACTCAACCCTCCGATGACTGTTTGCTGACAACATGACACTGGTCAATTATGGGTTGGTTTTCTTTTTCTTTTTTCTTTTTTTTGTCTCAGATGCTTCATCTGTAAGATGGGTATTTTAAGTATCAACCTCAACCACGTATAAGGGGTTTTAAATGCAAAGCTTGTCGACAATACTGTCATTGAACATCTGTGGCAGGAGTGTGTGCTAGTCTGTACTTCTCTACAGAAGCTCCCACTGCAGAACTACTGACTTGACCGGGCATGGGGGCTGACACTCAGGCTTCCAGAAAACTTAAAGGAAAGCCTCAGAGGTAGGGGCAGAGAGGTACAAACTCAGAAGCACTAGACATGGTAAGGAACAGCAAAGTGGGAATATCCCCCTGACAGTACAATTTATAGACTAGAATATACTGTGTGAGAGGATCATCAAGGCTGGGGATGCAGTGCTTGTGCTAAGTGGATCTATATAATGAATACCCACAAATAATCGACGTATAAAGAGGAGGGGCTTATTTGGGGCTTGAGTTTTGCTTCTGGATTTGGTGAGAACAGCATAAATGGTGGAAGAATGAAGAATCAAATGCTTGCCTCGCAGTCAGGAGGGGAAGACGTAGAAAAAGAGGCTCCTTCGTGTGCAGCTCCTGATGACCTAAACACCTCCTGCCATTAGGCCTCCTCTCCAGGGTTTTCCCACCTCTCAAAAGGTCTAGGGTCAGTATCTCTAATGCCTGAGTGCTTGTGAAACATTTATGATCCAAACTACAGCACAGTTAGAACCCATGATTAATAAAATTTAAAAATTGGCTAGGTGGCCTGTAATTAAAATTCTAACATTATGGAGACTGAGGCAAGCAGAATGTGAATTCTAAACTACCTTTGATATACAGGTTATTTGACCATCCCAGAGAGATTAAAAATAAATTTAAAAAAATCAAAAGTATGGTAAAGAACTTTTAAGACACAGGTCTATACCTGCAGATCTTTACCTGCCCCCTTTTCCAAACCCAATCCCCCAGCCTCATCCCTAGCAGATCATGAGCTCCAGCCTCCCCTTCCTCCCTGCCCCCCTCTCTAGTAGACCACACAGATCTTCCCCTATAAACTTCCTCTCTCCCAATCAATGCTTTATTCAGTCCCCAACTGTCCTAGGCCTCCAAATCCAGTCCCCCAGTCTCACCTCTAACTGTGTAGCTGGCCACATCTGTGGCATCCCCTCCTCTCTGCCTCCAGCTCCAGCTCATCACATGAACTTCTCCTCCAGCCTTCTTCCCCATCCACGGTGTTCTTCCAGCCCCCAGCTCCAGGAGCCACTCCCTGGGTACCAGCCAGCCAAGCCAGCCAGAGAAGCAGGGAGTCAAGCTTCACATCTCCAGTCTCCTCCTCTCCTCCAACTCCAGGACCCTGGGCTTATCCTCAGGTCTATACCAGACTATCTGTTATAGACCTGTCTGGCCTCTCCAGACTCTGCCCCCAATCCTAGGGGACTAGATGCAGACCTAGAAATACATGGCCAACAGAAAACGAACTCAACGCCATCTTGGGAGGTTCCTTGACTCATAATGCGATGCCAGGGTTTTTTTGATTGTTTTTATTTTTTAAATTTGTCTTTTCAAAATGTATATATATACATACATATGCACATGTTTCTCTTTTTCATCTATAGATCTTTGTGTATATTATGACTCTGAGTTTAGTGTTTTTATAAAATTACTGAGTGTGTGAACCAGAGGTTCTCTGTATCTGTATCTGGTTCTTGCGCCTTTTCGTGGGTTCTTTTCCTTCTGTTTATTAGTTTTGTCCTATTTCAGTGTGTTTATGTTCTATCTTATTTTATTTTATTAGTATTCTGTAGATGCCTGCTTGTTTTCTATGGTCAGACAGAAAGCGACTGGGTCCAGATGAGAGCGGAGGTGTGGAAGAACTTGGAGGAGAGGAGGGAAGGTAAGTCATAATTAGCATATACTATATAAGAGAATGAACTTTATTTTCAACAAAAATAATGAATTTTAAAGAGACACGGGCCTATATAGTAATTATTGGAAGGGAAAAATAAAAAAGAATTCATGGCAACAGCAGATAAAGGAGATCAAGTATCTGAAACCACATATTTTAAACGTACAGCATTATTAAATTTATCTGAGCAACAATATATGAGATGCTAATTGGAGTGACTTGAGGGAGCACACAGCATAAGAATCAACTTCATTATTCTTGCTCGAATGTTTACCTGTGGGAAACACTTCAGCGGGCCAGAAAGAAAAGAATGCAGTCAGATATAAAGCCTAAATATCCTAAGTATAAAAGATCCACTATTATTTTTTTTTCATTCTGCAGATAAAATATTTCTTCAGAAGCAATGCTGTCATTTAAAACCCCTAGCCTGTGTAGACTTCTGCAAAGAATGACTGTGCCCTTTGAAAAGAAGTGGCTTTATCTTTAGGGGGATGCCGCACTGGCCACAAATTACATAAAGAGCAAAGAGCATCTCACTACAGTTCCATGCAGCTTGCATGCTTGAGCCTGGCTGGCAGCTTTCAGATGCTTCTTGATGATGAATGGTAATATTAGGCTCATACTCGGGGACACCATACAATGATTCTCCATTCACTGATATTAAAGACCTATAAAGGAACATAATGCTAACCCCATACTGTAATTTACCCTTCTAGTTAAAGTTCTTCTTTGTGATAACTGAAGTCAAAGAAGGATGAGAGGTTTAAGGGATGCCGGCAAGTGTCAGGTTTAAGGTGAGACATTCAAGGGATGGGCTAACTAAAAGATAAACTCATGAAGGCAGAGGACAAGATTCCAGGAGCAGAGGATGAAAAACATCTGACTTCAATTGCACTCTGTGTGCGCCTCTCTCTCTCTCTCTCTCTCTCTCTCTCTCTCTCTCTGTGTGTGTGTGTGTGTGTGTGTGTGTGTGTGTGTGTGTGTTTTAATAAGGTTTATCCTAATATAACTTTTAGGAGATGCCATCAAATGGAATGATGAATTTTCTATGTCCCTCTTCTTCAATTGAGAAAGGAGGGATGTGAGATCCATAATGGGTCACCGAGAGGAAGAAACAAAGTGTCACTTGCCTCTTACCACAAACTATAATGAGTACTCATTGACTGAAGTGCAATTTAGAACACAATGAGGGAGAAACACTGGTTGTGTCACCCAGCTCCTTGGTGTCCAAACATGATATAGACTGTAGTAAGTCATGATGGCCACTCAAAGAAGCCTCGGTATGAGAAGCAATGCATTGTTAGAGAACTTAAAGGGTGCACAGGGGTCCCACAGCAGCATGCCAAGACTCTCCATTTTGCTACTAGACCCAGCGCAGAGAATGTATGAAAAGTGACAGGGTTGTTGCTTAAGCAACTGTGTCATCTGAGTGAAAACTGGAGCTTGTAAATAGATAACTCACATCACGGGAGCAATGAAAACGAATGAAATACAGCCTTAGGCAGCAGCGAGGGCAATCACGAGTCATAATGCCAAACGAGAGAAGACAGATCGCATGCTGGATGACTTGGCTTCATATGAAATTCAAAACTAGCAAAAACCGAAGAGTAATACTGAAGGATTAGGTAGAAATGACACACATGCTGAAAGGAAGGCTTTTCCAATGCCTGCAAGAGGACTGGAAGGCACCTTGGAGGCTCGGAAGGTAGTCTATTTGCTGACGTGTGTCATTATTGCTTTATTCTTCACATGGCAACAATTCCTTGTAGGCAGTGTGTGTGTGTGTGTGTGTGTGTGTGTGTGCATGTATGTAAGGAACATGTGGAAGACAGAATACATCAATAGACATTATGACTATATAGATGAGAATAAATATCTATGGACACCTGAGTTAAAAGTACAAGCTTTGTACTTCTTTGTACCAAGAAGTGGACAAATCAAGATGGCTTTTGATATTGCTTTAGCAAAATCAACAGTGACATAAGATTTTTATACCCAGACAGATTGTCTCTCAAATAAACCAAGAACAAACATTCTCCAATGTTATGTGTCTTTTCTTTCAGCACCTTCTGAAACTCACGTTAAACTCAGCCATCAGTTAAGAGTGAGGTCTTAGGGAGGTTATTCAATTGTGAGAGTGGAGTCCCTGAGAAGGGGACTGTGTGTGTTTATAAAGAGGCTGAATAGAAGCCCTCGAACCTCTTACTCTTCTGCCTCCAGCCAAGTTAGGACTTCATAGGCTGCCCCACTTGAGGAGGCAGCAGAAATTCACCTTCTTGAAAACAGAGAGCAGCCCTCACCTGACACAAAACCTGACAGTATTGATTATGGACTTCTTAAAATCCACTGTTGGGTGGTGGGTGGTGGGGGTGGGTGGAATCTCTGTTTTTGTTTTTTTTTTTTTTTTTTTTTTTTTTTTTTTTGGTTTTTCAAGACAGGGTTTCTCTGTGTAGTCCTGGCTGTCCTGGAACTCACTCTGTAGACCAGGCTGGCCCTGAACTCAGAAATCCGCCTGCCTCTGCCTCCCAAGTGCTGGGATTAAACGCGAAAATCTCTGTTCTTTAACTTATCCAGTATCAGGTATTTTGTAATAGCAGCAGAAAGTAGTCTGTGGTACCAAATATACAAAATCACAGGATATATAACATGAGCCAATTTAGATAAAACTCCTACTGGACAACTAAATCCAACCAGTTGAGCAACAGCCAAAAAGGCCCATGGACCTATTTTGAAAATTATAGTTTACAATAAAATAACTCAATATTCTAGAATTTCTATCTTTAATGTTTTGGGAACAAATATGCTAATATTCTTGGTCAAGTCGTAAAATTTTTAAAAAGTAAAATTTTAAAGTAGTAAAATTTTAAGTTTTTAAAACTTTAAAAGATGGTTGGTTTGATTTTCCTTTCTTAGATTTAGGTGACATTTACTAAGTTAAATACTTTATTAATTTAGATAATATCTACCCCTTGGCCATCCTCTGCCTTGACACTTACTAAGTACTGATCAGCAAAATATAAAGAATTGTTATTCGGGATGGTGGGATATTGAGTGAACTATTTTCAGCTTTCTGGATTTTCAGATCGATCAAACACCATACACCCATTATTCTAGGGCAGTAACACCATGTGTCTCCAACCTGATTTGGTGAGTTGAAGAATGGGGTCGTTCCTGCCTCCACTTCTCACTCTGCTTGCTTTGTTATCCTCACTCACACAGGCCTTTTCCCTCACAGAGGGGCTGTGAGCAGTTAAGAGGGTGCTGGGGGAGAGGTGCTATGTTCCAGAAGATAAGTAGCGCCCATCGCTACTTACATGAGAGACATAATTGAGCTTAGTAGGTCAAATACACAAAACAAAACTAACAACCTAAGAGGAGAGAAGCTGAACCTGTGGGGGCGGGGTAGGTTTCAGTGAGAAAAGAGGAAGGGAAGAGAGAGAATGCTGGCATAAAAAAGGTCCAATTGGTGTGTGTGTGGTGTGTGTGTGTGTGTGTGTGTGTGTGTGTGTGCATGCATGCACGTGCACCTGAACTGCCTGTACTGGCTGGTTTTGTGTGTCAACTTGACACAGGCTAGAGTTATCACAAAGAAAGGAGCTTCAGGTGAGGAAATGCCTCCATGAGATCCAGCTGTAAGGCATTTCCTCAATTAGTGATCAAGGTGGGAGGGCCTCTTGTGAGTGGTACCATCTCTGGGCTGTTGGTCTTGGCTTCTATAAGAGAGCAGGCTGAGCAAGCCAGGGGAAGCAAGCCAGTAAGAAACATCCCTCCATGGCCTCTGCATCAGCTCCTGCTTCCTGACCTGCTTGAGTTCCAGTTCTGACTTCCTTTAGGGATGAACAGCAGTGTGGAAGCGTAAGCTGAATAAACCCTTTCCTCCCCAACTTACATCTTGGTCATGATGTTTGTGCAGGAATAGAAACCCTGACTAAGACTGCTCAAACAAACACAAATAAAACAGAGTTTTCCTCCCTACTCTAAGAACAGCAACAACAAAAACCTAACCAAACCAAAAGCAGATAAACAAACGAAACCCCTAGGATATTTAGTGGTTACGTAATCCTTCTCCTCCAGCTCTGTATCCCATGGAAGAAGTGGAGCAAGTTTCCAGACCAAGACAAACCCCCTAATGACCAAACAGGCTCTGCCAGGCAGGAAGGAGTTGTGTGCACGCTGGTACCTGCAGTTGTTTACTTATTAGCGAACCAGCACTTTGAACTCCACGATGTTTTCTCTAACACTGCGTCCCTGGTTAACGAGGAAGAAGTTTCAAGCAGCTAATTAACAGCGTCCCTTACAACACAGGGCTTTCTCAGAGACCCCAACCAAGCAGGGAACACATGGGGCCCTCCCCTCTTACTTGCAATGACAGCTGTCTAGGACTTGAGAGTCCAGTCACATGGACAGAAAGTGAAGATGTTCCACCTGGCTGCACATTTTGATATAATTATTTGGCCCTGATATTTTGGGTGCAGGTGAACAGATACATATCCACCCAAAGCATGTGATTCAACTTTTCTGCTAAACTGAAAATAAACACCCTACTTTTTCTAAGGTTTGAAAACAGAAACAAACATTGTTTCTGGCCAGTTGAAGTTCAGATAGAAACCAGCAGGAATGTCTTGTTTTCCTTGGCAACAGCAAAGAGCTGTTCAGGGGAAGACCGCAGCTAAGCTCGGGTAAGCCCCATGGACCACACGACATACCGATGGTGTTGGAACATCCAAGGTGGCGCCTCTAGAAACCCAGTAACTATCCATCAGGCCGTCAGTTTGGGCCTAAATTCCAGGAGACCCAAAGGGAACATTTTCACATTCCTGCCTGTGGCTTCCATCCTGGGAACCCACACGGACACCTCCTGGGGTGCTATGAGTAAACACTGAAGCAGTAAAGCAAGAATTTTTAAAACAGTACTCAAGACACCCCTAGCCAAACCCCGTCGTGCTAATGACTTCTACTTTTAGATGAGGAGTCGTGCTATTTAAACAGCCACATTTTGCTGCAAGACAGTCTTCAGGAGCAGATACCAAGGCAACCAGCCTGCTGCCGGGCTTTGGGGAGTTGTGGAGGGCTGGGGAGGAAGGACACGCTGAGAAGGTTCCAAATCACCACCATGAAACTCAACAAATTATCAGAAGGAAAACGAAGAACTGGACTTCATTCAACATCCATCTGGCGTTCTTACCAGGAAGGAGATAACTTAGGGCCCCCGTCTCTAACCAGTTTCACGTTTCAGAACGGCATGGAAGGAAAATTCAAAGCCACTCAAAGGGATGATTTGAAAGCGATTTCTGTGGTTGACATTTTGGTGATATTTCTGGACATGACATCTTCGGTTGATGACTTAGGTATAGAGTATGGAGTTAGTAATCCCTGTAACCTACTCCTTGCAAGAAGAGCTAAACGCAAGGCATTGCTGCTGTCAAAATACGTCACCACGGACTCATATGCCAAAATAGTTTTGTGTCAAAAGCTATTAATCATAATATCAGTATATAGAATGAGGGAGGCAAGCAATATAAATTTCATTTCTTCCCAATGTGAATAATAAAAAATCTGTCACATGTACACCTACATTCTGAATCAAACCCAGAATGAAATCTCAGCAGAAAGAGGATCCTGAAGCAGCACCTTGTGGAAGTCCAGCCTGCCCGGGCGGAGGATGAGACGCGGACCCACCGTGGAGAACACCGTCAGCAAGGGTTACAATGCTGAGGAGGTTAAACCTTCATTCTAGCTCGGTGAAGCTGGCTTGGTGACCTCCAGAACTGAAGGAACTAGTTTTTGTTGTTTTGTTTTTGTCACTAGATTCAGTCTGCTGTAGCAGCACCAGAAACTGATACAGCCCTACATGGGCTTTTGCAAAGAATTACAATATCCCTTTCCACTGGTTAAGCTGTTCCATGCTTCCAGGAACTATTGAAAAAATATATATATCTGCTAGGTGTTGCCTTCTATTTCAAAAGGTGGAATAAAATGAATTTATTCTCACGTTGGTACAGAAAGTATGCAGATACATATGCTTTGACTTATAGGAAGCTATGAAATATTATTAGTGATATGACAATCCTTGAAATATACTTCCAAATCATTCTCCTGGGATCCTTCAACTCTTGTTTAACAGTGGCTGATGTGGCTCTTGGTTTTCTCAGACAAGAATGAGTAGTTAAAGGACGGGCTGAGGCCGGTTTAGTGGTAAAGGTGTTTGTTCCTGTAAGCCGGGGTTTGTGAGCTCCGAGCCCTAGAACCCTTGTAAAACCTGGGTAACCCTAATGCGGGATCCCTCAAGTTCTGGAAGCCAGTTTCGATGAATTAATAAGGTCCTGCTTCACTGAGAGACTCTATTTCTAAAAAGTCAGGTAGAGAGAGAAAAATCTAGTTTCAGGCAACTTTGGACACTGGCCACCACACAAACATGTGAATGGGCACCTGCATGCATGTGTGTACACACACAGAGAAAAACAGACATACAGAGAGACAGACAGACAGAGGGGGAAGGGAGAGAGGGGGAGGAATGGGGCAAGTTAATGGATTAAGTCCACACCAGCTCCTTTATAATTCCCTTTCCTGGCTATAATATTCAGAAAGAATGTATTTAAGGCACCAATTACTGTTCTGCACACCTATAACACCAATCCTCAGAAGGCGGAGGCAGGAGGCTTAGAATTAGCTAGGGCTACAAGGTGATGACCATAGCTTCGGCTACGGGGTGAGCACCACGCCTAGGGGCTATCCAGCAGGACCTTACCTCCAAAAGCAACAACAATCAAAATAAAGAGAAAGATGGAAAACCTTTGGGATCCCGAGAAGGCTTTACACCAGGATTTGGGTGAGCTGGGGCGTCTTCCTCCTTCCTTGGGTCATCAGCTCACTGCTTACGCCAAACACGATTTACTAAGATAGTTCTAATAACCCCATCCTCTTCTCACCACCAGACACTCTGCACAGTGGGTCTGGGTTTAATTGTGAACATTCCCGTGGTCAGTGGGTCACTGGAAATATGAATTAAGTGACATGTTGGCAAAAGCCTGGGTGTGTAAGGATATAGCTTGTGCACACGAGAGGCAATTTGTGACACATCCTGAGAGGACCAGCATGAACAGAGCTCAAGGAACCCTGCAAAGTAAGAGGACTCTGGAGCAAGTATGGTATTTTCACCCACCAACACCAATGTAAGTGCACAGATGCACAAGGAACTTGATCCTAGATCATCCGTTTTATTTTCTGCTGGTATATAATACAACATTATAGGCTGGACAACTTATAAGGAAGACACGTGCTTTGGGCACCTTTCTGGAAGCTGGGAAGGACCGTATCAAGATGTGGGTGTGTATCATCACAGGGCAGAGAGCACTGCGCGGTGAGAGAACATGGGTACCTACTTCTCCTCCTCCTCTTCCTCCTTTTCCATTCCCGTTTCCTCTTCCTCTCTTCTCTTTCTCTTCATAAAGTCAATAATCCCTCCTGATGAGCCTTACCTACATGATCTCATCCGGCTGGACTGATTCCTCATAGACTCCATTTCAAAAGCCACCAGCATGAACTGGGAGCTTTTGGTTCCCTATCGTGTGAACTTTGGGGGAACTCATTTACAGCCAGTGCACACTCCTTTCAATTAGCCCCCTCCCCGCCCCCCCGGCTGACCAGAGTTCACGGAAGAGCCAAGAAAATAACACCCAAGACAGTTCTACCTAGTAGAACCATAAGTGAACAAAAAGAGCTGGGGGCGCCATGATGGCTAAGAACTGACAGTGAACAATAGAATAGGCAAGAAAACGCACAATTTTGTAATAAATGGGTGTTCAAAGAACTGTTGACAAAATAAAAAGTTTTACACACACACACACACACACACACACACACACACACACGCCTCCCTAGCTATAGAGAGTTAACAATTGTTAGGAAAAGGAATCATATTCAGTGGTAGCCACTGGTAAATTGCCCATGGTCAAATAAATACCCTCTCGCCTCCCACCTATGGTCATGCAAGCAAGCCTCATCCTATAGTCACTGTCCCAGGAACACAAAAAGTGAGGAATAACATTCTCTTGGATGTCAAGTTGGGTAGGTCATTTTCTGCATCCTCTTACAATAAATTACAGCTCACTGAGTCTTTGGGATAGCAATTGCTTTCGCTTGAGTCAGTCAACTGAAATGGCCAAGCAGTGACCCCCAACACCGACCGCTGATCTTGCTAATTGCATGAGCCACTACATTTGCTTCTGTGGTTTCTAGTCAGCGGGCTCTGTTAACACTGTTTCAATCGCTAAATGGTCAGAACACACTCAGTGACAGATTTCGTGTTTCAACAGCAATTTATATAACTGACAGCCACCCAGTTGTTGGAGTGAATTGTGATTTATTTGTCTCACACCGTAGCACATAACCTTTTAAATGCAAGAGGAAAAGCCAACTTCTTTTGAAAGCGTAATATATGACCATCTACCTACCACTTTACCCTGTGAACTGGGTTTGAGAGAGAAGGGGTCAAGTGAGTGATGTATTTCCCTTCCTGTAGCTCTCCCCTCAGTACAATGAATTTATGTATGGGGCTTCCATTACTTAATCTTCATTTGCACGCTGCACAGGAATCCATAGGAAATATGGGAGACTTAAGGTAACAGTTGGCTAAAAGAACCTAAAATAAAAAGTTAACGCAGGACTGTTTAGGAGATAAATGTTATATATTAAAGGCTCCATGGGTAATTACAGGGTACCTTAATAGTCCCTAAATTATACATAAAGGTTCCTAAGTGGACATGTAACCCCACTTTCATGGATTTCTCAACAGAATCAACATTTTCTTATAATTAGCAATAATGCCTTACGATATAGCAGTAGCTGTAAAACTTAAAGGGACTAAACAATGAGACCACATCAAAGGACATCAGATACTGCTACAGATACGGGAGAACTGGTAAGGTCCTCTCCTGAAAATGTAAGGCCCAGAATCTCAGAATGTGGCTGCATTTACAAACAGGGGCATTATCGAGGTGATTCATTAACAATGATGTCCTGTGAGTAGACATTAATCCAGTCTCCATGGTACAGAGAGGAGAGAGACACTTAGATACAGATAGAAAGGTGTATGAAAACACAAGGTGAGGAAGACAGAGGGGACAGTCTTCCAAGGGTGAAGGAAAGAGGTACGGGACAGACCCTTCTACAGTCCCAACACTTAGAAAGAGCCAGTCCTTGGTATCAGACCTCCAGCCTTCAGGATGAGGAGAAAGATCAATTTCTGTTATTTGAGCCACCTGGGTTGTAGCACAACACTACTTAGCAAACTAATACAGTCTTAGATATAAGGTGACATAAAAGGCAATAAAGACCAAGAGATTACCCTGGGGGGTTAAAACATGACAGGGAAATAGTGCCCAAGATACACTTAAACATTATGATTAGCGATGGACCCATCTATGTCTGTTAAGAAACTCTCCCAGTGAATGGACTGGAACAATACTTTCTTTTTTTTTTTTTTCCAAAAAAATTTTTTTTATTGGATATATTCTATGTTTACATTTCATTTCTCTTTTTCTGGTTCCCCACCCCCCTAAGGTCTCACATGCCCTTTTCCCTCCCCCTGCTCCCTCATCCACCCCTTCCCACTTCTCTGTTCTGGTATTCCCCTACACTGATGCTTTGATCCTTTCCAGCACCAGTGTCCACTCCTTTCTTGTCAGACATCATTTGGTATGTGAATTGTGTCTTTGGTGTCCCAAGATTCTAGGCTAATATCCATTTATCAGTGACTGCATACCATGGGTATTCTTTTGAGACTGGGTTACCTCACTTACTTTCTTGAAGCTATGTCAAGCAGTAAGAAAAACACATGAGGTTACTGTTCTCCACCTGTGCAGGTATCAAAATGAGTCCAGATGTCTGCATCCAGATGTGATGAGACAATAGTGCTGTAAGCGCTTCTAGGTATCAGGAAAGATGCATCTCAGGACTGGACCCACGGACGGATGAGATGCTCTGGGGATACCCCATACTCATCCTGGTTCCCTCCCTCAGGCATTTTCTAGGCAGTTTAGGCCTGAAGTGAGAGATCAGACCACCCGGTATGGCAGAGTTGAAAGGACAGCTCTCACAATGTGTCTACAAAGGAAGCAAGGCAGCAGGAAAAGGAAGCTAGGAAAACAGGGGGGTGGGGGGGGGGTGGGGGGGTGGGGGGTGGGGAACAGAACAAAACAGACCAGAGCCACAGAAGGATTTCCACGAGTCACTGACTCAACAATGTTGATGCCTAGTACAAGCGTCTTCAACTCTAGAAAAGCAAAACAAAATGCCCCAGGGGTGAAGACCTCCAGATAGAAGTAACTGAAGCGTCCCTGGAGTCGGCAGAGAGTCAGAAACTAGGCCCAGAGCATCCTGAACGCGGAGCCTTCTCTGTAAACAAGGCCATCCAGAGGAAGTCTGAACTGCTGTAATCTAGTCCGAAGCGTAACCCTAGTATGTCTGGATCTTGATCAAGCATTAGAAACGCACCTTCAAAGAATGAAGTTGCTTCCACATAACAAAACTCCTAGGTGGAATTAAGCTTAACTGCCTGCAAGGGAAGACAGCAGAGTTCCTGTTCTCAGGGACACAGTGTTCAGGGCTAGGGATGGTGCCCTGAACGTAGCATAGCGTGATTGCCGGGTTTGCTGGAAGCCTTGGGATCAATCCCCAGGCATTGCATCCACTAGGCGTGGTGGTGTGGTTCTATAAGCCCAGAGAAAGGGAGAGGGAAGCAGGGAGATCAGAAGTCCAAACGGTCTTGGCTACATAGGAAGTCTGAGAGCAGTCTGGACTACATGCAGCCTTGCCTAATAAACTAATTAATTTAATTAAAAATAGACAGACAGACATACACATGGCCTACATAGAGTAGGCCATAAAGCAAATCAATCAATATATTTTTCCTTATTGTTATTTTAAAATTTTATTTTATGTGCATTGGTGTTTTGCATGCAAGTGTGAGGCTATTGGATCCCCTGGAGCCGGAGTTGAAGACAGCTGTGAACTGCCGTGTGGGTTCTGGGAGTTGAACCCAGGTCCTCTGGAAGAGCAGCCAGTGCTCTTAACCACTGAGCCATCCATCTCTTCCCCTCCCGATCAACACATTTTAAGAGTTAAAAGGATAAAGAGTAGAAATTCTGTAACACTGTAAGTCTAAAATCAGTAATACAAATACTAATAGCCAAATTTTAGAGAACCAAGATTCTCAATTTTGAAATAACTAAAATATAATCAGAAGGGTAATTAGAAACTATTTTAAGCTGGAAAATAATGAAAATATTGAATATGTGGCGTGCAGCTAATATGGTAGTAAGGGAAATTTATATGGGTCTAGATGCTTATTTTAGAAGAGGCATTGAAAGAGCAATCTAACTTTTTATCCAAAGCTAAAAACAAACAAATAAATAGGTCAAACTGGCTTGAAAGTAATTGGGATGGGTGGGGAAGGGGGAGGAAATTAGGAAGAAGTCAAACATAGGCAAAGAAACCCAAAGTACAAACTACTTCAGTTCTCTGGAAGAGCCAAACCGTTACTTCTGGACCAATCCAAGGTGGTAGGAAGACCAGAAATGCAGATCCCAACTATACCCAGCAAACACAGACCGCATCGCTTTAAAAGGTGCACATAAGATTTCTGAGACACTAAATTTACCACCAGACATTTGGAGAAGCAGAAAGTGTTCAGAGAACTGGATGGCAAGACGGTATCTATAGAACGCCACACACCACTTGCTACAGAAGACAGAGAAGCCATGCCGGCACGGAGACTGAGAAGACCCCTTCTCCCTTCCAGCTGGCTTTCACAGTTCTGGATGAGGTGATGGGGGGAGGGGCTGGTGAGGGAGAGGCTTTTCACCAGGTAAGAGCTGTTCAGTGGGGCAAGGTTATGAGCACCTGCACACCCCTACCCAGCATGCACCCAGAGATTCTGGTTAGGGAGGTGGCTGCATCCCACTTGTGGATGTACAAGAGCAAAGAACACTGGTGGCCTCACTGGACAAGTGACAGGAAAGAGTGAAACTATGACCCCGTGGAGGAGGCTGTCTGAGGCTGAGTAGCCCTCATCTGAGATGCCTGGGTCCAGGGAAGTTTTGTATTCTACATTTGTTTCAGATTTTTGGAATATTTACATTTGCATCATGAGATATCATAGGGATGGGCCCACATCTAAACAGCACTCCGTGTATACCTGTAGCCACTGCAGACACAGCCTGAATCCCGTAGCCCTCGGAGGGCAATTCTATACAGTAGTGCTGTGGTATTCCCATTTGGACTTCAACCGGCCACAGGAGGTCAGAAGGGGAATTTTCTGAGGAGGGCATTGTATTGGCTTCTGATGAGTCTCAGATTTCAGACTTTTAGATTAAGGAGCATACCAGGGAAGAGATAAAAGCAAAAACCAGATAGGTGTGTAGCCTACAATTATGCAAACTGAGGCATGACTTGACATTTCTGTTTTGCAATGTTCGTCCATTTGCTTCATTGCTTCCTTCTTTCAGGGGTTAATGTTATCAGAGGGGGGAAACTTTGCTTCATTTACTATTGTTCTCCAAACCAGCAGACATAAGAACAACATCCTACACAGAAACTAGCATAAAAGAGAAGACTGGATATGACTGGCCAGTGGGGTGGTAACTGAGATCTACTATAAGCCCAGGCTTTCTACTTAGCATTGAAGTCCAGGGCCTTCAACTTGACTTAAGTACACATGGCACATCTAGAGGCTCTGATCCCAGACTAGTCACTGTAGGAAACTAGAACACATGAACAGTTCCAGAAAGGAACATAATCTTAAAATTTGATCTGTTATGGGTTATGATAAAGTGTAGTTGAGGCTTCATCGCTAGACCCCTGGGGTTGGTAATATAGAGGAAACCCACCCCCGTTCTATTCCAAAACGCTCACCCTCACAGTTGTATTATCATCCGAGGTCACACTGAGCATAGCCCTGCTCAGGAGATGCTCTGGAGAGAGAGGCCATCGAACTACGAGGCATTATATATGTATTCAGGTGATGAGAACTGTATTTACAGACATGCCTGTGGAATAACAAAAATTAAATCTTGGAGCTTGGTTACTGCCGGCATTTCTCCCAGGGCAAGAACACATTCAGTGTCCTATTAAATCAAAAGATGCCCACTGCAAACTGTGGCACGCTTTACCAGCTGGTGCTAACGCAGATTGATGCGCGTGTTCAATCACACCGAACCTGACGGGCCTCCTGAAATTTATACCGCAGGACGGAAACGTTTGATATGGCACAGCTTCCCACCCCCTTTAAGGCAGTAACTCATCAGGTAGAAATATGGCTCACTTGGCCATTTTAAAAATCCGTGCTTAACACATTTGCTGGGGCCAATGACTCACTGGAAAAGAATATAATAAAATGGGACTTGTTAAAAAATATCATGGAGGAGGCTTGAGAGGGGGTCATTTTTGATGATCAACTAAAGGCCATGGGGAATCAAAAGATATGAAACATGGCCTTTTTTTGTGAAGTCTGGAGAAAGATAGATTACCACAGGAATATCATGTAAGAGCCAGCAGTGCTAAGTCAAAATTCTAAGTTTGGCAAAATTTTTATATTCTTTTCACTTTTTTCAAATAAAATTAGGGAACATGTTTGGGATCATTACAATCTGTCATCTAATGGGATATTATACCTCCTCACTGGCTCAATATCAACATGTTTATAAATTACCAGAAGGAACACTTAGTTTTGAAATCAAGAGATCTGAGCTAAAAATCAGATCCTTTGAACATAAACTATGTCAATGTAATTGGGAGCAAATCACAATCCATTTGAGGGTCACCCTTACAAAGATGCCAGAGAGCTCACCTTTCAGAAAAACCACAATTGAGATTGAGTTTAGGAGGCAATTTTGCAAATAGAGGTGTTTGGGGAAAAAAAATCTAAGGTAATGTGTAATTCTATTAAGTTTAAAAACAGCCATAAGATGTAAGCAGCCAATTTTGTACATAGACAAGTGACATGGATTTTGATAGAAAGAAACTTTGCCAGGGCAGGAAAGAATGCTCAGTCTTTAGAAACACTTGTTGCTCTTGGAAAGCACCTGCTCATGGAGCTAATCTGCCTATAACTCCAGCTCCAGGGGATACCTGACACCCTTTCTGGAGCCTTCGCTTGTGTGTGTGTGTGTGTGTGTGTGTGTGTGTGTGCGCGCGCGCGCGTGCGCGCGCGTGCGTGCACACACTCGCGTGCACAATTAACAAATTTGAAAAAAAGAAAACAAACCAGCCTTTGCCACTTGGTATATCTATCTCTTCAGCCATAGCAAGCCACATGCCAATCATTCCACAGTTATAGCATTAGGTCGTTTACAGTATGTGTCTTTGTTAATCTATACAGCTTTTTAAAGTAAGATTTTCTCTATATAGGCCTATATATGTTATTTTGTTCTTAAAAAGGCACAAAACAAAGTGGTCAACAGCCCAGCATCCTACTGTTCTTAACCTGGACAACTTACCACACACTGTGGCCTGACTTCCACTACAGGGTCTAGTCTGACCCCTGTGTAAGCTTATTTTTCTCGTGACTGGGACTAAATACTCGACAGAAACAACCGAAAAGGTGAGAGAGTTAATGGCTCACAGTTTTGAATGGCACAGTCTAACATGGAGGCGGGGGGCACAGTAGCAGAAGCAGCGACGTCTTCAGTAGCAGGAAACTGTGGCTGCCCCTTCTAACATCATGGCTGATCAGAAAGCAGAAAGAGCATGCTAGAGCCAGAGGTGGGCATGACCTTCAATGCCTGCTCTTAGTGACCCAGTTTCACCCGCCGGAGCTCCTGTCCACAGACTCCCCAAGCAATACCGCCAGCCAGGGACCAAGTGCTGAAGTATATGAATCTGTGGGGGGACATTTCAGACTCAGTCAGAACAGTTCCCATGGTCCCTGCATGTCATCCAATCTCTTCAAGCTTTCTGCTGCTCACCCACTGAATGGGGAGAAGGACCCCAATTTCTCCAGGTTGTTAGAGTTCAAATGAAATGACGCTTATAAAAATACTGAGTAGGCACATTTATACACCAAATACTGGTTTTCTTTTCTTATATTGTTTTATGTCTTCTTTAGAGAAATATAGAAGAATAAAATAATTTTAAATAAGAAAATATTTAATATAGACATAATGTCAATGAAGACAGGTGCTCTTGGCTCTCTCTTCTTGTCTCTTCTCTTCTCTCTTTTCCCTGGCTCACCTCAGGAAACTTTCACACACTTACCCATGCCTATCAGCTACTTTAATATCACTGTAACAAATACTTCACAGAAGAAACTTATAAAAGCAAAGATTCCGTGCTTCTGGAAGCTCTCTGTCCATCATGATTGGGAAGGCAGGATGGAGTTCACGGTAGCAGAGGGGTTTAGGACGCAGAGAAATGCCACAATCAGGGACTACAAGTGACAGCGTTCAGTGTCAAAGTCCACCAACCTCTTAAAGGTTCCACAGCTTTCCAAAATGGCACCAACTTTCTAGAGAATAAACACTCAACACACGAGCCTCTGGGTACATTTCAGAGTCAAACTATAAAACTATGTCTTCCCAAATGCCCTCTGTCAGGCTCCTCAAGACCATATATACTTTTGGTGATTTATTTGTTTGTTCGCAGGCTTCCTGCAGGGGCATCAAGGCCAGAATCACAATTTGCCTCTTCTAAAAGGCATAGAGAAAAGAAACAGAATAAATGAATGCTAAGGAGACTAAGGAGAGTCACTTTATAAAGCCCCCCCAATCCCCCTGCCGTGGGTAAGGGTCTGCCAGGTGCCCACACTGCCCTCCTCTGTGTGGAGAACTAGAGCCCAAGTCAGAGAGTTACACAGAGCAAGATTTTCCAACTCAAGTATGGGTAGGCAATGGTGGCATAAATATACCAGGCAGGACAGAAGAACCAATATGAGTCCAATAAGGCCTCAAGGGACATGCTTAGCATTTTCCACAGGAGAGTCAGAATGAACGAAGGGTGTCTATTATACAGCTCTAACCACCATCCAGACCAGCCTCTGACCGTTAGCATTCAATGAACTAAATATCTGAAACCATTTAAGTATCTAGAAAACAGCAGGATAGTTATTTTTTGTGATATTAAAATTACTTTTTAATCAGCACCAGAGCAGATGCGAGACCAGCCTAATCTACCCAGAGGCCTTGTCTACACAAAGAAGAAAAAAAAGTTAAATTAAGCATGAGAAAATAAAATAGAATTTTTAGTGAAAAAATAAATTTAAGAAAATAGTGCATCTTACTTAATCACTTCATTTTCATTTAACCAGAGACAATTAAACAATGAAGCCAGCTTGGACAATGATTCTGGTGAACTAGAGAAAACCATAAAGACAGAAGAGAGCCACTGTTAGTCTTCCTTGGGCTTGGCAAGTGGCTCACAGGTGGCTTTCCTCATCAAGGTCACCAGTATGGAGACAGCAAGTTTAAGTGATGCAAACTACTGCCACCCACAGTGTCTTCCTCCTTGACTTCAGTCTCAAAGGCTTTTGTCTCCATAAGTTTGGAAAACAGTTCACCCAATGGGCTTTCAATTCTCACCAAGCTTCTGGGAGGGGCTTCAGTAACTATAGGTGTTAGCAAATTCAAAGGCCCATTCCAGATACTGAAAAAAAAAATATCCTTGGGCTGGTGAGATGGCTCAGTAGTTAAGAGCACTGACTGCTCTTTTGGAAGTCACAAGTTCAAATTCTAGCAACCACATGGTGGCTCACAACCATCTGTAATGAGAAACAAATAATAATAATAATAATAATAATAATAATAATAAACAACCTATGGACCAGAGGAAGTGGGAGATGCAAGAGGGAGAAGGGAAGGGAGAAAAAAATTTATTGTTACATTTCAGTTGCTTTAGAACTATTTTTGGCACCAAAATCTGTATTAGTTGGGTTCTCTGGATGAAAAGAACTGATAGAACAAATATCTATATAAAAAAAGGTTATTTACAATTACAGGTTGTGACCCAGCTAGGCCAACCATGGCCTATGGAATGTCCAACATTCTAGTAGTTGTTTAGTCTTCAAGGCTAAGTGTCTCAGCTGGTCTTCAGTATATCCTGGAAACCCAAAGATGAAGACTCCTCCCCTCTTTAAGGTTTAAATTAAGTGCACTATAAGTGAAGGGTTCTCAGATGACTTCTCCCCTTACCCAGCACTTTACATGGGCTTCATTTTTAACACCATAGGATATATGATCTTTACTGACCTCGCTAGCTTTCTGTGTTTGTCTGTTATCTGTTGGTCTCCCTCCCTTCTTTCCCACCTGCCTTTTTCTGTACCCCCACTAGAATAACAGCTCCATATGAGATACTCTTTCTCTTATTATCCCTAGCAGATATGCAAAACAGAAGCTTAATAAATACTTGTTGAGTAAGTGAAGTCTCCTTCTTGGGAAGGCAAGTCCCTTGGAATTAGAACAAAAGAAAAAGGCCTGAAGAAGGAAATTAATAATTGCTGAATGAATGAATGAATGAATGAATGAGCAGATAACCCAATTCCCAATTTATATCTAACACTCTAGCGAGAACTATTAGTTACTTTTGCATCATGCTAGGAAAGGACTTGACAGAAACAACTTCAGACAGAAAAGGCTTATCTTGGCTCCTGGTTTCAAAGGGATTTCAACTCACCACCGTGGCAATGGCAGCCACATGGTAGCAGGCTAGGAAAGAGAACAATGCATCGGAAGAGTGGCAGAGGTCTTCAAAGACACCCCTCCCCACAGTGGCCGAGTTCTGCCAACCAGGCTCGGCTTCATAAAGGCCCCATAGCTTGAAATGGTACCGAGAACTGGGAACTAAGTATTTCTACGAGCCTGGAATTCAAACCATTACAAGGTGCACAGACTGACATGGTAGCAAGTATTTTATACAACTTAGAAACCAGAAATATGATCTGAGTAACATATACAAGGAAAAGAAAGGCCAAAGAATCCCAAGCAAGCCCCTGACTTTCATTTTGCTGTGTTCCTTCACATCCTTGGACCTGGCAAGTCAGAACTCATCTGGATGCCTTGCTTGGCTGAAATTCTCTCACCAGTGAGGTTCCAAATTACAAACTCTGGGTTTACTTGAAAGCATTTTTCACAAAATCTCAGGATTGCTTGCTTATTCCAATATGTAATAAAATAAAATAAAATAAAATAAAATAAAATAAAATAAAATAAAATAAAAACAACTTGAAAATATAGCCAGAGGCAAGTCTTCAGGCAGTGGATACCCCAGTGACAGAGAGGACGAGCTGAAGGAGGGGAGGGGCTTAGTTCAGATGGTCGCGCCCACAAACGGAAGCCATTCCTACTGTGGTGCTTGCTTAGCACTTCATTTTGCAAAGCCCACCTCCAGCACAGTTTGCATAATATTACAGCCTCACTCATAGACCAGCAAAGCAACTCAAAGACTAGCCATGCACCTGGTCCCACTGTCTCAACTTTCCCCCTCACTATCTTGAAGGGGTGTTGTCTTTTGGTTCCATCTTAGAAGTGCCTGTCTAAGACTCTTCTTCCTGACAGATGGGTAAGTAGACACCCATCATAGTGGTCAGGAATGAGGGCCAGGAGGAGAGACTGACAGGTTCAAGAACAGTCACTGTGACTCCATAGCTGTGTCCTTATGGGCATGTCACCCCTCCCTGAAAGGTTTGTTCACCACTGTCATGACTGCATGAGAGACTGCACGGAAAAGTAATTATCATAGTAGCCTATCATCCAAGGCCTTACTACCTGTTTTTATATTACCAGTTAGTATGCCACCTTTGGCTTTTAAAATAACCCAAACCAGGTAATGCTCAAAAAAGATAACTCAGACTCTTATTAACCAAGGCTTCCAAGACTTTGTTGCATATTTTGAACTAAAGTATTCAAAGTAGAAAAAGACTACCGGGCAGATGTGGACACTGACATTTTCAAGGTATTGCTAGCAAGAGCATTGTCATGGAAAGAGTCTTTTCAATTCTGTTCCCAAGTTAAATATAATATAAACATACACACACACACACACACACACACACACACACACAAATTGTTATCTGGTAGCTTAAAAAAATCAGAGAAAAAAGATGACATTTTTCTGTAAAATAGAAAAGAAAAATAAAGCTTAAAAATACATAGATTGGGCTATTCTGGTTCCAAACACGTCGTTTCTAAGAAATTGTCCAATAAAAAAGTGCCTAGCCTATACTTTATATTACCATATTGCTTGAAAATTGAAAAAAAAAAAAAAGTCAAAGTGGCGACCAAATGCATATTTACTTTCTTCCCATTTTACTAATCACACTAACCGAAGACACACGTCAGAAGCACTGAGCAAGCTTCATCCTGTTACACAAGGATCTGTCTCACACATGGAGTTTTGATTCAATAGCGTGGGAGGAGGCGGGTTATTTATGTTCTCCAAAAAGTCCCCAAGTATTGCTAATGCTAAAATCCATGGCTAACAATTACTGCCCAACTCTTTCCTTAGGCGAGTTTTCCCATCTTAGAAAATTTTTCACTAAACAGCATGTGGTAAGACCCTAGACAGGCTCCGCTAAGCCCAGGCTGGCCTTGAACCTAGGACTGTCCTATTTCAGCATCTCAACTACTAGGTTTACAAGTCTGTACTACAACAACAACATCATCAACAACAACAACAAGATTTAGGGGGCTTCCTATGCTCTGTTCTTTCCAAAGCAAAACTTGATTTCTTATAAGTCCGTGAAGAAAGGTGCTGAGTTACCCCTGAACCCTGAAAAATCATAAAATAAATTCCTACCTCCAACAGCAGGGCGGAAGGAGTGGGAAAAGTGGGGACACTGGTATTCATTCCATCATTCCACGAGATCAGGTGACTGCTTGTCTTTGAAGTTTTGTGTGTTTTTTTTTTTTAAGTGTATGTGTGAGGGTATGCCACAGGTACGTAGGTTCCTGCAAAAAAGCTGAATTCCCAGGAACTGGAGTTGTGAGCCATGTGACACACAGGTGCGGGTTACCAGGCCCGCGTCTGCTGGAAGAGCAGTAATGCTCTGAACTTCGGGGCCATCGGGCCATCTCTCCAGGCACCTGCTTCCCCTTGATGCAGCACTTTGCTTCAGAACGAGAGATTCCTGTGTGACAACCAGGAGTCACGCACGCCTGGGAAACAGCTGACGTGTGGCTGGTGCTGGAAGTACCAGCCCTTGGCGGAACTCAAACTGTACCTGTGGCCTTCCCGCCACCTTAGTATGCAAGGTTGGCACTTCCTTAAGCCGGCCAGTGGGTTTTGTTTGACTGACACCTTCTGCCAGGCATGGGGTGACAGAGGGGGACAGATGTGAAAACACTCGTACTCTCATGTCACCTTATGTCCTCGTCCTCATTTGTAATGGCTGGCCTTAGACAAGCACCAGTCCTGTGTTGGAGAATGCTTTTCTCCAACAAGTGTGAGTCAGAGTGGTGGTGGTGTTTTAAATCAAAAGCAATGCAAACTGATTATTAATCTGCTTGTCTAAGGATTAATTAATCCTGAAAATATCTTAAAACATTGGCTGCATATTGATTATGATTCAATGCACAGTATATTAAATTATTTTGTTTTGTATATTACTAAGACTTGGGTTGGGTAGCTAACTTTGATTACTAAGAGACAAAAGATGTTGCATGTTCAAAAGCTATCACATAGACATGAAGAAGCAAGTTTAAAGTGCTTTTTCATTCTTCTTTTTTTTCTTTGCTTCTTTTATTTTAATCCTTTCTGATCATTTCTTTTTTTATTAGATATTTACTTTATTTACATTTCAAATGGTATCCCCTTTCCAAGTTACCCCTCCGAAAACCCCCTACACCAACCTCCCTCCCCTGCTCACAATTTCCTAACTTGCATTCCCCTATTTTGGGAAATTGAGCCTTCCCACCAAGGGCATCTCTCCTCTCATTGATGTCTGAAATGGTCATCTTCTGCTACATATGCAGCTGGAGCCATGGGTCCCTCCATGTGTACCCTTTGGTTGGTGGTTTAGTCCCTGGGAGCTCTGGGGTACTGGTCGTTAATGTGCTATTTTGATGTGGAGAACCATATAATCAAGAAATAGTATCTGTTCAAGAAAGCCAGGAGGTTCTATCAAAGGATAGAAAAAACGAGAAGTCAGCAAACTTTGTGGCTTTATTGTTTCTGTTTAAAGAGTCTCACTGTATGCCCCAAGGTGGCTTGTGATGGGATTGCCCCCACTCCCCACATGCTGGGATGATTCGAAGCGCTTGCCACCCATGAGCTTGATGAACAAGGTCAGAACCACCTCAGCAATGAAGCCGTGTGCTCAGAGGTCATGAGAGAGGGAAGCCAGACATCTGCTGGGGTCACACGGGGACCTGAAATTTAGCCACCAGGAACAGACCCTAAGAGTTACCAATAAGTCCACATTCAACAATTCTCACGGGAGGTGACATCAGGGCAGAACTTGATAAATTATATTAATTGCAGCTACTTGAGAATGCCACCACTGGAAAAGGCATTCTCAAGTAGCTGCAATTAATACAGTTTATCAAGTCGGTGAAACTTTTCGGGGGGGGGGGGAAGAAAATAACAAACAGATAATAAGAGTACTGCTTTGATAAAAAAGGTATTACTAATGTAGCCAGAACCAGAAAGCTTACTCAGCTGCTACACAAGCACTCTAAAGGAAGCTCTGACTACTAACCCCAAGCCCCTCCCACTTTACCACCATGTCCTAGGCCATCCCTGGTCAGCAATTTCTGAGCTGCTGCCCCCTATAGCTAGCTGTATCGTAGAAAGTCAGTCCATAATATCTGAGCTCCGGTCAAAGACAAATGGCCCTAACTTGATCAGAATTGGGTACCTGAGTGACGGGAGAGTGGGTGCCCAGGAGAGGAGAGGAGAGAGGCTGGCCAGAGGTTGCAATGTTGGGATAACTACTCATTGAACCCAGCACTGAGACTGGACAAGCAGCCTTACCTAGCTCTGGAGGCAGAACAGTCAGGCGGTTCCCCTGAATGTGGAGCTCCTTCAGCTGGGTCAGCTCCCCGATTTCCTTAGGCAGTGAGATCAGGTCATTATCCCTGAGGCTGAGCTAAAGATAACGAAAACAGGGAGCTGTCAAAACAATCTTTCATAAGGAGGTGCTCAACAGACACTCACACCCTCCCCCGATGCTCTCTCTTCCTTGGAGGCTCGATCTTTTCTCAATTCATTTAAAAAGTGTCTGTAGCTAAACAAGAAACAGAAGCTGGAGCCCGGGGTCGTTCCTACAAAACAAACCTTACTCCTGCTCAAATTGACTCCATTCCGCTCCTTCAAGGACTGCGGGAGTGAATTGATTTTCTAAGAATTTAGATAAATTACTTACTATCTGCAACTTTGTGAGCTTCCCAATATCTGGAGGCAGGATTTCAAAATCGTTGTCGCTTAGATAGAGTGCACGGAGGGTGGCTGCAAATTAAACAGCAATATATAAGCAGGGTGGCATGGAATCCAGCCGTTTGAGGTCTGATCGATACGAGGGCGTCGGCGTTGATTAATAACCCCGGCTTGGTGAAAGGACTGTGACGTGCCTAGGGCTCACTATAATAACAAGCAGGTCAGACCTAGATTACTGGTTGATTGTGGCACCGGGATGTCCAGGAAACATCTGTATCCAAGAAGACGGACAGGAAGCACAGATTCAACGTTTTCAGAGAAGGTAGCGATCTTGATCTCTTACATCAGATCGCACTGATTATACCATTTGCATTTCTAAAGAAAGAAGTGGGTAGCTGTGCTACCCACATCAAAATCCAGAGCAAGGGGGGTCTCTTGCATTAAAGAGGATCTACTACGTCAGACTAGCGCTTTCTTAAACAAACAGATCAGTGTTTAAGAATAAACACATAGAGAAGGGCCTTCTGGTAATGGGTGCCGTCATCTCAATATATTGATCCCCTAATCAGACTACTTACTGTTAGCTTTAATGACAAGGGGGTTAAATGGATGACATGGATTGAAGAGACGGAAGCCTGAAGTGAGCAGGATACCAAGAGTCACGCCAGGCACAGATTATACGACGATGGCGTGATCTCGGCCCCTGGAGGATAAAACCCTCAAACAGCAGTCAACAAGAATAACAACAAAGCATGCCTAATTAGATGTACTTAAAATAATGGCTTCACAGCTATCGCCCTACATTCTAACATGGGTAAGGTTGACAGAACTGAATGTTAACATGTGTAACAAAGATAATTTCCTCCGAGGCCCAAGAAAATAATTTAGAATTGATGTCACATGCTTCAGAATGTCTGGTAGAGGCTGGTTCCGAAGGAGCAGATTTTCTAGTGTGGGCATCATGACAGGAAATTAAGCCAAGGGCAGTCCCCATAGGGTGAGACCAGAGTGGTGTCCATGCTGAGGCCGAGGCCAGATAACGCTATAGAATGAGACCCTGACTCAAAAGTAAATGAGGAACCAACTGAAACAGAGACACAGAACATTACCACATGACCCAGAAGTCACTTCTCACAGATGCAGAACACTAACTTAAAACACACAGCTCTTCCCTATGTATTTCTTGAATTGATAGGAAGTCAATCTTCCTGATTTTTATGTGTATCAACAGCAAGAAATTTATGAAAAAGATAACCATGTAGCCATCCGCAATGACCTATTCCATAATGCTTATATACTGTACTGAGTCACTCTGTGCAAGGAGTGCCCTTGAAAGACTTAAGTAAGGGTCTGAACTGGGTTTTCAAACAATTGTTAGCAGTTTAAGAATGAGTAGATTTTAACAAATAATTGTCTAGAGTATCTTTGCTCAGTTTATTTCAGGGAATTAATAGAAACTGGGGAAAACTTTTCTTTTTTTTTTTTTTTTTTTTTTTTTGTTCACACTCTTTTAAGCAGGATAGTCAAGATTCTCAGCTCAATGTGAGACCCGTGGAGGTACTAACATCTCCCCTGGAAAGTTAATGTGACATTGCTGAGCCCACTTGCGCCCAATGGTGTCAGCCAACCATACATCAAACATAAATACTGCTGAGCGATAAAGCAATATTCAAAAGGACTCTGTGGTGAAAAAATATATATGTCCAATAATTTCTCTTACGAGTTTCAGCACTGGCAAATAAATTTTTACTCTTGGGACCAAAGTACCATGTTAAAGAGATTTACAGAATTAAAAGTTTCTCACTGAGGTAGAAGAAGTTTCCCGGAAGAGAATGTTCATTCAGGTTGTTATAAGTCAAGTCCAGGACCTCCAGAGCGGGAAGCGAGCCGAATCCTCGAGGCAGTGTGTTCAACCTGTTCATGCTGCAGTTTGGGGAGGCAGAAGGGACAAGTCACCTTTTGAAAAGCACACATGTACACAGAACACTGGAAACGGACAGTGTAAACCCAGGTCAGCAGGCTCAAAGTCCAAAAGTTCTGCGTTCACTGAATGGTACTCGATTGTTCATTGTATTCATATAATTTAACAAATGAGAAGAAATTGCTACCCTAGTGGTGTGTGTGTGTGTGTGTGTGTGTGTGTGTGTGTGTGTGCGTGCTGAGAATATACCAGAAATGAAAATAAACACAAAACTACTCTCCAAGTGATTTTCAAATACAGTGAAGATTGTTAATGCTAGTCACTGTGGTATATAATAATCTCTTGAACTTACTCCTGAATAACTGAAATTATTGGTCCTTTAACAATTTCCTAATTCCCTAATCGCTACCATCTGTATCTAGTAAACATCACTTTACTCTGCATAGATGATCTTCATATTTTTCCTCACACTGAGATCATGTAGTACTAATAGTTTAATAGTTTTACTCCAACAACATATGCTGGTGAAATGTATGGAAATTTTTAATTATTATTTCCTTCAATAGAAAAACGCAAGTACCCCTCTACATACAAACACTTAAAATACCTGTCCCTCCGAAGAGAAACCTCCTTAAGCATGTATAAACGACAATTCAAAACATGCATTCAGAATATTTGCTTTATTTCGTTCATTCATTGTAATGGGAAGAGGAATCCACTTCCTGTTCAGCGCCTGTGTACTAATGATCGAATTATCTCTAGTTAGAATGCTGCTTGCCGGGGCCTGGGGCAGGGGGAGGCAAATGAGTTGTTTCAGGTTTGCAAGACAATAAACTTCTGGAGACTGAAAGGATAGCAGGGTGAAAGTGACACTCGTGGATGACACAGTACAAGAAGGTTTAGATGGTAACTTTAATGATATATACACACATATGTGTGTGTGTGTGTGAGAGAGAGCATGTATGTGTGATGGCTAATGTTAGTTGTCAACTAGAAACTCCTGAAGAAAGGGAATCTTGATTGAAGAACTGCTTCTATCAGACTGACCTATGGGCATGTCTGGGGGGCGGGGCGTTCGTCATTGCTCAGTGTTATAAGAAGGTCCAGACACCCTGACACCAGGGGGTGCCATTCCTCAGAGAGGGGGGCCTGTGCTGTATGAGAAAGGGAGCTGAATACATCAGAGGAGGTGAGCAAGTGAACAGGTTTTCCCTGTTGTTTCTGCTTCAGTTCCTGCCTTGAGTTCTTGCTTCGCCTTCCTCTGGTGATGAACTATAACTTGTTTGTAGGCCAAATAAACAAACCCTTTCTTCCCCCAAGGTTGCTTTTTGCTGGCATTTATCACAACAGAGATCCAAATTACATACATCCATATACACATACATACATACACACATGTATATACATATACATACACAAATCTAAGAGCATTTTTTGATATTACCTTTGATCCTTCAAGACCTTTATGTCTCTTATTGGGGCTCCCTTTGAGAGTCCTTAAAAGTCAGTTTAAATACTACATAAGCAATTTCAGTGTAAGCTGAAGACACTGAGAGGGAGGAGAGACTGTGACACTGAAAATCAACCCAACCATTGATCATTCTAGTAGCAGATACAACGCTGTGCTGCCCACCTCGACCAATCTAGCCTCCTGAGAAATGACGGAGCAGAAGGAAACCAAGAGAGAGTCGGATTTGCAAGTCCCAGGGAGAGGGAGTGGCAGGCCGACTTTACTCAAGGCCGCGCAACTTCCTGGAGCTACTCACCTAGGAGAGAGCGTGCGTCAGCGCTCCTATGAAGCCAGTCTGCGAAGCACGCCCGGTTCCGGAACTACCATGTGCTTACATGAAGAGCTTTACCAACAAACTAGGCTGACTGTCGTCCGCAGCAGCTGGCTATGCCCTCCACAGTGAAGTTAGCCCCCCAACTATAGCCTCGACAACTCAGAACGTGTATGGCTTTTCATTTCTTGTAAACTACACAATGCACTGTGCTTTAAAAATTAAGAACAGAGGACCAAAACTTCCTCTTACTGAAACTGGCCGGTGCTCATTCGTGTCTTGCGATCATCATAACAAATGGCAAGTACTCCATAATTCAATGATTGGTGGGCGTATCCTTCAGACCGGGTCCTACCCGCCCCCCCCCCCCATGCCTGTGGTCTCCCAAGTGCACATGGGCATTTGGCCTGCTAACACTAAGCGGTCCTCTCCATCCTGCCTTTCTGTGCTCAGAGCAGTGCACATATAAATCTCCGCGAGACCCAAGAGCAGAGATTCCTTTCTTGAAACCCATCTTAATTCCTTTCCCAAAAATCAAAAAGTTTTGTGGAAATGGCAACCTCTACGGAGCTACAGAATCAAACACTGGAGGGCGTTTTACATAATCAATAAGCTTAGAGCTGGAAAGACAAGCAATTCCAGAAGGGCAAGGATGTAAACTAAGGTGCCTGGTCACCAAGTTTACCCTGATGTCCTAAGACAGGCCAAGGTCAACTAAAGCAGGCCTGAGCTTTTCTTCTTCCCAAACCTGTCTCCAGCTCTAATTCTACGACAGCTGCCCAACACGGGAATCTAGGCGGGCTCCCTCCCGTCTGTGACTGTCACGCAATATTCCTTCTATAGCGGTTTAAGTCCCACTACCACTGATCCAGATCACCTTGGACACAAAGGTGGCTTTCCCACTGACCGCCTCCTTGCCCTTTACGCCAATTCCCACTAACCCTCTTCTCACCGAGCGTTCAGACAAGACTGCTCATATTTCACACAAACTCCTGCAGCTGAGATCCGCAACCGGAGCTCCACTCTGTGGATCGGGGCAGCACTCCTGACTCCCTGCCATCACTGACACCTACTGGTTTGCCACTGGTGTCCCCACTGTTGTGTGAGCTCTAGGACAGTCGGATGACCCTTACCTCACATGACTCCTGGTAGCGAGCTGGAATTCAACAAGCACGCATTAAGGTGTGCAGGAGCCATTCCCAAGCGTCTGGCTAGCTCTGGCATCTCGCCTGGCCCCACCCTCCTCACCTCTACATTGAGTCATACCAGTGCACTGTCACGACACCCCAGACTGCTCTGTGCTTTGAAATGTGTCACTCCCTCAGCCTGAATGGGTGGTGGTTGTCTAACTCATTCCCATGCATTGCTCAGGCTATACCAATCGGTCTTTGTCAAGCCTCCCGAGAACTTGGCAAAAGTTGTCTATCGGCAAATGTTTTTCCTGTCTCTGGTTCCATCACGGTTTCATCGGTCACAACACAACTGTGACTGTACTGTGCTCACTGACAGTGTATCCTGCCCCAATACGAAGGGTCACACCATGACAATCATTTCTGACCCCCTATCAGCAATATTGACATAGAATAAGCACTTACATAGTCAAGAAATAAAGGAACAAATTAGTGAAATACGATAATAATCACTAACGCTGTGTCCTGATTAACATGTATCAGGTCATGATCCTAATTTCATGTTATTTGGATATGGATTACCATTAATAGCCTTATAATACACTAATAATGCATATATATACACACATACATGCATATACAATATACTAATATGCATACATGTATACATATATTTTATATGTATTTTATAACTATAACAGACATTACATTGTATTGGAAACAAAGTATCAGAAAAAATTCCTTATTGTGCCAACAATTAGTTTCTCAATTGGCTTTCAACTGGATATGTGCTAATGGAGAACACTGAAAGGAAATATTAAAACAATAAGCCTTTTCCTAAACCCAATACATGAAAATCTATTAGAAACCCACTACTCCCATGGGATAATCGCATAAATGCTTCCCCCTGCTTGCCCACACCCTGCGCTGGCTTTATAGCTCATTACCTGGCGGTGATTTCCTCAAGCTCCTCCAATACTCACCCCAGGTTCAGGTGCTTGAGTTTCTGAAGGCTGCTGATCTGAGTAGGCAGTTCCTCGATCTGGTTGTTGAAGAAGTTAAGTACCTCCAAGTTCTTCAGCTCCGCTACGTTCGGCGGCACGGCTACATGTAGGGACGGAGATGCTGAACGTGAATTCAAGGGTGCACACATTTCCCTATCGATCGCAAGCGCGGTCAAGCCCCAGCACTGTCCACATACATTTTGTGGTTTTGTTACTTACTTTCATGGGTAAAAAATTCCTTGACCAGGTGGAAAGGAAGTGTTTCCTTTTGTGTGATCAGATCGAACTACCTGGCAAGACTTATTTCTGTGGTAAGGGGAGGGGAGAGGGCGGGGGGGGGGGGATGAAAGCAGACATGAGGACGACGGGAGCCCCAACCTGTCAACAGCCTCACGGGGAAGAGTACACAGCGCTCACTTCCATGCCACAAGTTTAAGTTCTTTTCTTCCTTGTGGTTGTCTTGAACTGCCAGCCGAAGACAGCTAATCCCAATAAAGGAGGGTACACGCAGGCTCCTTAAATAAGCCCTCATCTGAGGAGCTGCCCTTGTTATCACTGAACTCAGTTGCAGCTAAAGCTCAAGCGGAAAGGGAAAGAGTGAAATACTCAGTGCTCTTCCTTTCTGATTTTGTCCCTTGTGTTTTGATTCACATGTGTGTGTACATGTGAGCGCGCGCGCGCACACACACACACACACACACACACACACACACACACACGTTAAATTAACAATTGATCAATCCATAAAAATTCTTACATAAAAATTCAAAGAACCCACTCAGCAGTATGCGGTGACCAGAGTGCCGCTCACAGCATGAAGATAACCACTTGGGACCCGCAAGGCATCTCCATACCTACAGTCTACCATTTGAATACAAGGTGAGAGCCTCAAAAGTAGAGCCAACCCTCAGTATCTCTACATTGGGGGACAGAAATGTTGAGTGAATTCGGGGTACACAAAATACGAACAGCACGTTTTCCCCTTTCAAATGGAAGTGACATGGCACTCCAAGGTGGCCGTCTAATTCATACCTAAGCTGGGTTTCCTTATTATTAAGTCACATCCAGAATTCTCAATCAACCAAAGATCAAAAATATTTACAGAAAACGGTGCGTCTCTAGTGACCTTATACCGCTGGCTCTTGTCATTACTTACTAGGCGATGCAGTATGGAGAGCATTTGCAACCTATTAGATATTATACATACCCTAGCAATGATTGAAAGTGCACGGAGAATGAGCATAGGTCATGTGCACACACTATGCCCGTTTATATAAGGGAGTTAAGAATCCCCGGATTTTGGTAACCAGGGCTCCTCTAACCAACATCTGTGGGTCAAATGTTTCACTCTAAGTTGGTATCACAGGAGTGCACACAGATGAGAGGGGGGAGGAGGGGAGGGAGATTTCAACACATTGTCATTTGTCTGACCTACTTGCTATTTAATTTTTCTATAAGCAAACGCATCCAGTGTGCCCATGGTTCGTGGAAACTGTAATACCCAAACTTTCCCAATCACTAAAAATTGCAATGTGGCCTTGAATCCAATACGAGCAAGCAGGCACATCATGTATCAGCATATTTCCTTCCCAGCCTGCCCAGTCCACCAGTTCCCTCTTCTCCATCTACCCCTGAAGGCTGGGAAAGACACGTTGCTGTCCAGCCTTGCTGCCTCTAGGCTAAGTCTAAACTCAGAACCAGGAGTGTTTGTACCTAGAACCCTTGCACAGCTATATGAAAATTCCAAACATTTGAGATATGGATCCCAACAGCCATTCCAAGAACAGCACTTGGGAACTCCCAGGAGAATAATTAATTCTCACTGAGTCACCATTTTTAACACTGAGAAATACCCCAGGTATCGATCACCTAATTTCGTTAAAGGGGACTGCTTGGGATAATGAAAAGGACATGCTTTCATCGGAAGGAGGGAAAGAAAAAGATAAAGACTGGTGTATCCCAGAGCCATGGACGGGTGGCAGTGGTCCCATGACAAAATGGGTGTAGATGAAGGAACCAATATTTTATGAAATAATCAAGGCAGATGGGAAAGATCCCAGAATGACGTGTGGATACTAATACAAATGACTAAGAGCCTAACTTGCCCAGAGTGGCGGCAAAAGCATATTTTAGGTACATATGCTTTCGTGTAAATAAACGGTGCTCAGTTTATATGAGCAATCACTGAGAAAGCCATCAACCTTTACCCTCAGGGTCACATGTTCCCTCCACAGACCAAAGTGAGGGGCAGCTACCGGAGCCCTAACCCTTTCCCCTCGTCCACCCTCGAGCTACCGCGACGCCTACACTCGCTAGAGTGATCTGATTAGCTTGAAGAGCAATAAAGAAAGTTACTGAAACCAAGAGAAAATGATGATCTCAATTTAGCCACAAACCAAGAATAATGTGGCCAGAATTACTGCCGCCTCCCTAACTTACCCTGCCAATGCAATTAAATGCTGGTCTAAAGGTATCGCCTCTTTGACAGGATGAGAGATTATTTCACTCTCCGTGCTAAAGCAGTCCAATTTAAAACCACCAATTATGTTAAATGTGATTTAGGACTTTGTTTTGTGGACACAAACAATAACCCCACATTCAATTTACCAAACCTCTCTCAGCCTTTGGTGTGCATTTGAATGTGTTCTGTTAAGACTCCATTCACGCTGAAAGAGAAGGGAAAAAAAATACATGGCTAATATTTCCCTGTAAACTACAGAATTTTTTCATCACCCATGGTAAAAATAGAAAGAATGTAACATTCAGACTTGTCTGGACAGAGGACCATTTATCCAACCGAAATCAGAGAATGCTAACCATATGCAGAATGTTCTATTCTTGCCGACTAGCATAGTGAAATTTTTGTGGATAAAGAGAGCCATCCTATGCTATTTAAAGAGAGCAAGTTATAAAGGAGGGGTTATCATAATCTAAAGTGGAAACGGAGGAGCCAGCGTTTGGAAAGCCAGCCGATCCCAACAAAGCCATGACAAACGGAAAAGGTTAGCAACACAAAGCGTGCGGTGAATAAATCCTGGGCATACGTGGCACAGACAACACCAACTATTCCGAAGAGGTGGCTGTAAAATTTCACCAGTCAAAAGTGTCTCCTGGAATATTCCAAGGCATCCGTGGGACACCTCAGGTGAAAAAAATGAAAAAGAAAAAAAATAACATTTGAAAACATAATTGATGGAGCTGGTGGGATGGCTCAGCAGGTAAAGGGACTTGCCAATGCCGATGACTTGCACATGGTGTGAGGAGGAACTCAGAGGCTATCCTGTGACCTCTACATGTGCACCATAGCATGTGAGTGTGAGCACACAGACAGACAGACAGACAGACAGACAGACAGACACACACACACACACACACACACACACACACCAGATTCGGAAACCCTGCCCCATTTACTTGTGAGGTATCTGATGTGTAAGCATTGTGTCCATAGACAACACAGAACTGAGCACACAGAAGCAGTGGGGAAACTGAGGCATCTGATCAAAGGCATCACAGGCTGACTCAGACGCCTCCTAACTCTACCCTGTCCTTACTGTGTGTCTTAGTGGACAACCGTTCTGGGCCTCCTTTGCCTTCAGTGTAAAGAGAGAAAGATGGATTGTGGTCATTTTGAATCCTCTTCTGCCTGCTTTTAACATTTTATGAGTCTGAGAAGAGAAGAGTTGTTGAAAATCAATGATAACAGATTTAAATAATGCAACGTTGGGGTCCCCAATTAGGATGCTCAGTCATGTAGAACTTTGCTTGTCACGAAGAACTTAGTAGCGTTCTCTGTCTTGTCAGTGACAGTTCCTCTAATTTTGAAACTTCAGTTGCTAGATTTGGGAGAAAGTCCCCGAATGCTCTCTGGGGTTCCTAGGCTCCCGAAGGACATTCGGGATCAATGGAAAGACCACACCACCTCTGGGGACCTTTCAGCCCAGATATTAAGCCTGGGGCCTGTTCGAGAATACTTTCTGGGGTTGCTACAATTTCAGACTAACCAACCCACTACAGTCCTGTCTTCCTTCAAGTTTTACTTAATGGAAAACAAAAACAAAAATCTGAACGTTAATCTTAGAGGTCCATCTATTTTATTTTCTACTTAGACTCAGCAATTCAGAACATATTCTCCAAAGTCTCCAGGAAGTTGCACAAGGAACCCTGGGAGACTTGAAAGGTCCCATTGGCTTATCTTTGAGGGGCAACATTTTATGAGTCTAAGGTCATCATCGGGGCTAGCATGGTGTTACACACCTGTAATACAGCACTCAGCAGGCTAAGACAGGAAGGTGGAGGGCAAGTTTAAGAACTACAAAGTGAGTTTCAGGCCACTACAGAACACTTCCTTGGGCAGGAAGCCCCATACTATAACCCCCCCCTCCACTTCACTTTAAAAATCCTGGGCTAGAGGTCCAACTTCAAGAAATCAATAACTCGTGCTATTCCTGAGGAAGGGTATGGCTTCTTAGAGGAACTCAATCACCATGCCGTACATATTTTTAAATTTTATTTTGTATATATGGTACTTGATCTGCATGTATGTCTATGCATCATAGCTATGCCTGATATCTGTGGAGGCCAGAGGGGGCGCATCAGATACCCTGGAACTGGTGTTATAGTTGTGACCTGCCTCGTGGTTGCTGAGAATCCAACCTGGGTCCTCTGGAAGAGCGGCCAGTGCTCTTAACCTCTGAGCCATCTCTCCAGCTCCTCACCATTTTATGTTTACAACAGGCCGAAGCTACACAGCCAGTCGGTGACTCAGATGAAGAGTTTTATTCAACCGGTTGGCAAGAAGCAAACTGTTCCAGCAAACAGTAAGACAAACTATGTCCACTCTTGCAGAATTCTGTTCTGTGATGTAAAAGTTAGCAATTCTGTAGCTGATGAGGTATCTTAAAACACTTTAGGAGTTTATCCACACAGTAAAAAATATTTCTCTGGAGCAGGGCTGCCCAGTGAGTAACCACTATCTATAGGGATGTTTAAAACTAACAAAATCAAGCTGGAAAACAATACAGTTAGGATTAAGATCGCAAACAATCTCACAGGCTCGGGTTTTGTGGAATTGGTTCCTGCCTAATGGCACTATTCAGGGAGGCTGTGGCGTGTTGAGAAGGTGTGGTCTGATGACTGGTAAGTCACTAGGAGCAAGCCTTGAAGATGACCGCTCTTGGTTCCAAATCTACGGTCTCTGCTTCCTGGTCCACAGCCACATGAAGTTATGCCACATGCACCTGCCATCACCGTCGGAGTCATTACACTGTGCCTTCCCCACAAGGACAGACTGGAAACCATTGAGACCACATGTCAAAAAGAAACGTTTCGTTCTTTAAGTCGCCCCCATCGCTACCTTCAGTGTTTGGTCACAGTGGTGAGGACTGAAGAGCTGGCCAAGAAGCCCATGTGGCCCGTGGCTTCTACATTCCTCATGTCCACCTCTACAGCGCATTCTACTGGCCAGTGCTGCCCTAAGGCACGGAGTACAAATCTCCTATGGAAATGTTCACAGACAGGGCGACCTAGATTTATCTCAGTGGTGTAAGGACAGACTTGGGGGCCTCCGTTTCTCCTGGCCCCACAGAATGCTGAATTTGGAAATATTTCAAACCCTTGGTGATATCAAGATCATTTCTTCAAAGCCGATGCCCACTTCGCATAATTAGAGTGGGAGTTATATATGCAACCTTATCCAAATTAAGGACCTGAAGAGTGAGGAAAAGCAGAAAAAGGAAAAACAAAACAAAACAACAACAACAACAAAAGCCTTTGGGACCAATCCACCCAACCTGGATGCTACCATAGCAACATTACCAGTCGAGTCCTGCTTCCTCAACAAAGGTTTTCCTGGTGAAAGCAGTAGGGTGGCTAGGACACACAACAAAGTCACTGAATTATGTCACCCAGGGACAAATTCATCGGGAGCACGTGTGGTCCAGGAGAGACAGGTCAGGTGCCGTAGGGCAACGCCAGGGTCGCACTACATACAGCATGTTGGGTAGTTGAACACGCCTCATACAGACTGGCTGGGGCAGATACCACCATTCCAGAGACTTTCTACCCAAAAGAATTTGGGCTCCCAAAACTAAGAAACAAAACTCTGAAGAGTGACAAGGCTCTAGGAACAGCAGGCATCAAGCAAAACATAAGGACGGGAGCTCTGCCTAGGTACAGCCCACGGAGGGGTCAGAAAGCCACGGATTGGTCTTTGGAGCCATATGGTTAGTATCCACAGTGGTTCTCCCGCAGCTCCAGAAGGGCAGCTAATAGACGGCGTGCTGTGCTGACACCCACGCTGCCAGGAAGTCAGGAGCAGGCACAGAACGTGGGCTTTTCATGAGAAGCAAGGGCACAAAATCCGGAGATGACCTTCCCCCACACCCCCACCACCAGACTTGAGTCTTGGGTGAGCTATATACTCTGACGACTTTTACAGAAGAACCAAGAGCTATTTTGTGCTCCAGGGACTGCTGAGCTGGGACACAAAACCCAGCCCTCATACGTTTCCAAGAAGTAGATTCATCGTCTAGTGTTAGCTTCCTGTATGGGGAGCCACCGATAGAAAGCAAATTCCCACAAGGACAAAAAGAAGGAGACCTGGAGCAGGCACCTCACAGGGCCAAGTGCCTGCCTTACGACAAAGGGCTGAGAACAGCGGGCATTGGGGGTGCGCATGTCTGCTGAGGTATGAGGCTGAACACTGTCCACTCCTGTCCATTTCCAGGGACACAAAGGTGCCACCTAGACCAGATCCAACAGCCCCCAACAATATCACCCTGAAGAGGTCAAAACAGATTAAAACAAACAGCACTGTTTCAAAAACTCTAGTGCAGTAAAGGTGTGTTGGGGGGGGCAGCAAGAAGCTTTGAGGGGTAAAGAAAGCCCTTGCAGGGAAATCTAAGAGGCCGAGGCTGATCTTCCCAGAACCCACAAGAAGATAGGAGAGAGTAACTCCACAAAGTTGTCCTCTGACCTCCATGCACACCATGGCAAATACATCCCAAAGAGACACACACTCAGACATGCACACAGACATGCACACATACACACACAGATATATATACACACACATACACACACAGACATACACACAGAGAGATACAGACAGACACGCACACAGACACACATAGATAAACACACAAAGACACAGAGAGAGAAACACACAGGGAGACAGGCACACAGACATGCACACAGAGAGACAGACATGTTCACCATGCATGCATACACACAGACACTCACACACACACATACACGTGTCATGCACAAACATATATACACAGGTGTTGCCCTACAACATCTGACCTGTCTCTACTGGCCCACACTTGCTCGTGATGAATTTCTTCCTGGGTGACATAATTCAGTGACTTTTCATGATGTTTGTCCTACCCACCCTCCCACACACAGATACACACACACACTGAGAGAGAGAGAGAGAAAGAGAGAGAGAGAGAGACATGCATATACACATGCACCATGTACACACAGATATACACAGATACACAGACACACAGACATGAACGCAGAGAGACACACAGACACACATACACACCATGAACACACACGATAACCAATAAAAATGTAAACACAAGTATCCTGGATGCTGCAATAAAGAATGTAGATGTGTGGTCTTATTTCTTTCCATTCTAGGCTTTTATAGCCTTTCTCTGAAAGAGTCTAAAGGGTCGTGACGAATACTAAGTTAGCCTGTTCTTACACGAAAGATGAAGAAATGCTACCAACAACAGGATAATGCGTGAAAATAAGCAAGGCTTCTCATGATATATATCAGGAGGGATACAATCACTCGAGAGAAGATAGACAGCTAGCATTTCCCAGTTCTGTGTGGGACAGCCACTGGACAGACACCAGACAGACACCATCCTCCTACAGCCTGAGTGAAGCCAACACCACAGAACCTGTGTGGAATAGGACACTGCTGGTGAAAGTCAAGTCACGGGGCCATCAATGTTTACCCAACACAGCTAGAGCCCAGCTCCATAGTCCCACCAGACACAGTGTCAAGACTCCTTACATATGTGCCGGTTCCTACAGCAAAGCAGGAGTCCAAGCCTTCGGTGCCATTTCAATGACTCCATGGGAAAAAAAGAGAGATCTTAACTCTCCAGTGCAAAGAACTATGCTCCTGGGAATTTTATATGCAAATAAAAAAGGTCATTTGTACTTATGGTGATTAATTACCTTAGCTTTCTGGCCAAACGCACACAAGGTGAATAATGAAGTGATTATATATTACTGTACGAGCCTGAAGTTTGAACTAATCATGTTCCGCTCCGCAGACTTTATGGGATTTCCTCCAAAGCAGCTATTAAAGCGGCGAATTACGGTAGTTACAGGTTATTTAAAAACATAAAGTTTATGAAACACCGAAGCAAGTTTTCATTTAACAGGTTCTTGATGGCCCTCCGAGGTAAAAGTAAAAATCCACCAAGTAGCGAAGCCCCTACCTTAATAAAGGCCACCAGCTCCCCAAATATTCTTAGGCACACAGGTAACTACAGTAATTCCACCTGTGGCTAATCAGCAAGCATCCGCTGAGCACGTGTGCCCAAGGGCGCACAGGTTTCCTGGGCCTCCTTAGGATTCTGCTGCTTAAGTCGCTTTATGAGCACGCCCCTCCCCCCCCAAAAAAAAACCATCCCGAGTTAATCACCACACAATTGTGGTCGCCACCTCTCACCAGCTGCAAAGCGAACAGTGAGTCATATAAAAATTAGGAGAAAATGGTACAAGCAAGCAATAAAGTGGGTTTGCAATACAAACAAGCAAAAATGTATGCCCCTGAGTTCTACAGGGTGTGCTCGCACAACCACAGGCAATCCTCAAGAGCAGAAGGCGTGAACCGCTTCCGTTCTGAGCAGACACAACCTGGCCGGCGCCTGAAGTCTGCCTTAACTTAGCAGAAAGGAGGCCCGCTCCTAATCATAGGCAGTTCTGGTTCTGGGCTAGCTCAGTCCCACATCAGCAGATAGCTTTGATTTGGGAGTTGGTTGGGACAATAAGCATCCAAAGAAGAAGAAACGGCACTGGGAGGCGGGGAGAGGAGGTGGCGACTAGTGAAACGTTAGAGCAGGACAGACGTCCAGCTACAAAAAAACATACCTCAAAGGTTTGGAAACACCAGGAGAAACAAGAGACAAAAATAAAAAGGCACACAACGTCCAGCAACAGAGGAAGCAAGCTCGGGGCGTCAAGAGCCTGCCTGGCCTCTTTGACGCGTATGCTTTATTCTATGTAATACACTATAATATAATAGCACAGTTAATATAGTGTAGACTATGAACACATGTATGACACGTGTGATGAGGGACAGTAAGAGGCAGACAACACGTAAGTCCAAACTTCAGACTTGCTCAGAGCACAGCTTGTCCGCCTTTCTTTATAACTGAGAATCACCACGGAGAGGCCGAGAGGGGTTGCTTCTCTGCCTATCAGACCGTATGTTTCGAGGCTGAGGAAAGGGGTGATTCCGGGAGCAGGGGAGGGAGGGGAGCCGAGGAAGATGGCGAGACAGAACGATACAAGCTGCCCGGTGTGAGCTGGAAGGCTTGCCCTCCAGCCTTGGCAAGTCCGCCTGGTCTAGCGGAAACAAAGATTCCGAGCCACAGAAATGCTTGGTCCAAAGAGCACCGGGCTTCCCTTGCCGGGATGGTTAGGTGCACACATAAATCACTTAGAGAAGCAGCCGGGGGCGATGGGAGTCCAGGGGCTCCGGGGGCAGGACACTCGGAACCTCTGACTCCGATTATTTAACCACATTAAGTGTAATTCCTCCGCTTAACAGAGGGCACGGCGTGATGAATGCTATCTCCTGCCTTGCTTAATTCTCAGTTAACTGCGTACGTGGGGTGCTGACCTTCACAACCCAATCAACTGTGTGTGGGGGGGCTTCTGTATTACACGCCACGCGGATGTGGTTCATTCTGAGGGAGAAGAGGGGTTCTCGGAAACAACGGGAGTTCATCTAAGCTTTCCAAAGGATAGAAGGGGAGACGAGACGGGACGTCAGAGATGAAAATGGTAACATAAGTAGACGAAGGAACATGGCGGCGAGGAGAAAGGCTACTGAAAATAAACATTAAAAAAAATCAAACAAAAGACAGTTCAGACTGAGTAGAAGGTCAGAAATCTGTCAACTGGTAATTAATCACATCAGGACAAGTCTGTCCTACTGGGCTGAGTGATGGGGAAAGGGAAAGTAGCCACAAGAATTTTATTACTTAAAAATTAATATATATTATATATTATTATTATTAATATATATATATATATATATATATATATATATATATCCACATTCCACTCAAGACTAGAGGTAGGCTATAAGATTGCAAACCCTTATTTTAAAATGTAAATTCAAGCTAATAAATCAGGTGGTGCCTACCGACACTTTTTATACCTGTTTCTCATTCATTTAGAAAATCATCTTTTGAAAGTTCTGGGAAACTTTCTTCAAGACACAACATCCAGTCTATCAGTTCTGCGAACACACCACCGCTGGCCGCCATTCCTCCAGCCCCGGGGTTTCCAAACCCGTGATGCATGGGCTTAAAGAACCGATGTATGGGCAGGGCCAGGACCCAAAGCCAGTAACGTCACGAGCACCACGTGCACTCCTGCAGGGATTACGCTCGGTTTTGCTTTAGTTCTTAAAATAACAAACAATGAGGCTCGATAATTTAAGAATAATTAACAAATTATTTTTTAATAATGCATACACCTGTATATTGCACATCCCAGACCTTTCTTTGTTCTCTCTCTCTCTCTCTCTCTCTCTCTCTCTCTGTCTCTCTCTCTCTCTCTCTCTCTGTGTGTGTGTGTGTGTGTGTGTGTGTTCAATTTAACCTTAGCTGGCTCATCATGGTCCTACGACATTAGGTAACACTTTATGTATGTTCTATTTTGCTATTAAGCCACTTCTGCTTGGCAGGCATTCAACTGTGAATAAAAAGAAACCCTCTTCGAGATCAGCCCCTCGGATGGAAGCCGGAAGGAAGCTGGGACAGGACGGTAACAGGCTCCTCTCCCCCACCGTCCTGTCCTCACAGCCTGAATCGTCGCTCAAGCCCTGGGGACTGATGCCCTCCCATTTAAAACGATAGCACTGGAGAATTGACACGCTGCGCTTCAGGGAGCCTCCCCTTTGGCTTGGATCAGGTCCCAAGCGAAAGAATGCTGACGTAGGCACATTTTAGGTGGTGGAACCGGCAGCCAAGGGACCAAAAGGAACGCAGGCTTTCAGCTGAGGTTGAATGTCAGGAGAGTTAGCGGCAAGCGGACCTCAAGGAACAGGGCCAGTCAGTCAAGGGTGCGGTGCATGGGTGCCGATCTCCCTTGACTGCACCCAGGGCCTGTGGACCGGCCTGGGGCCCGACCACTCTCACCCGTGCTGACCTCGCATGCCTGCTTACTAAAGCCAAAAATAACAGCACGCGGCCAACTGCAGGCCATTTTTCAAGGTAACCTGAAGACAGGGACCAACGGAGAGGTATTGTTTAATTAATAGCTGTCAGGCTCAAAAATACTATGTGCATACTTTTTCAACTCCAATCTCTGAAACGATGACACGGTAACAAGCCTGATAAATGTGCACTAATTAAAAAAATAAGCTATTGATCAAAGCCTCTGTGTTATAAATACATTTGTGCTCTGTTAAGATGCAAACAGCAAGTTGTTTTGATATTGTCACAAGATAGATTCATGGCACGGGAGATTTATTTTGCATATCCCCCCCTCACACTTTAATTTCACTCGGGCCCAGGAGCAGGAATCTTTTGCATGCAGGATGACAAATAAGATATGAAAGGGGGGGGAGGGACGAACTGCAGACCTAGGAGCAGCAAGGTCTTGGGAGAGCGCTGAAGGTCATTTTTATGAATTGAGATGGTTAATATTTCTCACTCATCCCAACAATCTATTATGGCTATGGGAAAGGTTTTCAATTTATTTCATTTTTTAAAGCCTGCCTCATTCTCGTCTTTACAGCTGAACCTGGACATTCCAGAACTCTGTATTTTCTTTTTAATCTCTAGTCTGCTCAGTCCACTTACAATGATACTCGTACATATTCTCCTCATCTACTTAAAATTTATGAATTGTCTTAACTCTTTATGTACTCAGAACAACACCCCTGATTAAAAACAAACAAACAAACAAACAAACAAGAGTTGAAATTGCTAAAGAAAATATCCCAGCATTTTCTTGTTCACCATAATTTCAGATTCATATCTGAGCTATCACTAATGGGAAATCGCTTTCTTGAAACTCATATTCGGCCCATAATACTTGGGTTTACTGTCTAGCCATTTCCAATACATTAAATGACAAGATAGAGCCCACAGCTAAGACCCAAAACTGCAGCCATAACTGGAAATATTTCAGGAAAAGCCCCATATGACAGACGCATCCAGTCACATGATTTCACATTCAGTCACACACACACACACACACACACACACACACACACACACACACACACACACACACACACACACACACGCACACTCACTTACGGAACACTGCCTGAAACAGAGGACTGCCCAGTGATTGCAAAGACAAGACACGCAGCCTGTATTTACTGCTCAAACTGATGGGGGCTCCGTGCTTGACCTGTAGAGGCTATACAATGAGAGGTGCTGTTGTTTTATGTAAGCTGTTTGCAGTATCCTCAGATGGATGCTTACACGGGGTCACTTTCTAAAATGAAGAAGTTTCATGTTGAAAAAGAGTGCCTAGAGATGTTTTCTTCCTCAGGTTGAAGGTAATTCCATATCACAACGCACAGAATCCTTCCGTACACAATGCCATTTATTAGTACAAACCTCAGTGTGAATGTGAGCAAAATGAATACTTCCTGATTCTAATGGCCGGTTGTAAATTAATACCCGATCACAGATGTGTTTGTTGTACATCCTGTTATAGAAAAATTTCAAGTACACCCAATACAGAACAGTGTAGAAAGCAATACATTTCCTCCTATTTAGACATACTGGGGAAAGAGGAATTGTTCCTAACTCAAGAAAGCAGTGGGGGAAAAAAATGGGTGTGTGGAACTGAATATATATTTCAGTTTAACAACCAAACAGAAAAACCAAATACCTCTTTTGATAAAGATCTATTGTACATGTGACAAAAACCTCACTATGTAAATGGCACCAGCGGCATGCCCTGTGGTTGGAAGCCAAGCCAGGGAGCTGCCAGAAACATTTCCTCAGACAACACAAACTTGTTTTTCAATCTGAGGTACCAGACCTGGGGAGTACTCCAATCAAATGTGTGTCTCAACAGTGACCTCTAGTGGCCAAGCCCTAAAATGACTGTCTCCCAAAGAAAGAAGGCTCAAGTCTATGAAACCTTGGGACCAAAAAGAGGAGCCAGCAGAAGACTCAGAGCTGGCACTCACAGAGAAGGGCGTTTTGAAGGCCATGGCAAAGGTACTCGGGGACAGACAACTGTGGTTAACACTTGTCTGTCTCCTTACTCTATCTGACCCAGCAGGCAGGTCCTTGGCTAGGCCTCCCAAACTTCTGGGGATTCGTTATTTCCTCACCTGAACGATCCAGTCCCCGATTGGTATTACTACATTAGTGCCTATGTCATATTCAGCAGGCTTTGAGTACTTTGGGATGCAAAAGGAGAAGATGGTATTTCCAACCTCAAATGAGTAATTTGGGGACACATAGATACATACATACATAAATACATACATATATACATTCATACATATATACAGAGAGAGAAGAGGAGAATGCTACTTTTGACTAAATAAAAGAACAGCCCAAGCCCCCTGCCCATCACACCCAGAGAAACAACCGGAAGCTGAAGCGGAGCCGAGGCAGGCGAGAGCCCAGGAAGCTGCCGGGGACCATGAGTCCCTGGGGTGGTTTCGATCTCAGCGTCCCCTAGGTCCAAGTGCTTTGGCGCATCATAGCGCCACCGCATCGCAGCACGCCTCAATGACAAAGCACACCCGCAGCTACACAGATGAGGCAAATGTCAAACTCCAGAACGCAACGTGCTGCTTCTTTGGGGCGCTAAGATCCAGTGCGTTGGGGATAAGAACACGGTGAGAAAGGGAAAGATGGTGGCAGACGGTACAGCAGCGGACCCCAGAGCAGCCGGCTGACCCCAAGGGCTCCCCACTTAAGCTGAGCCCGCTGCTTCCTCTCAGGAGTTCCTTACCAACTGTCTGCTTCCTCTGAGCAACCTGGAGTTTACCCAGGTAAACGAGGTACAGAAATGATTCTTGTTAAGAAAAAAAAGAAAGAAGGAAGGAAGGAAAGGAAGAAAGGAAGGGAGGGAGGGAGGGAGGGGGAGAGAGAGAGAGAGAGAGAGAAAGAAAGAAAGAAAGAAAGAAAGAAAGAAAAGAAGGCTAACATTTCTAGCAAGAATGAGGACCTGTCTTTTCCCAAGAACTATAGAAATAAATAAATGAGTGCAACTTTTTAAAGTTTATTCTGAAACTCTGCCTATTGGGCCAGAAAGAATCCCTGATGTCCCAGGCCATATCTACCCACCCTACAGAAACGCAGAAGAAAAAGAGTAACTTGTTCCTCTTCGCCACCTCCTTGAATACACCACAGGCTGGAGCGTGTCCGAGAAAGTTACCTCGGACATTCATGCCCTCCGAGACCTTACCAGGTTCCATCAACACTTGGCCTTTAAACGCTTTCCTTGTGATGAAAGCTAATCCTCACAATCTAAGCAACTGTATCTGGGACCTTAGATTTTCTGACGTTCCACAGTTACAGAGGACTTGAAGAATCTCTGCTTATGGACCCAGGGATGCAGCCCCGGGGTACAGAGTGCTTGCCTCGTATGCACAATCAGCTGAGCCCAGTTCCCCCTGGCACCCACAGGAAGGCCAGCATGGAGGTTCACGCGTCTGTAATCCCAGCCTGTGGGAGAGGTGGAGACATGTGGACCCTAGCCAGCCAGCCTACGCAGACAGGAGAGCTCCAGGTTCAGTGAGGAGCCGTGGTGCACAAGTAAATCAGAGAACATGAGAGGAAGACACCTTGTTGTGATGGCAAAAAGATAAAGACCTATTAAGATATGTTCTATGGGGTGTGGTGAGGTGTGGGGTTAGGGGGTGCCTCAGTGGGCCCATGCCAAGGCATCCCTTCCCCCTGAGGGACCAGCCACACGGTATAACATAGAATAGAGTTTATTTAGGGCATGGGGAGGGGGTTTAAGAGAGTAGTAGAGGCAGAGAAAGGACAGAGAGAGACAGAGAAGGAGGGGCCGACCATGACCACGTGGAGAGTGGGGGGGAGGGGAAGGGGGAGAGAAAAGCCCAAGAGAGCAAGAGAGAAGCAAGCAGGAAACAGGAGTAAGAGAAGCAAGAGGAGTGGGCAAGCAGCCCCTTTTATAGTGGGCCAGGCTTGCCTGGCGGTTGCCAGGTAACTGTGGGTGAAGCTTAGACCGAATCCAAACACACCTGGCTTGAACCTCTGACGTCTATGCATTCATGCATTCACACAGAAACACATGGAGTATGAATATACAAATACACACACACACACACACACACACAAATTCTACACATAAAAACACTGGGCCTTGGGATGATAAAGGCCGCCTCAGGGCATTCACAACCACACTTGTATTGCATTACCCCACGTGGCTCTTTGAAGGTCAAAACCTCCAATAGGAAAAAGGGCTGTTAACCCAGTGCTACCGAGAGCGGAAGTTAACTCAGAAGCAAAGGTGTGGCCCCAGACAAGGTCCCAGATTGAGTAAGCTGGTCATTCCTTCCATAACCAGGCAAGCGAAAATGTCACAGACCAGTGTAATTGGCATTCTGCTCGGAAAAACACAAATACTTTAGGAAGATAAAAGTAGGCAGTGCCGAGGGGTTTATCTTTGGAGTCCCGGTGCTTTTAATGTAGCCCTGACAGCCAGTCCCTATTAGACAACGGAAGTGAAAGACACTCATTAGAATAAAAAGTGACAGGGAGTGGGCCTGGCCATGAACACTTAATGCATATTTATACCGACGTCAAATGGACATATTTACTATAAACACTTGAAAAACCGCAGCTAAGTCATTCGTTTAAATGCCAGAAAAATAGTAAAAGATGCTAATTTGACCTTAGTGGAACAGATCGGGTGTCACTGACACTACAGGACAGCTTGAAAGAAAACCTACCAAGACAATTAATTAACGGTTTACTGGATTAGGTCAAGAGTTTCTCAAATGCAAGGAGACGGAGCAAATCGAGGAGAGAAGACAAAGTCTGGGTCCTTCCAAGGTCAATCTGTTTAACAGGCAGCACAGTTTACCACGCTTACCCCTTCTGTATCTCAGAGCTTACAGCTGGGAGATTCCTAAGGTCTCTGCAGATACATTAAAGGGGTCAAGCAACAGCTATTGGGACGCTTTTTAAAAGATGAGGTCAAGGAATGATCTGTAAGAACGCGCCACAGTCTGGCATACACGGACGTGAACGCAGAAGACCTACCAATCGGGCCAACGTTTTCACCAGCTGCAAACGTGGAGCCCCAGGAATTCCTGTTCAAAGTCGTAAGGAATTCTGAGATCGTGTGTTAGTGCACCTTCTGAAACAAATCACCAAGCTGCTCCGACCCAGAATTGTGGCCACCAAGGGCGGTGAGAACAGGTGCTATTGCAACCCGACCTGTGCATTACCTGTCACAAGGAGTGGTCACTGCCACTTAAGCACGACAAGGATGCTCCTTTCTCTGCCTTTCCCCACCAGCGTGCACTTTGCCTAAAATTGAGCTAATCAGCCTGTTTGTAGCGCACGAGGGGGCTCTCCTTCACTGCCGTTCTTAATTCTCGATAATCAACAGCTCGGTGGCATGGTCTCCAGCTCCGTATACAGCACACACGCACACATAAATCCACAACACAAATCCCTCACCGTGACAGTCCGCTCAACTTCCCCGGACTCGGAAAGCCCCCTAACAAATGCTTGCCACATGATTAGGAAATCATTCACGTCTGCAGGGGATGTGGCAAGTGGAAAGGGGTGACAGTCAATTAGGGATGAGAAAGGAGAGTGGCTCCCTGTCATTAAAATCTTTAAAGCCTTAACGCCAAGAAGAAAATGGCCCATCAGTCATCTGAGATATTCCTTTTAAACAGATATCCATTCTACCACCTTGGGACTACTCCAAAAAAACAGCCCTGATACCCAAGAGAATCCTACAAAAGGGACCAAAACAGAGAAAAATATATTCAATTTATACAATCTTGTGAGTTTGTCTCCATCTCTAAAGCAGGGACAAAAAAGCACGTTCAACAATAAAATCTTCACCATTGGAGGAAGAATATGGGGGGAAAACAAAGACTTTTATTCTAATATAGTTTTGTCTTGTTTTGTTGTTGAGAGTTGGGGCCGGGGGAGACCCAATATTTTGCCCTTGGCTGGACTTGAACACCTGGGCTAAAGATATCCTCTTGCCTCCGCCTGCTGAGGAGCTGGGATACAGGTATATATATATACACACTCGGCTCAATATTTCCCTCAGGAAAAGCGAACTACTGGCCAGACGTTTCCTGTTACCACAGGACTTAATACCCTATCAAAAAGTGGAGCTACCGACAGGCACAGGACAGGAAAGAATTCTCAAAGGAGGCTGGGGAAACAGACATATCTTCGTAGTCACCTAAATTAACTTTATTTTTTTTCCTCAAATGATCATTTATCATTACTTTCTCGAATGCAAATAACAGAATCAGAAGGAATGCAACCAAAGAGAAATTTGACTTACTCGTTAGCTTGTTGTGGCTGAGCACCAGTTGTGTGATATGGGCTAAGGAGACTGGAAAAGAAAAGGGAGAAAGAAACCGTTAGGAACGTTTAAAATCACACTTCCTTCTCTTCCCGGGAGGCTGTGACATTATTTTCAAAGGGTTGAGGCCGTGCCTCTGAAAACCCAAGCCAGGGCTCAGGTAAACTGTCTGCTGAGCATTAAGCCAGACGAAGAAGGCATGTTATCGATCTTGCAATTAGCACGGCGAGTTGAAGCTAATGAGACGCGTGTCACGGGATCAAACATTCCAAGGACCACTTAGTGCCACATGACCAGGTCATGGTCAGCCTGACTTGGACAATCCATCTCAATAGGGTGTGTCTCAGAAGAACCGTCCAAGACTGCAGAGAGAGAAACTCGAAGCCTTGCCTAAACTGAACGAAACCTTCACATCAAGCTGGTGTCAGCAGACCAGCAGTGTGTAGTCCCACCCCACCCCACCCCCATCATCCTTCCTGGAATACCTCTATGCCTTATTGCAGGATCAGAGGCAAACGCTGTCTGGACCTCCTCTAAACAGTATTTATTTGGTGTGTCATACTGACTTGGAATGTCTACAGCTTGCCAGTTTTCAGCCTTCTGATGGAGAGTCTGTTTCCCCCAAGATTACAATAGTTACCTAAGTGTAAAGGAATACAACGAGCTGAGCGTAACAGTTGTGAACAGTGAGGGGAAGGGGGGAAATGAACTTGCCATGTCCCACATCAGGTTCTATAAGAAACCAGTCTAAATTTTCTCCCAAGAAGATTTCTCTCTCTCTGCGTCTCTAAGCACATTCTTTTAATGACGTCAAAATTTTTGCTTAAGGGACACTAAGAGCAGATCCCAGCAGGCTGTAAAGGCAGAGAGTATGCACGGCCCCTGAGCATAACCTCTGCTCTGACGTCTAACGGTCTGTTTTCATTTCAACACAAGCATGGAAAAGGTCAAGACGCAAAGACAAACCATGCTAGTCTGGCTCACTGAGACCAAGGTGACACCCTATAACTTTAGGGAATACTAGGGGGAGGCGAAGCCCTACATGACCATCAAAACCAAAAGTTAATCCCACATATCATGGCCAAATGTAATCTGAGCCTCCATCCAATGAACACCCCATTTTTTTTACAAAGAAAGGATCCAACTCCAACTCCACACACATGGCCCTGCCAACCCTTTAATCTCAGAGTGTCTCTTGCCCTTGAATTCCGCCATCTTGGTACCTGAAAAATTGCAGGCCAAATCATTTTGGATTTGTCCTCGCTATGGTTCAGATGAGTATCTCCCAAGCCCACACCCATCTCCTGCTCCAAAGGTCCGTGTGGTGATGGCATTGTTCCCAGGGCAGCAGCAGCAGGGCCTGCTCTGGCCCTTCAGGAGGTCATGGGAGTGAGTACCCGGAAGGGAGCTGCGGGATTGGCCTCCCCAGCTCCTCCCCTATCTCCCTCTTTGCTTCCTGGCATTGGGGATGGGCATCTACTCTATCTAACACGTGCTTCCGCCCTAATGTACACAGTTCCACTGTCTGCGCAGTCCTCCGGTCCTTCGTAACTGGTAAGCACGGAGGGTTCTGGATATTACCAAGGCCCTGCCTCAGCGGAGGAGGGTCCTGAGAAAGGCTGGAATGGGAACAGCCCTGACTGAAGAATACCTCGGAGTTCGTAGCAGATCCAAGCTGCTGGTTCAGGTACTCTGTTCCCTGACGATTCTCAGCATTCTTTATTCATCACTTTAGCTTAAGCTTAATAGCTTAATTCTTCAGCCTAATTCCTTCTCCCCTCTCATAAAGCCTGAACTCAGTCTTTTATTTACTAAAGCTATATCATCGAGGCTTTACTCACTGTTAATAATTATCAAAAAATTCTTTAAAAAAACTATGAATGACAGATCAATAGTCCCAGCCCCTGTCTCTTTAGAGCAGAACTAAGCACGCCGCAAAAGCGCACTTCCGGATAGGTTTCCACGGCCTGTTCTTTACGGGGAGCTGGCCACAGCTCCTCCAGTTTCCTGGTACTGCAGACAGCAGCTTTTAGTAACTAGTCTCATATAAAAACGGAAAACAGACCACTAAAATTAAAACGATTCCTTAAATTAAAATGATTTTGAATTTCTACAAGTAAAACAGTAAAACAGCTAGCTCTCTCTAATATCTTTCCAGGCACTGTTCCCTTCAATTCGTCAATCGGCTAGAAAAACAGAATAACGTTTTCTATGCGTCTGCATCATCTTTTAATTCTATAATCTTCATGTCCGTATCCTAGCAATTCCATAGCCTCGTGTACCCTCCTTCGAATACTATTTATTCCTGAATCATATATAAATTCCTATATTTTTCCATCCAGACTCTTTCTTCCTGAAACTACTCTCTCTATCCTTGATGTCTCTAAATTCATCCTGGCTAATCAAGGCAGCAGTCACTGGACCGGAGGGACATTTGTCTTCTCAGGATTCCAAAATCGAGGCCAAGTTTGGCAACGAACCATTTCCAAAACGGACGGTGCTGGCTTTTACGGCCCTTATGATTTACCTTGTCTAGATCCTTTCCCATGACCCTGAAGGCCAAGCGGAGGGCCTGCTCCTCATCCTCCACAGTCTCAGGACCGTCTCCATTCCTCCTCCCTGGAAACGGCATCTGTTTCAACTACTGTGGTGTGATTAGCTCTGGGTAATGGGGGGAAGCATATTCTCCAGAAAGAAAGACTGAAAGTAGAGTCGGGAAGACAGATCAACTTCGGGGCAGCAGCAACCATCAGCACGAGTGGGGGGTCATGGGATCAACGTCCTGGAGATGCTCCAGGGGCAGGAACTGTGCCACGCCTCCCCTAACGTAGCCATGCCGGACACAGCGGGAGTGGGGGATGAGGGGGAAGGGGGGAGGAGGAGGGGGGAGGTGATGGGGGGGTATATGAAAGCACACCTGTGCTTCCGTGCTCGCCCAAGTTTAAATTTTGTTGTTTTTCAGTTCCCAACTGAGGCAGCGCCCCTCTCCCGAGACAGTCTGCTAATGACTGCAGGCAATTTGTTCTAACAACCATGACCACGAGAAAACTCCAAAATGTTCTAGGTGATTTACACTAAGTTATTTATTAGACAGCAGTGGTCTAACTCACTGAAAATGTTACCTGGAACCTCGGGACACAGATCTATAGCTCCAGAGTTAAGGTCGCCCGTGACCAGTCAACCGTGAAAGGTCCTGGACTTGCTTACCCAGGTGCTCCTGGAACTAAAACTCTCTCACACACCTTTGATGGTCTACGACATGAAAACAGGTATGTCCCATACAACTGACAAGTCTCCCCAGATAGCTGTCCTGGGTCAGCAGAGACTGAAGATATGGTGTTTGTTTAGGCTTGCTTCCTCCTGCTGAGTCAGATAGCTTGCCTTGATTAAGGCCTAATGGGAAACAGTCTCTGGCCACAGGATATGCACATCTCTGTGACAATAACCTTATTCTTGAACCCCTCCTCTCAGCCTGGCTCTCTCCTAATTGGACTCAGATGCTGACCTGTGCCCAGCCCCTGGCTACCAGAGGCCCTCTTCCAGTGTGGGTTAAGGTACCCCACACTGTAAGATTGTCATCATACACCCCCCTACCCCACATTATACCCTTGGTCACCCCTAAATATTTCTGTTCAGTCCTACATAATGTCTCTAGGAGGGATTTGGGGGGAGAAAGGAGATCAAGATAACCCAGAGCTCTCCTGTAGGGTTTAAAAAGGAATCATCATGGCAGTCCCACGTGACTGGCTCTGGAGATCTCGGATGTTGTGGAAAACCTCACCCATTTTTCCTGGTAAGAGTTCAGATTTTCTTGTCTTCTGGATAAAGTAGTCCTCAGTTTCAGAGGTGGAGAAATCTGACAGGACAAAAATCTCCAAAAACTACCTTGTAGCAAACAGGTCTCACAGGCGAATCCGTTAAGATTAGGCTCCACTCCGTGTGAGAGAAAATAACGAACAGCAGGGATTACGCAGGGCAGGAGCCTCTCTAGCACACGCAGAAGCAGTCCAGAGGTCCCCAGGGCGCCCAAGCTTAGTTAGTCCCCACCGTCTACAGGCTAAATGTCTGTCTGTCTTCATACATACATGGATTGAGGCAGTAATCCTCAAAAGTATTCGGAGGTGGGCCTTTAGCAATTAGGTCATGAAGGTGCAGCTCTCATGAGTGGGAGGGGTGTCCTTAGACAACGAGACACAAGACAGACGGCTTCTCCACATCCCTGCGGCCGTCTCCAGCCACTGATGACAGGACAAGATCGCGGCCATCTATAAACCAGGAGAGGAGATCTCACCAGGCCCCAATCTGTTGGCACCTGGTGCCTCAACGTGTCAGCTTAGGGACTGTGAAGAATTTAACCCTCACCGTCTACGGCTTAATACAAATTACTAACAGATACATCAAGACTAGGCGAGGTTCACCGCCATAGAACCACCACTCCCCCTCCCCCCCCCAGAAGAAGGGAGAGAAAAGCAAGTCTTCCTTCAAGACACTTCTGAGAATTTGTACCCGGTCTTCTCTACACAGGGGCATTCAGTACACCGCACTGCCTCCCGAGGGACTGAAGGACGGGCAGGGAGATACACAAATACAGGCAGCCACTAATTAGCAAAAAAGAAAGAGAGAGAGAGAGAGAGAAAGAAGGAAAGAAAGAAAGAGGGAGGGAGGGAGGGAGGGAGGGAGGGAGGGAGGGAAGAAAGGAAGGAAGGAAGGAAGGAAGGAAGGAAGGAAGGGGAAAGAGAGAGAGAGTAAAGAAAGAAAAGAAAGAAAAGAAAGAAAATGCAGAGCACTTTTACTACCAAGAAAGAGCAAACTAAATCTAGCAGATAAGTAGCAGTCTTTCACACTGACATCTGAATGTCACGGGAATCAATTCTGATTACAAAAGAAAATTGATAATTTTTCCTCTCTCCTTCTGCCTTAATCTTTCCTAAGATGTCAACAAGTAACTAATTAGAAAGGGAGAAAAAAAAAAAAACTGTTCTTAACCATGGGAGCGGTTGACAGTGACAGATTTAATTGGGAGAAGCCAACGCTCTTCACTCATTTCACCCTGTCCTTCCAACTACCACTTAGCAGGAAGGAAACCGGCAGGGCTGGGAAGTGGAGCTGTTTCTGTAAGTTGCTGTTTCCCCCTTGACCGCACCGCTAGAATGGTTTTTTTTTTCCTTTCTCACTATTGTTACAGGGCTCCAAGCCAAAGCAGGTGAGACGGAGAGAAATTAGAGCAGGAAAGAAAAACTTTATAAAAGAGCTTTGAGGAAAATGTTTTGGGCAACAAAGGGCTGAAGTCAAAGTCTGCAGGGAAGGCAGTTAAGTTGGACGGGATCAAGAGAAACCCGCCAAGCCTGTGACAGGCACAGACCCAGTGACAGGGACGTATTTATACAACCAGCCACTCCCTACCACTTGGGAAAGGTGGGTTCATTGTGACTTTCCTAGGACAACTGTGAGGCTAAAAGAGAAGAAAAGATTTACCACAATAGAACGGGTTATTTCGGACTACAAAAGCTGCCCGTCAAACACGCCCAAGAAATGGAAACAGGCTGCGAGCCCTGACCCGCTCCTGGTGCCTCGTTGACCATAATCACACCCGGGAAGGTTCTCCACTGTGCTAGTAACACCTCTAAGGGTGGGCTCTGCTATTCATACGCTGCACCAGAACACTGGGAGCAAATTGCTAACACACCTCTAAAAGCGATATTCAAGTATGATTGCCCCAGTATTTGCAGTCTGTATCAAAACTCAACTAAATTAATGGAAATGTGCCGCAAGTTGCGTGGTTCGGCTCCTTCACGATTCTTTCAGCCGCTTTAAGCAGTGTTAAGGGGTGGGTATTGTGGCGAGCTTGGAAAGACCAGAGCGAGCGCACGTACAGCGTTTGACATGCGCACCGCCAAGTTTGACATGCGCGCTGCTACTTCAAGGACCCCAGTACCTCAGCCACGCAGGAGTGGCAAAACCATCCCTGTGTGGGACTCCGAGGATAGATGGCAAAACCTCCCTCTAGTCCCAGTGTGCACGGGAATAGTAGTGTATGCAGAAAGTCACCGCCTGGATGTTTATAGCCTAAAGACTGCTACTACTGAGATCAGCTAAGCCTTCTTCCTTGTTCAGCTGTATGTAACAAGCATGCCGTCGCTTCTCCAGAGAGCCCCGCCCACCCGATCCCAGCTTTTCCGTCTGTGTGCATTATTTCGTCATTCCCTCATCCTTCCCAGTCAGGTTTCCAAATCCCCAAATGTGGGAGGATATGATAGTTCTTGCCGAATCAATAATCAAGAGTGGAGACAGACATAAGTTTCAGGCCAGCCTGGGCTACACAGTGAGTTTCAGGGAACACAAAGTGAGATCCTAGATGAGGAACGCTAGCTGGATGAACAGTGAGACACGGGATCAGAGCAAACCAAACAGTGGGAAGCAAATGACTGGAAGGGAAGTATTTGTGGGGAGGTGGGGACAGGAAAAGGCTGCTGGCACCGTAAGTGTTTATTTTATAACCAAGAAGGGGACCAGCATGAAAATGCCGAGGAGTTGGTTGGATCGATAACTTCATGGGGAAGACAACGCAGGGCTCACTGGCTATTTACTGACCACACTAAGAACACCAGCCAATAGTCTCTACTTCAGGGATTCGCTCACCTGCCCATCCTGCTTAATCTGAGATGGTCTCACATAGCATCTGCTGCCCTAGAATGGTCAGCCAATTTAGGAACAGAAAGCACACACCCATAACTTCAGATGCTGGTTTAAGGAGGTCAGAGGGAAAGAAGAAGATCTGAAAAAAATAAGAGAATCAAAGAATGTTCCTCATCTTAGGGTGACACATCAAGAGGTCACACATAAAGGTGGTGATGCACACCTTTTAGTCCCAGCAGTGGAAAAATATGAGCTGAAGTCCAAAGCCAGCCTGGTCTCTTGAGTGAGTACCAAGACAGCAAGGGCGGCTACACAGAGAAACCCTGTCAGGGTTGGGGTGGGGCTGTTTTCAAGCAGAAGGACACCATGTAGTAGAGTTGGCTCTGAGGAACATGTAGAAGCAGGGGTTATGGAACCAGAGGCTGTGAGTGTGGGGATGTGATGTGGGGAAGGTTCAGAACCAGCAGGAGCTCAGCCAGGATCTCGATGCTGCAAATTCAGGGAAACAAACACCAACTAGAAACTCCTGGGAAGGGGGCTAGAGAGACGTCTCAGTCGCTAAAACGCTTAGCAGAGAAGCACGGAGCACCAGAGTTTGCATCCCTAGCACCTACATGACCTGGGTCTGTGACTGTGACGGTGCGGGTGGGCTAGAGATATGAGGAGCTGTAGGTTCCCCCAATCAGTGAGGCCCAACTTTGGTGAGAGGCCTTGTCTCAAAGAACAAGGTGGTGGATGATATGAAGTCACCTGACATCAGCCAATGGCCTCCAATGTATGCACACATACACATGTGCATGCACACACTAAATTTGTACATGTGCATGAACCTCCTACCCCCCCCCCCCCGGACATGACGCACACAAATAAAATCCTGGAGGAATTTCCAGGACACAGGAAAGCGCCTGTTGTTTATACCAGGGTGTGTGTTTTTTCATTCTCCTTCAGTATAAGATAGAAAACATGAGAAAAAAAAAAACAAACCACCAGCAGGATAAAGCCACCGCACCTATGATGACACTGTAGAGATTTCCAAAGTGACCCCATATATCATAATGACGGGGCACACTAAGAACTGACCCCAAGGCTTCCCGCTGGGAAACTAGGAAGCAAGAGGCTCCTTTGGTGGCAGTTTACAGATGGGAGGGGAGTCCAAGCTTCACAGAATGACATTTACACCTACAGAAAATAATTCAAGGCTTGTAAACACACAGAGAGGCATCGGACTTGAAGTGGTTGAAGATTCTGTCACTGTACAGAACTGGCCTTTATTGGCTCCCCAGTTAAATCCTTGTAATTCTGTTCACAGTGACTGGACTGTAGCTATCAGTGCATCTGGGAGACTGGGTGTTATGACAAAAGCCACTGGGAGATGCTGTTATCATCAGAACAAAATGGCTTACTGGACCTTGGTGCCTCTTGTGGTATAAGACGGAATCTTCGACATGGCTACCTTGTTTTACAACAAGGGACACTGTTCAAAGGCTGAACGATTCTACTGTGAACAGAAATATCACTTATAGATGAACACAGAGACCATCATGCTAATACAAATACAACCAAAGTTGTAAACTATTAAAGAAAGACTGCTTTGACTTTTGCATAGAAGATTATCCCAATAGCGTTCTCCATTTTGGTGCCCAGTGAGGTAGGAGTTGTGACAGCCTTAGGTACCTTTGACTCAAAGGTGCCACAAGACTGCGGGTATTGACTGGTTTGTCAACACCAATGCTGACCGACTTGAGTTTTGCATCTCTGGGATGTGAGATTAAAATGCCATCATTTAACCAAGGCTGAAGCTATTTCACCCCAGGTGGTAGAATACAGATGCAGCTCTTCTTAAGTATGCAGATTCTGGCAATATATTATTAAAATGAAGACAGAAAACAAAATGTCCAATATTGAGTTAAAACACAAGCACATTCACCAATTTACCCAGAATCATTAAAAAAAGAAAAAAAAGAAAAAAGAAAAATAAAAAAACCCAAACAAACAAATAAAAAACCATTCATTTGAATTTTGACCATAATTTAAAACTTTAAACAAAAACCAGTGTAGTATTAAAGTTTTTCTTCATTTCTTGGAGAATTTTTTTCTAAGTTTACAAACTCCTTACTGGTAACTTTAAAAACAAAACAAAACAAAAACAAACAAACAAAAACCAACAACAACAACAAAAACCAAACAAACTTGGTCACCCTTTAATATAAAGGGTTTGTCTACAAGGTTACCTTGACTTCATTCAACAAGAACACAGATTATTACAGGGGACAACTGAGTAAAACCATGACACTTCTTTCTGCTCCGGGAGCAGAGAAACCCTCATGGTGAGGTCACTAACTGAGCGCTCTGGGTCTGCCAGGACCTCAAACAATGTCTGACTTGTTCAGGGTCAGAGCAGAACAAGAACAGGGTGTGGGCGTGGGAGCGGGTAAGGGGTGGAGTCTCTTCACCCGGAGCTGCCACCCAGATCGGATGCATCTTCAACTCTTGCTCATGACAGCTTCCGGCTGCTGAGCCTTCCGTCTCTGGGACTACGTCACTAACCACTGCCCTTTCTCTGCCTCTCGGGCCATAGGCCTCCGTCTGATCATACCACCAATGCCTCTAGTTTTCCAATTTGCAGATGGCAGACCACGTGCTCTTCTAAAACTTCATGAGATGACATTTGTTCTAAATCTCATTCTAAGCCTGTACATGTCTGTATAAAACTATCATTTCTATCTTTTTTTTTGAGAACCCTGACTAATATGCAGATAAAGGAGAGAAGTGCATCTTAGAAGAGAAATGCCTAAAAAGAGGCTCAGTTAGGAATTTTTTTCAAGAGCCAGAGTCAGTGTAATTCCATATCTGCCTACCTACTTCCCATCTCCTCCTTTGATTTTTTTTCTTTTCTGTTGCTTATTTGCATCAACTAACTTTTGTTTTAGCACCAACCATTATGTTTGTATAACATAAACATGTATTTTTGGAAACTATAGTTACTGCTGCTTTTATGATCGACTTGACACAAAGTAGCGTCGCCTGGGAAGAAGGAGCCTCAGTTTAGTAACTGCCTACTTCCGCTAGCCGTGGCCATGTCTGTGGGGCAGGTTTTTCTTGATTACTAATTAATGCTAGAGGATCAGCTGGGCCTGAGCTGCATAAAATGCCCAGCTGTACATGAACCAGAGCAAGCCAGTAAGCAACACTCCTCTCTGGGTCCTGATTCAAGTTCCTGCCCTGCCCGGAGTTCCCGCCTTGGCTTCTCTCCAAGACAGGCTATCACCTGTAAGAATAAATAACCCTTTCCTGTCCGCGTTGCATTTGACCATTTGGACATGGTGTCCAGCACAGTGAAAAAGCAACTGCAGAATACTAGAGTACTAGAATACTAGAATACTAGAGTACTCATCCCAGGGTCTGGAAGCAGAGGCAGGAGGATCTCTGTGAGTTCCAGGCCAGTCTGGTCTACAAAGCAAGTTCCAGGACAGCCAGGGCTACACATAGAAACCCTGCCTCAAATAAAACAACAAAACAACAACAACAACAAAACAACTTACAAACAAAACCAATACAAAATCTAAAGATTTTGGCACCAAGCTGGGGACATCTGGGCTCAACCTGCACGTTCAGGTACACACAGAGATAGGATGGCTCCTCTGGTAAAGGTGCTCAGTCTCCAAACCTGAGGACCTGAGGGCCACGCCCAGACTGCACATAGTGAGAAAGAAAAGCAGGTTCTGCAGATTGCCCTCAGACCTCCACAGGCACAGCGTACGGTGTGGGCTGCTCACCACACACTTTGGTGCGTTCACACACAGACCACAAATAGATGACTGTAATAAAACAAAGAGAATTCAAAATCTTGAAAGTGCAGTTTACAAAACACAACAACAAAAAACCTAAGTAAACTCCACAAACTCCAAACTACAAGCGACAGAAAACCCAAAGCCGTGAAGAGCGGTGGTGTCACTGTGGCTGTAATGAAGGGAAGATAGAAGACTGTGACAAACCCCATGAGAGCAGAACGCAGCAGAACTCGCAGCAGATGGGGAGAAGGAACAGGTGAAGTGGGGGAGGGGTGTCCACTCCAAAATGGGGTCAGGGGGTAGAGTTGAGGGGTGGAACAAGTCTACCCCATGGCCTGAAAAATGGCTTCCTACGAAGACAGGGCCTACAATCCAGACAGGGCAGGACAGAGAGTGTAGAGACCCTGTAGAGGGAAGGTGCAGACCGGGAAGGAGGGCTCAGCTGGATTATCTATTCATGAGCTGTTATGTGTTTGGAAACAACAGAAGGTGCAAAGTTCTAACAGTAAAACAAACTTGAAATATGAAAAAAAAAACTGAAATGAAAGCAGAGCTTGTAAATTTATTAAAGTAAAATACAGGACAGAATGCAAAGATGGTATTAATTGGGCAGGGGGGGTCCTGAACTGAATAAAACAGGGAATTCAAGCTGTCTTAGGGTTTACTGCTATGAACAGATACCATGAACTCTTATAAGGACAACATTTCACTAGGGCTGGCTTACAGGTTCAGAGGTTCAGTCCATTACCCTCAAGGTGAGACCATGGCAGCATCCAGGCAGGCATGGTGCAGGAGGAGCTGAGAGTTCTACATCTTCATCTGAAGGCCACTAGGAGAAATATGACTTCCAGGTAGCCAGGACTAGGGTATTAAAGGCCAAGCCCACAGTGACACGCCTACTCCAACAAGGCCACACCCCCAGACAGTGACACTCCCTGGGCCAAGCACATACAAACCACCACATAGGCTGAGCACACATGCCTGCATGTACTGCTCTCTGCTTTCCGACCCTGGACACCATGAATTCACTGTTTCAGGCTCAGGATGCCTGCACCGTGTAGCAGAGTAAACCCCTCTCCCTTGAACTGTTTTGGTCAGGGTATTTTATCTAGAACAACTGACTCAAATACTCTGAACGTGGACAACAGTAGCTACGACAACGCAGCCTCCAAAGAAGCAAAGCTTACTTTCCAAGGCAAAACCTGACCCTGGCACCACATCCGGACCTGCATAGTGTCTTGGTCTGAGGTGTGGGCTGCATTCCGGAGTCTTAGGCATTCCCCGGGGACGCTGCTAACCGTGCAGCCATGTTTGGAAGCCTCCTGTGCACGTCAGATGGAGCCATTAGAGGGATGCTTCCCAGAGAGGGATCTGACACATGAAAAGCTTGCTTTGAAGGGGGCAATGTTCTAGAAAGCGCCTCGGTTGATCTGGTTAGTGCCATTTTTAAAGCCCCGCTATACGTTACGTGTGCGCCTGTGTGGGTCAGCCATACACTTCTCAAATATTTCCCCTATTTTGGGGCTTTCTCGATTTGTGTTTTCCAAAGCATATGGGTGCACATTCCACTACCACCCCACTCCCCCAGGCAATTTGCTCCTTGGTATTTAACCAACAGAAGTGCATGCATATGCTCACCAAACTGTATCTCCATATGCTCACAGCATCGCTGTTTATAGTAGCCCTACCTGGAAAATACCTGTCTTAGGTCGCTTTCCGTAACTCTACTGATGTAGCAACGCTCTAGGATAGGCTGACTCGGGGTCACATTCTGGAGGTTTCAGCTCCTGGCTGCTTGACTGGTTTGAACGAAAATGCCCCCCCCCCAAGAGATATAACCTTGTAGGAAGAAGTGTATCATTGGGTTGGGGGTGGAGGGGGGCTGGGGGGACCCCCGATGGGCTTGGAAGTTTCAAAAGCCGATGGCAGGTCTTTCTCTGTCTACTGCCTACTGATCAGGATGTAGCTCTCAGCTCCTACTGGCCCAGGGCTGTGTATGCTGCTGCCATTCTCCCCACCATGAAGACCACGACCTAAGCATCTGAAACTGTCAGCAAGCAAGTACGTAGATGCTTACTTTAAAAAGAGTTGCCATGGGGTGGGGTGGGGGGGAGCTGGAGAGATAGCTCAGCGGTTAAGAGCACTGGTTGCTCTACCAGAGGGGCCCGGGGTTCAGTTCCCAGGCCCCACATGGCAGCTCACAACTGTCTGTAGCTCCAGTTTCAGGGAACCTGACACCCTCCTCACACAGACACGCATGCAAGTAAAACGCCAGTGTACATAAAACAAAAATAAATAAATAATAATAATTTAAAAAAAAAGAGTTGCCTTGCTCATGCTGTCTGTTTACAGCAATAGAACACACACCAAGACAGCCCTGCTGCTTGGAGGCTGAAGCAAACCTGCTTGCTGATCTCCTGGTTGTGAAATAAACAAAACACAAGCAGAAAGGGTGGGACACTAAATCTCCCTTAAAAGGGTATGTCCCAGTGACTGTCTCCCTCAGAGTCTACTTGCCTCTTAAAGTTTCTACCACTTCCCCAAAGCAACAAGACAGGGATTAGACCTTAGGGGACATTTCAAATCCAAACCAAGGCACTGCTCAAATGCGCAGCCGTGGTAGGCTGGGTAAATGGTGTCTAAGCGTCTACAGCCAGCTGATGCTAGTGAGTATCACGGGCATACAGCCAACCTGGAGAGTCCTGACACTGAAGCACGTGGGTCACCACCCTCCTTCAGTGTTTTGTTTGTGTTTTTTAATGGCATACACAAGAACAGGCAGCATTCGTCTGTGCTTCTGAAGTTGGGTCAGCCGGTCTTTCCCTACCGGCCAGTGATGGTGTCTGGGAAGAGGTCCTGAGATGCTGCCAAGGCGCTGTCTTCTGTTGTGAACACGAGGGTTGCAATGCTCTGAGAGCGCCAGGGCACAGAAAAGCCTTCCGCCAAGTGTTTATGAAGGCATCTTTTAAAGGGCATGTGCAAATGTGTGGTGGTTTATATATGCTTGGCCCAGGGAGTGGCACTATTAGGAGGTGTGGCCTTGTTGGAGTAGGTGTGTCATGGTGGGCGTGGGCTTTAAGACCCTCCTCCTAGCTGCCTGGAAGCCAGTCTGCTAGCAGCCTTCAGATCAAGATGTAGAACTATTAGCTCCTCCTGCACTATGTGTGGCTGGATGCTGCCATGTTCTCGCATTGATGACGAAGGACTGAACCTCTGAACCTGTAAGCTGGCCCCCCATGAAATGCTGTCCTTATAAGAGCTGGCTTGATCATGACGTCTGTTCACAGCAGTAAAACCGTAACTAAGACAAAATGTGTGGGGAAAGAGTTCCAATTCCTTCGGCTCAAAGGGCATGAGCATGGATGGCCACAATGAACGCGCTCCTAAATGGATAGATGCCCCTAGCCCATCGCACCAGGAACCATGGCTTCCACGAGAAGCGGCTGAACTTCAAGTACTAAGCGTCCTTGCTCAATTACCATTTAGCTCCATCTCCTCCACAGGGTGTAAATGTAACTTGTCAGAAGAGTTCAGAACAGGGAACTAGAGGAAGCCCAGAATGCGGCTCCTGACATCTGGAGGCCTGGAGTCAATTCCTCCGTCTACCACAGACTGACAGTTACGTAGGCTTGCTCAGCGTGCAGACCCGCCCATTAACTGGATCATCCTTATCATCACATGGGCCGTGAGTGTAAAATGCGATCGCTAAGAGAGTCACACAGCCGTAAGTGACCGATGTGAGTGTGTGTTAATACACTCCACAGCACAGCCCAGCACAGCGAAGCGTGCCTGTGATATGAGCACCCAGAGGAAGATGCAAGGGAAGACCATGAGGTGGAGGGCAGCCTGGCTAGACAGTGAGTTCCAGGCCATCATGGCTGTCTGAGGGGGCTGGGGACGCGCGCGCGAGCGCACACACACACACACACACACACACACACACACGATATCCACATGTATATATACACACATATATGTATATATGTGACATGTTATCTTCTTAATGAAGATTGAAGAATTGTTTTCTACAAACAACACAGTTTGTAGTGCGAGTTAGAGGCTATTTCCCCCATTCTCAGTATTCCCTTGTTGCCTGTGGGGTTTGTTTATGGATGAGGCCTCCTGGCCCTTCCCTTTCCACGGTTCCATGGTGAGCCCGATTCAGGCGGTCAGACCGGTGAACCTCCATGGGTGTGGCTCCTGACTTCACTAGGAGACAGTCTCCGGGCTACACCTCTGGCTCTTCTACTCTTTCTGCCCCTCTACCTCAATGATCCACAAAGGTTCAGGAGTTGTAATGTGGATCGATAGCCCCGGAGACTCGCAGACGACAAGTCATGTCCTGCAAACTCAGCAGGTTGTTTTTATTATGTATTCAGGAATGTGTGTGCGTGTGTATGTGTGTGTCTGTGTGTGTGTGTGTGTGTGTATGTGTATGTGTGTGTGTGTGTGTACATGTATTTAACAACTAATGAAAACAGAGGCCACAAATTTGAAAAAGAGCAAGAAGGTATACGTGGGAGGGTTTGGAAGGAGGAAAGGGAAGGGGAAATAATAAAATAATATTATAATCTCAACAAAAACAGAAAAATAATTTAAAAATAGTAAAAATGTATGAACATATGAAAACCGTTGAAGCGGTCATTTCTCGGAGTCTACGTAATAATAGTCTGAAAAACTGAGAGACCACATTCCCTTTCCTGTAAGATCCCTGGTCTCAGGACACAAACTGCTCATTTGGCCCTGTTCTTCCTTAACATTAAGAGACTATTCTGCATCCAGAGAGCACAGAGAAGCACGCAGGAACAGAAGAATCTTCGAGAGCAATGCTACTCCGCCTTCCTAATGCTGCGAGCCTTGAATCCAGTTCCTTATGATGTGGTGACCGCCAACCATAACATTAATTTCATTGCTACTTCACAACCATGTCCATGTTATGCTACTGTTATGAATCGTAAGGTAAATGTCCGTGATTTCCAGTGGTCTCTGGTGACCCTTGTGAAAGAATCACTGAAACCCCCCTCCAAAGGGGTTGCAACCCTCAAGTTGAGAGCCACTGTTTTAGAGCTACAGGTCTAGAGCTTACTGTCATTCTGGTTTATTTTGCCAGCATACGAACCAGCATCTCCCCAGCACAGTCCTTTTCTAGTGCCGTAACACAAAGATCACTACAAGCCAATGAATGAGGATGTACAATGGAAAAGTTAGCACACGATGAATTACTAAATAAACAACAGATCTCACAGGTGGTCACCAAACTCCGTGAGGACTATTAGTTTCTCAGGAAACCCCAAAGAGGGGGGTGAGGGTGAGGGCGGGCCGGCGGGCTCTGATCACATGGAGACTGGCCTTCTCCTGTGTTTCTTTCAATGCTTAGCCTAAACTTCTAAGCTGGCAGGAGATACATGGTGTACAAGCCCAATGCAGTGTTCGAAGGAATTATGAATCGGAGCCAAGCATGGCGAGGAGGCAAACCTTTAATCTCCCTCCATTTTCTGGGAGACTGAGGCAGGGCCGAGCTCAAGGTCTGTGTGGGGAAGAGTAAGTCCAAGCTACGTAGGGGGCTTAGTGAGATCCTATCTTAAAAAATAAAAAAATTAAAAATTAAAAATTAAAACTAACTATGGCTATAGTCAATGGCAGAGTGCCTGCTTGGGGGTCCCCCAAGTTCAATTACCAATGGCCCTAGTCCCCTCCCCCACCCCACAAAAAGAATATTTTTTAAGAGAAAAAGAGCATACATCTGGGTGGGCACGTGGGTGGCAAGATCTGAGTGCAACTGGGGAAAGGGAGAGACTATGACCAAAACACATCGTATAAAAACTTAAAAATAAAATCATCAAAAGAAGGCTGAAGCTGAAGGCCCTGACGGGCTGGCCAACCCCAATCAGCCACGGTAATCTGGTCCATTTTCCTTTCACGGTGTCCATCCAGGCCTGGCACTTTTTGGCTGTTCAAGGCCGGGGAAGCACAACTTAGTCCCAGAGAGAAAGGATTCCAGCAACTCCAAGATGCGAACTTGGACTCCACCACTATTGCACTATTGCACTATTGTGATGTTGTGAACACAGACGCTCTCCCATCTACAGAAGTCGGGCAAAGACCACGGGCACCCAGTGGTGACAGGAACACGAGAGCACGCAGCGCTCTCTCGGTGAGAGCCTCTGGCGCCCGACGGTCTAAACGGCCTCATGTGCCCCAAGTCCATGTCTGAGCCTGGACCTCCAGGTCCCTGGAATAAAAACTATTTGCAGAGACGATCTTTACAGAGTTAAGTGAGTTCAAATGTGTTGTTTGGATAGACCCTGATCCAGGCTGACCACTGTCCTTAAGAGAAGGGATACTGGACACAGACACCAGGAGTGTACACAGGCAGGGTCCAGGCTCTCTGAAGGCGAGGGGAGAGGGCAGAGACCTGAAGTGAGGCTGAGATGCCTCAGACACCCTGCTACCATTACATCCTGGACTGCCCCTGAGAAACTGGGCCTCTGTTTAAGGAACCCAGACTTTGGCATTTTATTAGAGTAGTGCTAAAAATTAAGAAAATATAAGAATATTGTTAAGGACTTAATCCTTGATTAATATTGACATTAATTAATTAATTTATTATTATATTTATATAATATTATATATGGCACATATATTTATATATTTATGTTACATATTGTTTATAATATATTAACATGTATAAATATAATGTAAAAATATATAAATATATTTATTAATATACATTTATTAAATGAACTTTTACATTATATCATACTATATATAGTTTATATATCATATATGATGTAATTAATGTCTTTAGAAAATATTAAGAAAACATAGCATATTTCCTTTTTGTCTGTCCCAACATTTTAAATCCAAATGACCACTTTCCATGATTAAACGTCGCACCCCGATGAAACCGAAGATTCTACTGGATCCTGCACTCATGAACTTGTTTTGAGAAGGTTTGAAAGGCACCAGCATGGAAGAAGTTTCAGATCAAAATGTTAAGCATGGGTGAGGCAACATGGGTCAGGTTTTCAAAGCGGCTTGAGAAGAGGCAATGCCGCTTATAAGCGGCTCAGCCCTGACCTCTACTGGTCAAACTGTGACATAGACGGACCATTCCTCAGTCCACGCTTCTGCTTTGAAAAATCAAAAAAAAAAAAACCATCAACCTGTGCAAACTCCCGGGTCAAAGACGCAGGGGGCCTTCTTCTGCATGAAATCACCTCCAGCATTCTCGGGGTCTTAGAAAATCCTCAAACAGAGACAAGGCTTTCTCTCAGGCAAGTACAGACATTCATCAAAGGTGATTTTAAGCGGTTATTCACACCAGCTCTAACACAGACTCCCAGCCTCATAACAGTTGGTACAGTAGCAAAGCAGTGAATGGCATGATGTCTTATGGGAAGTCAGCTTTTTTATCCAGTACGACACCTTACGGTAATAATGCAGTAACTATTAAGTTATCACTGGATAAAAGATTCAATATTAAAGAAATTAAGAGCAGTGCCCGGCATTAACATGCATTTAGTCAGTAGCTGCCACACAAGACATGGTATTTTAACTAACTGTTTAACTAACTGTTGAAGACAAGTTTTTAAAGTGCATTTGTTCCTCGCGACAGAACCCAAGTCACAAACACATCGCAGGGAAAGTCCCGTAGGTGGCCCTCACCATGCCCTAGCCATTCCTGGTCCACAGGAGCTCTCAGCTGCTTCTGGCCAAGGCACCCGATACACAGCCCTCAGACTTCCGGGGATTCTGAATAAGGTGGGGGAAGGGGTAGTGAATGCCAGGGTGGTGAGAAACTGAGAGCAATCAGTGAGCCAAGAATTCTGCAATGCCCCAAACCTCAGACTGGCACGCCATAAATACTGCTGTACATTTTATGCGATCACAGAAGCCTGGGTTGACCAGATGGCTGTCGCTACTACATGGACCATCAAGCCTGAGGACCTGAGTTCAGTTCCCAGTACTTGCACGATAGGAGGCAAGAACCTGACTCCAGCAAGTTGTCCCTTGCCCTCCACACAGATGTTGCTACACCACCTGTATATACACACATACAAATACATATACCCAGAGGCACAAGTAAAGAAATTTGTAAGTGAGGTGGCGTTCACAGGACGTTAGCCATGACGTGTCTGTGTCTCAGGTTTTGTTGAAAAAATCACAAACGCACTCTAAAAACTTGGCAAGTTTCCAGACGTTAGTTACCACGTCATGCCAAGGCGTGGCATGACGGTATACACATGGGAAGGCTAATGCAGAGGGATCCCAAGACTCAAGGCCAGCCTGAGCTCCACAGACAATCTGTTTACAAAACAAAACAGAAGGTCACTGCCAGGCGGAGCTGAGAATCAAACACTTGAAAAGCAGCAAATACCACTGCTGGTTTGCAGGTCCCGGAAACAGCCACACCCGTTCTTTATCTTCATTCCTTATCCTGATAAGACTTTTGCAGCATTCAACGAAAAGTAAAGCCAAACAACAAAAATACTCAAAACAAACAAACAAATGATAAATCTACAAGATGCATCTTGTGCCTAATGGCTGTAAACTATCCCCCCTCGCCCCCTCTAGAAAATTTGAGAGAAACTTCTGCAGAGGGAACACAACTGATTTACAGTCTACTGTGGCTTCACTGCGTCTAAAACATATATTAAAAAATTTTAACAACTGAACCTCAAGAAAACAACCCAATTTATTAAAAAAAAAAAAAAAGCAAAGAACAAAACAGAGCACAGAACTAAGCAGAGAATTCTCAAAAGGCAAAACAGAGATGGCTGAGAAACACCTAAAGAAACGGTCACCATGCTTAGCCACCAGGGGAATCACAAATTAAATCTGCCTTTGGGATTTCATCTTTCATCAGTCAAAATGGCCAAGACCAATAAAACAAATGACAGCATGTGCTGACGGGGATACAAAGAAAAAGGGACACGTATTCATTGCTGGTGGGATGCACTTTGGAAACCAGCACGGGGCTTCCTCAGGAAGCTGGGAATCGATCTCCCTCAAGACGCAGCTACCCCGCTCTTGGGCATCTACCCAACAGACGCCGTGTCCTACAGAGACGCCTGCTCACGCCTGTTCAGTGCTTCTCTGTCCATCACAGCCGGAAACAGCCCAAACGCCCATCAACTGAGAATTCATGAAAATGGGGCTCATTTACACATACTGTTCAGCGGGGTTTTTGTTGTTTGTTTGTTTGTTTGTTGTTTTTCAAAAGGAATCATGGTATTCTATTGAATAAATTGGGGCAAGGGGGGAAATCCTGAGTGAATAGGGTAACCCCAAACAAAAAAGACAATATTCTAAGTTCTCTCTAATGTGTAGCTGCTTGCTTGAAGGCATCGAGATGTTTGCTATAATCCATATATCTATCCATGGTGGTTAGGGGCATAGTAAGGGACTAGTGGGGAGGAGATGATCTCCCCAAGTAAGAGAAAGAGAATATATTGTTAAGGAGAGACGGGAAGGAGGGACTAGAGTGGGGAGATTGAATGGGGAGGGAGAGGTTAGAGAGGTAGAGGAAGGAATACGGACACTAACGCTAAGGGCCACTCTACCGCAGAAGCTTCTTAAACTATATACGTGTATGAAAGAGAGATGCGTACAATCACCAAAGGATGGGAGAGGCAGTGCCCCAACTGGAAACCTTACGCCACCAGATGAACTTCCAGTGCCAGGAATAGCAAGAGCCCCCTTGGAAGCGATCGCTTGCTCCCCACAAACTGACAGTAAGGCCCTATTTCCTGAAGAGAACACCCCAGTCTCTCACCGAATGCAGAGAAGGCATGCCCCTCCTGATAGCGCTCACAGTACTAGGACCCCGACACTCGCGACCAGGGGAGAAAGGCATCGCCCATCGAGCTGCTATGCTGCAACCTACGACAGTGACCTGCCCAGGAAATATGCTGGCGTCCGAGGAGCACAGATAATCGGGGTTAAGGCCCATGAGATGGAAACCATGCCTGACCATTGGATGGCCAAGAACCCGAGGGAAGACAAGCCGTGCACCCATGGGAAACCAAACACCGCGTTCTGCTGAAAGAGCATACAATAAAAAGGCTCCTAATGGCACGCTTTTTACCCACAGATCAGCGCCTTGCTTAGTCGTCCTCAGAGAACCTTCTTCTCGCGGTAGATGGGAACGGATACAGAGACTGGACAGTGTAGAGACAGTGAGAGATTTTGTGGTACTCAGTCCTAAAGATGGCTTCCTCCAGCCTCTGCCCTCGGAGATTCGGGAGCTACGCAGAAGAGGAAGAAGCAGGATTTGCAGAGCCGTCAGCCAGACACAACAGGATTGACGGAGGTAGGAACTCACAGAGGGTGTGGCAGCGAGCCGCACGGCCAGCACAGGTTCAAGCCAGATGAGATCCAAACACGGACCGAGGAAGTGGACTCAGGGCCCCAGTCCAGAGCAAGGCACTATATAAGACTTACACATGCTGGCAAAGGAAAAATTCGTTTTCTCCAACGCGTTTTCATGGGTCATATTAGCCATAATTAGGGTATGTCCAGGGGTATCCAGCCAAAACAACAAACCCAATGCTATCTGGATGGTTCTTTTGTCTCCTATTGCTTAGTTTGAATATTTTTTTGCCTTGTTGGTCTTTAGCTTGCATATTTTGTTTTCTGGCTTTCTGTGTGTGTGTGTGTGTGTGTGTGTGTGTGTGTGTTGTGTTGGAGACTGTTGTACAAAACTGTTTCTGCGGGTTTGTTTGGGTTTAATTTTTTTTTTTTGTATGTTTGTTTTTAAAAGAGAGAGAGAAAGAGTGTGGAGTCCGGTGGGTAGAGAGGATGGGCGGGGGACAGAAGAACGGAAAAGCGCAATCAGAATGTATTGTATAAAAAAAATTTTTTTTCAAATAAGAATTTCTTAGAGCCGGGCGTGGTGGCGCACACCTTTAATCCCAGCACTTGGGAGGCAGAGGCAGGCGGATTTCTGAGTTAGAGGCCAGCCTGGTCTACAGAGTGAGTTCCAGGACAGCCAGGGCTATACAGAGAAACCCTGTCTCGAAAAACCAAAAAAAAAAAAAAAAAAAAAAAAAAAAAAAAAAAAGATTACTCTCTCTGTTTAGCTGGGCGTGGTGGCGCACGCCTGTAGTCCCAGCACTTGGGAGGCAGAGGCAGGCGGATTTCTGAGTTCGAGGCCAGCCTGGTCTACAAAGTGAGCTCCAGGACAGCCAGGGCTACACAGAGAAACCCTGTCTCGAAAAAACCAAAAAAAAAAAAAAAAAAAAAAAAAGAAAGAAAGAAAGAAAGAAAGAAAGAAAGAAAGAATTTCTTAACCCAAAGCAGTAATATTCTTCATTCCAGAAACTTTCCCAGCACTACCAAACACAGGGGCATAGAAGAAACAAGCTGGCGAAGCTGGAGGTATGCTGGGTTAAAACTCAAGGGACTCGGGAAGTCTCCCAGAGGTGGTGGCCCAAGAAGAGAGTCACAGACAGGTGAGTTCTCAATTCCCCCAACAGCATCAACGGGCAAAGGCTCAGCAGAAGGGCAAAGAGAAATGATTCCTGGACATTTCAAATCCAAAGCTGGCACCAACTTACAGGAGGCAAAAAAGGGGGGGAGGATTTGAATAGGTTATAGCTAAAATACACTCATTCCTCCTGAGTCTCACTGAGACTTGCCCCCAAAACAGCCCAGAATGAAAGCTGCATCCTCAATAGGACCACCAAGTGCAGGTTTAAGGTAACCTGTGGCAGCGCATACCTGTAATCCCAGCACTTGGGAGATGGAGGCAGGAGGGTCCTCGTCAGCTACAAAACGAGTTCAAGGCCATCCTGGTTTACGTGAGACCCTGTCTCAACAAAGCAGAAGGTAACTCACCACATCTATGGAAACGCTTTGTTGTGTTCATACATCCCAAACTCCCAAGCTGAAATGCTGGCATCTCAAATGCTTCAAAGAAATGCAAATCCTCCCTTCTTATCCTCAAAGCCAAATCACTACATTATTTTTAAGAAGTTAAATTCGTAAATGAAAAAAAAAAAAAGAGAGAGAAAGAAAAAGAACGCTTAGGGTACAAGACAGCCATTCTCACTGTGTGTAAGTTAATGGTTTCCTGTGTTTAATCAGAATGCTTACATACTAAATGTCACAGCTACAGATAAACCTAAGTTAAAATAATAATAATAATAAAAATAAAATAAAAACAAGAATTCATACACAATACTCAAGGTAACTCTGTCATATAACAGCCACATTAGTTCCGACTGTTTGTTGTTTTAAATTTATGTGTGTGGTGTTTAAGATAAACCCCAGAACCGCACACATTCTACACAAATGCTTGACCCCTGAGCTCCAGTCCAGTGAATGGTGGGGCAGTAAAGCCAGTCTAGGAACAGGGTTCCAGTGAACATTCTAGAATCTTCGAGGTTCTTAGGAGTCCTGATGCCAAGAAGTCACTACATCCAGCCGTTCCTTGAGCCAACACCACCAGAGGCGGGTGAGATTTTTCAAACTTCCATTGATCTTTCCAAGAAGTACCAATGTTGTCTCTTTGGTTTGAGCGATTACAGAAATGACTTTGCTTTTTATCCCCCCAGCATTAGACTAGAAGCATTTTCTTCTTTTCCCTTCAGGAAGCAAGTGGCTATCTTTCCTCCTGTAGTTAAGAGCCAAGGCTTCAAAGAGATAATGGAGCTGAACTGAAATAGCAAAACCGCTCCTTCTATTTGTTAATATTACATGGGTCTGCATCTTCCAAAATGGTACTCACGCTTCAGCCCATGGGGAAGGATGCAGCAGGCAGAGAACTAGCGGGTGTGCGGGCACAGGTGCACGAGTCCCCTGCTCTCTGCTTAGCCTCTCCTTCCTCTACAGCGGTGGAACCCGGAATAGAGGTAAAGCAATGGGAGTGTGTCTAGACCCTTGGCAGACACTCCAGTGTCAAAACACACCACAACACACGCCACCCAAGCCAAGATGTCGTCAAGATGCTAAGAGTATGAAACCTAGGTCAAGGCGAGACTCTGCGTGATGGCCACCGAATACAAGATGTCTGTGTTCCACTTCTGCCTTAATGTATCAATACCCATCCCAGCCCGTGCTCCGAGAACAGACAACAGTCTTCATGCCCAGGAGGGTATCCGCTGACTCTAAGGTTTCTGGACAGCTCCCGTCTGGCTGACGTGCTGCCTCTACATCCTACTCTGACTCCCATCACTCTTGGCGTCACTCATCAAACATTTTGGAGTACCCGCTGTGTTCCAGACACTATTCTCAGGGACACAAGCACGGATGCTGCACAGCTTTGGTTCTTCCTGGTGTCTGAATGAGGAAGAGAGACTACTGGGTTAAAAAATAGATGAATGGGGCTGGAGAGATGGCTCAGCGGTTGAGGGTGCTGACTGCTCTTCCAGAGGTCCTGAGTTCAATCCCCAGCAACCACATGGTGGCTCACAACCATCTGTAATGGGATCCGATGCCCTCTTGTGGTGTCTCTGAAGAGAGCAATAGTGTACGCATACATAAAATAAATAAATCTTTTTAAAAGTTAATTAATTAAAGGGTGTGCAATCTGTGCCTTGAGGAAAGACGGGTTCACAGAGGAAGGCAGAGAGAGAAGGCTTTCCGTAGGTTATGATGTCTGAGCCGACTCCTGGCAATTAATTTATGGGACTACAGGTGGAAAGGGGTGGGGATACGGAGAGAAGAGACTTGCGAGGCAGGAAGATCAGGCTGCTGAGGGTCACCCAGTGGAGCTTACTCAACATGGCTTTGATGAGCATGCCCGGACGGCATCTGCTCATGATCATAATCTGACCTAGTACGTCCAACCAAGGAATGTGCGGGGACCAATGCCAATCGTTAAACCCTGAGAGGGTCTAAAGGAAGTCGCAGGCAGCCGACTGAAGTGCTGTACTTTACTTAGAAAGTGTTTTTCAAAGACCAGAATTAGTTTCCAGCACTTAAAGGTCATGAAAACCTGGACACTGGAATTCTCAACACAAAATCGGGCAACAGTGGTCCAGCATTCACACATGGGGACAACTGCCGGGATGTGGAGAAGGATAGAGGCCCACGAGAGGAGCACAGGAAACGGAGCTCATGGCCATTCCCACTTGCACTGAGTTTCCTGTCTGGTTTTACAGATGAGAAAACACAATCAAACAAGAGTCACATAAGTTCACGGCTGAAAGAAAGCAACACCCTGATTAAATGGGTGCTGAGCTTCGAGCACAAGAGAGAGCAAAGCCTGAAGACAAATGGGGGAATGAGCCAGGAATACATCATGAAGGAGAAACGTGGAAAAATACTCCTGGCACAAGAATTCTTACTAACCCCGTCGTGTAACTTTGGAGTACCACCGGCTCATGATTCACTGAGTAAAACGTGACTTCCAAACTAAAAACAAAACTGGCTACTTGGGACACTACGTGGAAAATCGACTTCAGAGCCATGAAGCCACCTCAACGGCTGATAAGGAATTGCAGCAGGCCTCCTGTGAGGTTCTCATCTGGTACTCCAGTCCCAGCAGAACTGCGGTCTGCAAACTTTCTGAGCCAAGCTCCTGCCCTGGGAGCTTTACAAACAGAGGTGGGACGGTAGCCTTCCGAAACTCGCCTCCCAAGAGAACAGTTGCTTAGCAAACTTAGCAATTGTCCAGAGAACTTACACAAGCCGTTGACATCCAGCATACTGGAGATACTCCTGTCACTCATGTCTACTTCCGGCTGGTTCTTCTCCCTGCTCTCCTCCACCAGCTTCTTCAGTGACTTGGACATGTTCTGTAGCAAAGGACAACAAAGCACGTGGTGATGGCAAAAGTGGGAGCCTGGGGGTTGTGGGGCAGGTTAGGGCAGGAAAGGATCAAAGGCCCGGGCTGAACTCTCCAGGGCTGCCTAGGGGAGAGAGGCATCACCGCGGAGGCCTTAGGAGGAGGACTTGGACCCCCCGCACACTCACCGCAGAGAGCAACACCTGATGGGGTGTGCTTGGGTCCTGCAGGGGAAACTCGGGTGGAGAGCGATGAACTGGATCAGCCAAAAACAGGATCCGGCAGCAGGAACACACCCTGTCCTGGTGATCGCGCAGGCGCACACAAAATCCGGCCAACCCGACGCCCCTACCGGCCTGACACTTCCCAAATTAGGAGAACTGTTTCCCAGCTGTAGCTCCCAGCAAGGCTCAGCCCACTGAAGAAAGTGGACCCCGAGGCCGACCAATCATAAACGTTTTAGGCTCAGCGACTCCTCCCTACCTTGAGAAACGCCCATTTTTCTTGGGTTTGGGACCATGATTGGGCTCTGCAAAGTGCATGTGGTCTAGATTCCGCGCATGCTCAGTAAGCTACGCGAAGAACAAAGCTCTGTGGGCGGAAGCAGGGAATTCTAGAGCTGGGCTCTGAAACGGAAAGAAGTAGACATTGAGAATGCAGAATAGCTTGTGTTGAGGGGTTTGGAGTTGAGTCCTGGGAAAGACAGACCTCAGGTATTCTCTTTGTCTTGCGTCTTTTGTTGCCGGTCCCCTCCCTCGGAGAGTTTTTACCCTGACTCCCTCTTGTGACAGCCTCTGGCTGTCACAGACTTGGTGGAGGTATGAGATCTGAATTATGATAATGCTTCTAAAGATAAAGATTCCGCAGAAACTTGTGTCCTCAGCTGGAAGCTTACAAGTTTCTGTATCTAGTTATCTTGACCCCGATCTTTTGGTCTTGGAAACTGGAATCTATCTCCCTTAGGGTTAGTAACAGTAAACCACAACTATGTCAGAAGTCTGAGTTGATGTTTATACCCATGAACAGTGAAATCATGGCTCTTAGAACTCTCCCACTCTCTTCAAGTAGGATGGATAGATAGATGACAGACAGACAGACAGACAGACAGACTTTCCCGCTGGCTTCTACCTCCCAATGACTGGATCTTAATGACCCAGTAAAAAACCTAATCTTAGTATCGATTTCACACTATGAAATGGGGACTGATTCCAGAATTATTCCCCTGGTATTAGGTACGTGATAGATAAGCAGTCAGACAGACACACACAGGGTTAGAGACACACATGTAAGCAATGAGCCAACCTGGTAATAGAAGAAAGTTCCGCACTTTGAATTTGAAAGCAGAGATTTCTCCTTAAACACACTTCAGATGAAAAGATGATACCTGCACCCCCTGGGAGCTTGCACTGTCATGGCCTCTTCACTTCTTAAGCTAGACATTTGCTGAGAGCACTGATCAGATAGTTCAAACGCTACAGCTGCCTGTGAACTTATGGTATGTTTATCTGAAATTGGACAGAAATTGTGAATTGTTGAGAGATACCACTAGAACAACACCTTTCCCAGTGCATCCTGTCCATGTAGACAGTTGCCTGAGTAATATGGAGTCTGTCCGTTTCCTTCACCTGGAGTTCCTTCACCTGTCTTTCCCTTCATAGTTTAAAGGCTACAAGGCAGGAAACTATGGGATTATGTAAATGGGTGTCTCTTTACCTTCAATTTAACATCCATTTATGATTTCCTAGATTCATAATTTCATGTACCTTTACTTCCTGGCTTTTTTTTTAATATATCAATTTCCCTGAATCATCAATATTTTAAAGCTTCAATATTTTAAAATTTTCTCTTTTGTAATTCTTCTCTCATACAATCCATTCCAACTTCGGCCTTCCCTTCTCCCCCATCTCCCTTCTCCCCCAAATCCCCTGATCCTCCATTTCTCTTCAGAAAAGAGCAAGCCTCCTAGTGATAGCGACAGAACACATCATAAGATGTGCTGTGACTAGGCATATGCTCTCCAATCAAGGCTAAAAGGGGCATCCCAGTAAGAGGAAAAGAGCCCCCCTGTCCCCCCCCACCCCGAGATGGCAAAAGAGTCAGAGGTAGCCCCACTCCCACTGTTAGGAGTCCAACAAAAACTCCAAGCGAAACAGCCACAGCACGAACACGGAGGATCCAGCATGGATTCATACAAGCTCTGCATTACAGTTTCAGTCTCTGTGAGGCACCTAAGCCCAAAGCATCAATATTCATGAGTGCCTTTGAAAGGTTTCTATTTTTTTTCTCCAGCCATTTCTGATGGAGATAGTTTTACTATATAACTTTAAAGCATCCTTTAGGGCTGGTGTAACAAAATGACACACTTCTGAAGACTGGAAGTCCAAAGTCAAATGCAGGAAGCTTTGATTTCTTCTACCCCGACCCCCAACCCCAAGCCTGGAGACTGCCGCTGCTCTCTGTACCCTCACATTGCTTTGCCTCACCCCAGGTGAGTGCATCTTTGACATAGCTATGAGAGGACAACAGATCTGTGGCATCAGGACCTTCCCCTTCTTCCTTCCAATAAGTTTAAGCTTACCACTGGTTGCTAAGTCGGATAGTTTCAACAATCTTTTATTGGCTCTTCAGGCGAGTGTCTTTTCTCATAATTGATCTTAGTGAACATTCCATGTCCCCATGATGGGCAGGTCACAGCAACCTGTAACTACAGCTAAGGGGATTAGATAGATGTGTTCTGGTTTCCAAAGTCACTAATGTGCACTTGCATGACGGTGCATAGACACGTGCACACACACACAAACACCCACACATAGACACACACACACACACACACACACACACACACACATCTTTACAAAATGTCTATGTGTGATGGTTTGTATATGGCTGGCCCAGGGAATGGCATTATTAGAAGGTGTGGCCTTGTTGGAGTAGGTGTGTCACTGTGGGTGTGTGCTTTAAGACCCTCCTTCTAGCTCCCTGAGAGTCAGTCTTCTGCTAGTAGCCTTCAAATGAAGATGTAGAACTCTCAGCTCCTCCTGTACCATGCCTGCCTGGATGCTGCCATGTTCCTGCCTTAACGATAATGGACTGAACCTCTAAACCTGTAAGCCAGCCCTAAAGATATGTTGTCCTTAGAAGAGTTCCTTGGTCATGGTGTCTGTTTACAGCAGTAAACCCTAAGACAGCTTAAATTCCCTGTTTTATTCAATTCAGGACCCCCTGCCCAATTAATACCATCTTTGCATTCTGTCCTGTATTTTACTTTAATAAATGTACACGCTCTGCTTTTGTTTCAGTTTTTTTTTCATATTTCAAGTTTGTTTTACTGTTAGAACTTTGCACCTTCTGTTGTTTCCAAACACATAACAGCTCATGAATAGATAATCCAGCTGAGCCCTCCTTCCCGGTCTGCACCTTCCCTCTAGAAGGTCTCTACACTCTCTGTCCTGCCCTGTCTGGATTGTAGGCCCTGTCTTCGTAGGAAGCCATTTTTCAGGCCATGGGGTAGACTTGTCCCACCCCTCAACTCTACCCCCTGACCCCATTTTGGAGTGGACACCCCTCCCCCACTTCACCTGTTCCTTCTCCCCATCTGCTGCGAGTTCTGCTGCGTTCTGCTCTCATGGGGTTTGTCACAGTCTTCTATCTTCCCTTCAGTACAGCCACGGTGACACCACCGCTCTTCACGGCTTTGGGTTATCCCCGTCTGTCGCTTGTAGTTTGGAGTTTGTGGAGTTTACTTAGGTTTTTTTGTTGTTGTTGTTGTTGTTGTTGTGTTTTGTAAACTGCACTTTCTAGATTTTGAATTCTCTTTGTTTTATTACAGTCATCTATTTGTGGTCTGTGTGTGAACGCACCAAAGTGTGTGGTGAGCAGCCCACACAGTATGCTGTGCCTGTGGAGGTCTGAGGGAAATCTGCAGAACCTGCTTTTCTTTCTCACCATGTGCGGTCTGGGCGTGGCCCTCAGGTCCTCAGGTTTGGAGACTGAGCACCTTTACCAGAGGAGCCATCCTATCTCTGTGTGTACCTGAACGTGCAGGTTGAGCCCAGATGTCCCCAGCTTGGTGCCAAAATCTTTAGATTTTGTATTGGTGGCTGTTGCTGTTTTGTTTGTAAGGTTTTTGTTTGTTTGTTTGTTTTGGGTTTTTTTATTGTTTGTTGGGGTTTTTTGTTTTGTTTTGTTTTGTTTTTTGAAGCAGGATTTCTTTGTGTAATCCTGGCTATTCTGGAACTTGCTTGTAGACTAGGGACTAGGCTGGCCTCGAACTCACAGAGATCCTCCTGCCTCTGCTTCCAGAGCCCAGGGATCAAAGGCATGCACCACTACAGCCCAGCTTCAATTGTTTATTTGTTAAACTGAGTCCCAGTGTAGAGGAAATCCATCACTGGGGTTCTGCTATTGATGGTTTTTCCTGGCTCCTTCTTGGTTCCTTTTTTTTTTTTTTTTTTTTTTTTTTTTTGCTTGCCAGGTTTTGATTGGCAGCAGTGAAGCTTTTGGGGGAAGCACTTTTGGGATTGAGAAAATATAATCCTTTTCCAATTTGTTCTGAGGAGTTGACTTAATATAAGTTTCACCAGATAAAAACGCTGAGGCTGAGCATGGCGGTACACACCTGTAATCCATCCCATGGGAAGCAGCGGAGGTTTTAGTTTGAGGCTAAGATGAGTTGGGGTCCACGGTAGCTACGCATAAAGACTCTCGGAAAACAAGGAAGTAAAAAGGAATGAGGGAAGAAGCAGTGTGAGGGAAGAGCAGAAAAGGTTCAGAAAGGGAGACAAGGAAGGAGGGGAGGGGAAGGGGAGGGAGGGGAGGGGCGACAGTGTTTTGATTAGCTCAGGAACCCAGGCAAGATGGAACCTGGGAAGCGAGCATTGTGAACTAGGAAGATGTCAGCTGATGGAGCTCTGGCCTGTCTCTGTTTTCTCCTTGGTGTGTTTAGTGCATACCACGTGATAGACATTCAACAAACACTTATAAATGAGTGAGCTATAAAGCAGAACCAGAGAATAGGACACAGGACCTCCCTGGAGAGAGACAGCTTTATCTCAGTCTGTTTCCATAGGACGACGGCATCTATGAGAGGGTCCCATGCTTTTCTAGACGCATGCCATTATGTCCAGGAAGTGTGACTATAAAATTGAAGAAAACTTACTCAATATTATCATGTAATTCTAAAGTTAAAAACTTAATTTTTTTTGAAAGAAAAAAACAGAGGCAAAGCTCTACAATATTTCCAAGGTAGACATCTAGGCCTGAGGGGATGTACTTAGGTGGTCAGACAGTAGCCACTCCGAAGGCATAAGCTCTGTGTACACAGCAAAGAGGAGATAGACTCTGAGTTTTCAAAGGGCTCATCACCATGAAGAGAACCCTGGTTGTGCTTGCTCTCTTTGTGGGGGTGAAGGCATGATCTTGCTCTGTCTTAAGACATAAGAAGGTCCCAGAAGCCAGATCAATATGGCATCATGCATGGATGACGTCATACAGGGATCACCTTCAAAATCTGGTCTTCTTGCAATTGGTCCCTTGTTCAGCTTGTTGAAGTCCTTTGGATTTATAGACGTTATCCATTGCTTTGCCATATATCCAATACAGCAGTCCCCAAAAACTTTAGATATATGCATAGCTAATGGAAGCAGAGCTGTTTAAGGTGACACTTCATTGGCACTGCTCTATGTTCCGTACAGAAACAGTTTCTCCCGTATTTGAGTGTCAGTGTAAGCTGAAGCGATGCTCTCCTTCAGTGCAAGCCTCAAAGACTTCACTTAGCATAGTTAACCTGTACTAAGTTTCTTTCTGTGAAGTTGTCTGATCTTCTGGAGACCATGGAAAACTCTGGAAAGCTCTTGGTTTCCTTGTGGAAAGGAAGTAGTGAGAACCTCTCTTAGTTACCCACCTGGAGGCAAGGGCATGCTGAGGGAGGTTCTCAGTCTTGACAAAGCTGCAGTGTGTGCAGCAGAGCTAGGACACCTGAGGTGACAGTGCTTGCAGGACCCCCACAAACAACCACAACACACAGGTGATCTGGAATTGGTATCCCCACCACTCAGGGACAGGCTGGCGCATGTAAGGCTTGGATTTGTGCATCTGTGCATTGTTTTGTTTTGTTTTGTTTTGTTTTGTTTTGTTTTGTTTTTTTCGAGACAGGGTTTCTCTATGTAGCCCTGGCTGTCCTGGAACTCACTCTGTAGACCAGGCTGGCCTTGAACTCAGAAATCCGCCTGCCTCTGCCTCCCAAGTGCTGGGATTACAGGCGTGCGCCACCACCGTCCAGCTCTGCATCTGTGCATCTTTTATACTTGGTAATAAATACAATTGTCTACAGAAAATGCTCTGTATCCTTGGCTTAACTTGAATAGAAATATACAAAACGGGCTTCAGAATGGGCACGATCCTTCTTGGAACATTATTTCTTTGAGAATCTGCTTTTACTAACACCTTTTCAACAGAAACAGCAAATTTTTACAACCAGATATTCATTGGTTTCGTGCCTGTTACAGCTGTAGCTTGAAATAAGGCATGAAGGGTAACGTGAAGTTGTTAAATGAAATACACATAGAATAAGAACTGATGGTCTGTGTGAGTTGAAGGTGTAACTCCCGGGCTAGAAGGTGTAACTCCCAGGCACGCATTTCTGTATGATGTGGGCAGTATACCATGCAGGGTCCCAGGGCTGAGTTGTGTGAAAAAGATGTATGCAAAGCTAAAGAGAGGAACAGTGGCTGTGTAATGGAGAGCAAGGTTGCTTTTTTCTGAACATTTAATGTGCTGTGGTTTGAGTCTGACATGCCCTGCCCCCTCATGGCAATTGGATTTGTACAGTTAGTTGAGCCCCAGCTGGTGTAGCTGTTTGGGGAGGCTGCAGAACCTTGGGTCTCCAGCTGGTGGCGCTGTTTGGGGAGGCCATAAAAGTCTGAGTGGGAGGAACTGGGGCACTTACTTACTCTAAGTGCTTTGCTTCCTGTTTTTCTGCAAAGTGAGTGCTACTGTACAAGCTCCTACTGCATGGTCCACCATGCCCTTCTCAGTGTGATGGAAACAAACCCTCTGAAACAGTGAGCAAAACAAACCTTTTCTTACAATGGACATGTGAAGAGAGAAGCGGCCCTCGTGTACAGAAGTGCGGCTTAGACAGATTATTATTTGTTTAACAGATAAGATGACAGGCACATTCTAGGACGGTGGGGCCATGAATAAAGGTGAGCGGGGAGGGGGTGTCTGCAGACCCTCAACAGGCAGGAACGCACAGAGTCCTGGGAATGTTCAGAGGAGAGACTCGGCATAGCAAGGAGGAGAAGTCAGAGCTTGTGATGGAGAACAGTGTCAGAGGCCAGAGTAAACCTTCTAGCCCAAGCCACAGTGACAACCTGATCCTGATGGGTGAGAAATGGAGACAATGGAACTGTACGGTTTTAAGAGATGTTTATTACAGGTACTTTGACTTTTGTATAGTGGAAACAATACATCTATTTGTATCATCAACTTTTGAAAATATACATCAATATGCCAGGATAAGTTCCACCCTTTAAAGAATGTTTTTAAAAGGTGTCTGCCAGACGGTGCATCCAGTAAAGATGCCGTGTGTACACCTGAGTGGAACAGAGCTGTGCTCTGCCTTCAGAACACCGAATGTCTAAAACCGGCCATGCTCTTTCTCTTGTAAAGGCTGTAGAAGCTCAGTCTGTGTTTGATGGCGTGGGCAGAGACGGGGATGAGAACTGCAGAGCTCTGGGCAGGGTTGCGTTTGACAGCGCCGGGCAGAGGCAGAGTCCTGGGGTCACACCCAGCTCTCCTGACTCAGCTACTCCACATTATTTCAAACCCTGAAAGCTGTGTTGTATACTCAGCATGAAACCTTATGAAGACCCGATTTGATGAAGCATGTAAGGGCGCTACCACAGAGTCCTGAAATTGAGGAGGAGAGGAAGAAAGGTTGATTTTAAAATCAAACATATTTCTGGAAATATCAGCATACTTAAAGTATTACCTACTGAAACCCTATAGAGGTTCTAATAGTGAACTTCAACATATATTTCTAGATGCAACACGCCAATAATTAATGCATTAATTAATACAAAAGAATGCCTCCAGAGACAGACAGCTGCAAGGCAGTGGCTGTGGAGGTGATGGTAAGGTCGCACTGGTCTTTTATTTTCTATGTATCTGCACTAATGTGAACAATGGCACACGTCATCACAGTGACATAAAGCACACAGTGGCCAGGCTGCTGGCGTTTTCTGTTAGTGTTTTGTTTTTATTTCTTTTATTCTTGTGCTTTATATGATGGGTTAGCATTGTGAAATGTGAATAGAATAAATAAATAACTCGTTACAGATGGGAAGGAGTATAATTTGATGATGGATACAGAGTATCCATTATCTAGGTGGCGTTCGGGTGACCCTGAGCTACAGGGGGCTCATCCACCTTCCTCTGTTCTTCAGATCAACTCTTCTTCCTACAGCACAGGCTGCCAGCTGTGGGTTCAGGTGGAGCTGGCTGCCTGGAAGGTTCTAAAACCCACACCCAGGAGCCATACAAGGATAACAAAGCTATCTCTTTTATTTTATCCTGCGAAAAATAGCCACAGGGTGCCTACTGGTCCCAAGAACAAAATCTCTCCCCAAGTAACCAACTTCCGGTATTAAGATACAGTGATCAAATGTTTCCCAGATCCTTAGATGTAACGGTGAATAGTTGGGAGAAGTTACTTTCCAAATGCAGGGGCTTTGTTAAGGAATCCAGGCTGTGCTTGGGAACATGGAAGATAATACATCAAGAAAGTTTCTTCATCAATGAGGGAAGATGTTAACGGAGGATTGGTAAGTGATTTATCCATGTCAGTATAGAATATGCAGATATGTGTGTATATTCAAATATGTATACTCAAATATGCAAATATGTATATTATTCAAATATATAAATAAACATACAAATTTTTGTATGTATTCAAAGAAAGGTGGTGTCAAGTACACAGAATTCTCAAGCTTTTAAATTTTTGATGTACTTTCTAATGTTTCTAAAAATAAAATTTTACAAGTTTTAAATAAGATACATGTGTGTATATATATATACATATATATATTTATTCATTCTCTAGATATCCAGTTATATAACTATTGCCCTGATTCTTGCCCTGATTGATTTAAAGGGTCATGTAAATAAAGAGGAGAACACTTAGAAACAGTGTCCAAACTCTCTGGTGAGGTCTGTAGATGCTGTAGCTTTCAGTGGTAACTGTAATATGATATATTTGCCACTAGATAGTGCCCATGCTCCCACAATAGAAAACCACTGAATTGGAACTGTTTTTTGTATGTGCCCATAGTTCTACCTTCACTGTGAAGGTAGAATCACATGTGAAAATCTAGAAATGCCCGTCTACTCACCATGCCACAGAACGGTCCGAAGGGTGGCGAGTTGGCGTCTGGACCATTGAATACTATGAGGTAGTTCTGGTCACAGTCACCTGGAGAGTAGATGCTAAGAAAGAGAAACCCGACAGAGACAGGCCTTCCAGAAGGAGCAACGATGGTCCATTCACAGTGAGTGTTGTTTGGGTAACTGTTAGGAAAGCCAGGGCTGGAGAATATACCTTCGTCGCCCAAGAGAGTCCCTCCACAACCTTCAAGGGAAGAATGAACAAAGGTTTCATTTGGCAAAATAGAAACCATCCAGGTTGCTTTTCCACACATGTAGGAAGCGCCCAATATCGAAACCCTCCCCCAGGACTGTTCTTTGCTAACGTCAGGCTCGGAAATACTGGAAAACAATGGAATTGTTATCCCAAGAGAAAAGTCTTCATCTGCATGCTTTGAGGATGCTGCAGGCTCCCTAAGCAGAGTAGATATCAATGACTGCCAAAAGCAACTCATATTCTGAGGTATACCCAGACTGACGTCACAGCTTAGATGCTACAACGAAACTAATCAGGCCCATGCTGGCAGTTCTCAGACCTACGCAACTTCTAAGACTGGTGTCATGCCTTTAGCAGGGTCTCCCTTTCATGAGGCTCGTGTGTATAATAGCGACAGGCTGCCTACGGGTCCCAATATCAAAAGCTCTCCTCGAGTAACCAACTTCCGGTGTCGAGATATAGTTAGCCAAATGTTTTCTGGAGCATTGTCTGGAGTAGTAAAAAGCATGCTTCAAGTCAAAGATCTGTAGGTATTGGTGCCACTTTATTGGTTTGTATACACACACACACACACACACACACACACACATATATATATATATCAAAGCTGCTATCAGACTAGACATCCAAGGGGATTCAAAAAAAATGGTGAAGGGTAACTGAGTGCACAACCTGATCTTCATGCTTTATTTCTTGTTAATTTCTTCTTCTTCTTCTTCTTCTTCTTCTTCTTCTTCTTCTTCTTCTTCTTCTTCTCCTCCTCCTCCTCCTCCTCCTCCTCCTCCTCCTCCTCCTCCTCCTCCTCCTCCTCCTCATCCTCCTCCTCCTTGTCCTCCTCCTCCTCCTCGTCCTCCTCCTTCTCCTTTTCTCTCTCTCTCCCTGACTGTCTCTGTCTGTCTCTCTGTGTGTGTCTCTGTCTCTGTCTCTCTCATCAATTCTTACAATGCAGGTCAGGCTGGCTTCAAAAATTATGTCCTCACTGCTTCAGCCCCTCAAGTGCAGGCCCACAGCCAACACGTTCATCGGCTCCTCCATTTATCACCACTCAGGGAGGTTAATTATTGAGCTTCCTTTGGTGTGGAGATTTTGTTCTCTGCGATTATTGAATGAGACCCTCACTTATCCATCAACATACTTAAAAGATTTCTTCCATGATCTTCGTTTGGTGGGTCTCCCGATAGTGTAGAATTGAAGGACGGAAGGCACCCCTCTTTTCTCGAGCTCAATGTGTTCACTTGACTTAAATTCCCTGCTATTTAATGAACAGTCAACCAAAAAAATTCAGGAAGACATTTATCATCCTGAAGAAGCAGTTTATGACACAGGACTGCCACCAAATGGTAGGAAGCATGAAGGACAGAGCTACTCATCGTCACACACCACCAGAAGTACATACACACAGTCACGCGTGCAGTCGCTGCACACTGTGTGGACAGACAGCTGCCTGCACACGCACGGATGTGTCCCTGGCAGGTCTTTTCTGTGATTTCGTTCACTGCGTTCTCCAAGAGAACTCTTGGGTGATCCGGTGGGAAGAACAAAAATAACATTTACATAGGAGTGTTTGTAGTGTTTACTTCCTCAGACCTTTTATATGTAAGATGCGGTCTTTTATATCATAGAAATGATAAATAATTGTAGGACTTGGAAAATTTCGTTAAGTGCTTTCGTTGTTAAGGAATCTTCCTCTTCAGGGAGTGGATTGGGGAACGGGGGGGGGGGGAACAGGGCTTATGGGACTTTTCGGGAAGGGGGGAAACCAGGAAAGGGGAAATTATTTGAAATGTAAATAAAGAATATATCTAATAATTAAAAAAAAAGAAATCTGCATCTTTCACAGAAAATCATCAGGCACAGATAAAGGCCTTTGAATCTGTAATCTTATTTCCTGTGGACACCTCGCCCAGCCTCCAGAAGTGTCCCTCAGGGTGAGTATCTTACCGGAAGGAGAGGAGGTCCAGATAATGTCATATCCATTGTGGGTGACCGAGTCGTCGCTGTGGAAGTGCAGGTACAGCTCGTTGCTCTGAGAGAAGATGGGGTTGGGCAGCAGGTTGCTGCAGTACTTGTCGAGCAGCGGGGAGCTGCTGCTGCCGCCATCTCTTACCTGTGAAAACCCACCACTGGTTACACTCTCCAGTATCACCTCCTTAGCCCAGGCTAGCTCAGGCAAGCTCAGGCTAGCTCAGGCTAGCCTCAGACTCCCATTATTCCAGTCAGCTCCCCCCCCCCAGGCTCCAGAATGGGACTTTACATACTCAAGTATTTGCTAATTAAGACGTGTTAGAATTTACACCACACACCATTTGCATTGGGATTTAGATATACTAGCTGGTGCCATGGTCCTAAGAGTGTTATGTGTGCACAGATTTTGAGGAATGGACAGTGAGTTTTCAAGGGGAAGGGGTGCCACTGTCTGGCCTGTTTCCAGCTGTGATACTTTATTTCTGGGATCTTGGGGTGGGGGGGGGCAGATGCATCCCCCCCTGGAAAGCTTAAAGCGGCCACACTGCACAATGAACAAAGAACACGAAGCTCAGAGACGCTTGTGGGAAAAGGAAATGACTCCATGTTCATGTGATACTCCTCACCCCGCGGACCCTCTCTCTTTCTGGGGCCCGAAGGACAAACAGGAAACGATTTGCTGTGGGGGAGGGGCTAAGCAGGCCCTACTTCCTGCTTCCTACTGTGTGTTCTCAGGGCACAGGAGGGGCTTCATCCATGCACGGTCACAAGCCATGGGTAGGCCGTGCATGGAAGAGCTGGCATTAGCGTGTCCATATTCACTGTGAGAAGCCACCCCGCTTCCCTTCATCATTCCACAGTCCAGAATCTGGCGAGCGTTTAGAGTCAGCCGAGTCTGCGCAAGTGCAGATTTACTTGGGTGTCTGAGCTGGGGAGGCTCCTTCTAGACCGAGGCAACAGCCAGCAATACACACTTGGTGCTTCTCTTAAGTCTTTAAACAAAATATCTCTGGCTAGGACAGACTGGTCAGTTACCTCCAAGGATGTGGAACAGCTGCTATATCTGAGAATGCTACAAGGCCTCACCCTAGGAATTCACACCTCCTTAAGGATTCAGATCAACAGCAGACTGAGTTCAATTGGAGATGGGAGCTTTCCTGCATAGTAAGGTATGTGGAAGCCTGTGAGAGCTGAACACAGGGGTAGAGACCATCTACTGGAACTCCATTCTCCTCCAGGTTGAGGACAACACACAGACAGGGTGGGTGGGACAGGGGAACAGAAACAAGGCCACTGGAGATAGGCTGGTCGCCAGAAAGGCAGGAAATCTGTTAGCATCACAAAACAGCAGGAAAAAAAGCTGACAGAAAAGAAAGGTCACCAGGAAAGAGGCAGCGTGAACCCAGAACTTATTAATCCCACAAGAACCAGACAATTCTGGGGAGCATATTTGGAATATAAAGCTAACTAAACACGGGAATTGTAACTACCCTGATCTGATTAATACATGCTGTATATGTGTTTGGAATACCATACTGTGTCCCAACTTATGCCCCAGTTAAAATAAAATAAAATAAAATAAAATAAAATAAATAAAATATAAAATAAAGTAAAATAATAAAATAAGATTAAGCTTTTAAGGCTGTGATCAAAGAGGCAGTAAGAGAAGGAATGAAACTTTGAGTCGGGAGTGGAAGCTGTGGACATCTTCCAGAGACTTTCCTGTAGAGCCACAAGGCCAATTCAGAGAGCCTCAGGAAATCTGTAGCCCCAGTTAGCAGAACAAAGGTGTGGAACACACTCACTGCCCTGGGAACCTGTGTATAAAGGCCTGTACTTGTAACCAGCCCTTGCCCACAGCATTCTATTGATCCGGAAGGTTAGAACTCAGATCTATGCTCCTGTGCAAAGTCTTCTCTGTCCCATTGCTGGGTGGTGCCATGACAGAGGGTGACACTGCCACCCAACTGTAACTGGAATCTGCTCAGTATGCATTTGTAGGATGAAAGAATACTGATTAAATTAATAAAATAAAGAAAGCTGTTGAATTAACATGTCTAGAAAACAATTCTTAGTGAGCCATCGTGTTTTCACATAATCCATTTAAATTATATGCAAATATGCATTACCTCCAAGAAATCATGCATGCATTGTCTTGAATCTTCCAGCTGAAACCAGTAAAAAAAGAGCGAAATGCTGTGGTTCTCCGGGGCTCTGAGAATGATGGAGCAGTCCATGTTATTGTCATAGCTCTGAGGCCACCCAGGACTCTTCAGATTGCCAAACGTTTGGTTGTATTCTCGGTTGCAGTCTTAGGTAAAAACAGGATCCGTAGTTAATGTGCAGGTCCAAATATTTAGAAGTCTTTCATCTTGATAACAACAGTGCTTTTACAGTCCACTAAATCTGAGCAACATTCAGAAAGAGCTCCAGCCTCTTGGCTTAAGTTTCCGAAAACAGGGACCTGAGAGATGCTGAGAATTGCGCATGTTCAGTTGCTGTGCAGCAGCTTGAGCATGTGCAATGGCCCCATGTGCAGGCTCAGCTGCTGTACAGAGGCTTGCGCATGTGCAACGGCCCCATGTGCAGGCTCAGCTGCTGTACAGAGGCTTGCGCATGTGCAACGGCCCCATGTGCAGGCTCAGCTGCTGTACAGAGGCTTGCGCATGTGCAACGGCCCCATGTGCAGGCTCAGCTGCTATACAGCCTTGCTCATGTGCAATGTCCCCATGTGCAGGCTCAGCTGCCGTGACACGGCTTGTTCCTGCCCCCTTGGAAAAAGTGTGAGTGCAACTCCCCTTTGAAGAGCACTCCAGCATCTTCTGAACTCTTCGGCTTACATGGAAGAAGAGTTGTTGGTTGACACTTAGACCTATTCTAAACCCAAAGGCTTATTTTCCTTTGGTGCATAAGGGTTTCCTTTGGTTAATTGTTCGTTCTGATTCAATTCACATATTTCTTTTTACACTTTTTCTTTTTGGTTAAACGAAACCAAAACAAGAAGTAACCATGTATTCAAATCAAATTCTGCTTTAGTTTTGATCAAGATACAACAATCCTTACATGAAGTATTCTCTGGGAACAGTTCCCAATTACTGAAATCAAGTAATTTCATCAAGGCACTGTGGTCATTTACAAAATAATTTCCTAGAGTAAAGTGATTCTTACCATTGTAACCACACCAAAAATCACTGAACTGTGAACTTTATATATGTTATACCTTGATAAAAGCTTAGTTTCCAATAGGCTAAATTGAATCTTACTTCAGATGGGGATACTTCACCTTAATGACAGCCGATCTGTTCACAAGTGTCATTCCCATCAATGACAGTCATCAAAGCTGCTTTTCCCAATAAACATGAGGTTTTAGGCTCACCTGCAATCTCATAGGTGAAATGCACTCTCGAGTTTCTGTTTAAGACTTCAGATTTGAAAACGACAACCGCGGTACTTGTTGAAGAATAGAACACTGGCAAGGTTGTATAGTTCGCACCGCAGAACTGAGTCACCTGGTTTCCATTGGTCTGAAAGAAAACGGAAGCCACATGGTGTGAGATTTGGCTTCAGAACAGTGCAGCTACACCAGATAGTAAACTCTATTAATATGTGACTTTCAGTATCCAGCCATTACAGACAGCTCTAATCTCAGGTGCCACGGAACACTTAGGGTTAACTTGGGAATCGGAGCAGTGTCCCCGCCTCCCTAGAAAGGTGGGATATAAGGAGCTGAGCTTCTGCTAAAGTCATAAGCAGACAGGTTCCTGCAGAAACCAAGGTTGCTCCCTCTCAAGCAAAACTGTGTGTGTTCTTGTTGGGAACCAGGCCAGGGCATGTGAACTCCCTACAAGTTCCTTACTCTAGCTACCCCTGGTCTAGAGTTCTATTGGATGAGCCAGAGCTCGAAGTACTCCTATAAGCTTCCCCTTCTGTTGTCCCTGGCACTTGGTACCTATAATAATGGCTTTGTCCTCGTCAGCAGTGCTTTGGCAATCCTTATTCCTTGTCAAATGCTCAGGGTAAATGCCTAATAATTTCTATACACACAAGCAGGTGTCCCAACGGCACTGAACAACATCCTTATCATATGGCTCAAATAGAGGCAGTTCTTGGACTCTGTCTGAAGGCACAGGCCCTGGCCTTGTTTCCAGACTCCTGATATTAGTCTGTCTCTTTCACCTACTTAACCAACTGTCTTCCATATTGTCCTTGTCCTAAGTTTGTCTGATGTAACCTCTAACTGTAACTGAATTGCCAAAGCCTCCCCCCAACGTTTACACCCCAAGATTTTCAACTTTGTAGCCTTACGTGACTCTCACGTCTCCAGCAGCTCACGAAGGCTTTCTCCACAGTTTACTGAGTGACCATGGTATGGGGCAGTGGGGTGGGCTCTTCTGTGTTCTTCATTTGAGTGTCTATCCTCTGTGGTGTCTTAGCTCATAGTAATTTTCTATGTCCTAGGTTTGTTTTGAAGCCTTTGAGGCATTGAGTGTTTTTAGAGACAGCACATTAAATATCCTCAATTGTAACATTTGCAGCCAAGCAGTTCTGTTGCTCTTGTATACCACAGCTGCCTGGACATGTTATTGTGTCCTTTTGAGGAATCTACCCTGATTTGCATTATTCTAGCTTCATAAGGTGATAGGAAACTCAAAGTGCTTTGAGCGAAAGGGTCTCATTGCACTTGCCTCTAAGTCCTTCTGCTGGGGTTCCCCTGGGGCATAGGGATTCTATGCTGCAGCCACTGCTGGTGGGATGCCCCTCACCTCACTTCTCAACCACCTCGAGATCCTCAGAGCAACCTCGGTCTCTAGGATCTATGCAGCACTCAGTCCAGCCTGTACTTTTCTGACCCTCCACCTCGAGTCAAGCTAGACGTTTGTCTCTGAGCTAGAGACTTATAAGAAGTGACAAAGCCCAGCATTATAATGAGGAGAGCCTTGAGAACTCAGATAGTGACAGGTAGAGCTTTTTTACAGCCTGGCCTTGGGCATTCCAATATGGTCTCGGCGAGGGAGTGCGCTAGTTGTTTACCCAACTGCAGCTGCCAGTAGTTTCAGGGTAGCTCAGACTATGGGCTCTGAGTTTAAATATTTTCTCTGGCCACCTTATTGCTCTTCCCATTCTGCCCACCGATGGAGGAGATGACCATGCGCAGTTCTCTGGGTCTTCCTCCCGACAGCTGTTGCGCCATCTTTCCCCGTGGGAAACTAAGACTCTGCTATTTATCTCTTTGAGCCCGGAAAGCTTCCGTTTCCCTTTTGATTCTCTCAGTTTGCTGTAAGTCTAGCCTCACTAGACGGGCACCAAATGGTCTCTTAGCTGGTTTCCCAGGGTTCTGTCTGGGTCCCTCCAGTTCACCTGGACATAGCCAAGTTAGCCAGAGATGTCGTTCTCCGGGTGTGGCTCACAGAGCTCTGGGATTGGCGACAATACACAAGAGATGCTTATCAAACATCGATAACGTGTGCTAGGCAGATCAACTGGTGTCAGTGGGGGGCCCCAGGAATGTGCACTTTTAACAAGACACCCAGATGATTCTTAGCCACAGGACGGTTTGAAAGTATCTTTCCCACAGGACTACATTTAAGTTGATTAGTATGCCAGCAAGGGAGGGTTTGTCTCCTACTGGAAAAACACAATTCTACAAGTGACAGGACCTTATTTAGGCATAGCTTCATTACTTGCAGTGTTTGCAGATGTGACAGCCACCATCCTGGGGTCTTTACCTGTACTGAATCCTGGAGTTCTAAGTAGTTCTGTGAGCAGTCTTGTGAGGGCAGCTGCAGTTCCCACACAGTTATCTGGATCTGCCGGTGTGGGGGCGCCTCAATAACCCAAGTGCAGGTAGAAAACGGCAGTCTGATGTTTGACAAATGAGGGGATGATGTGTTTTGAGGTGTGGAAGTTGCATTATATGTTCCCCCACAAGGCACTGAAGAGGAAGAAAGAAAATAAATGGAGATGTTTTAATCATCTCTAATTATACATACCATCTTTAACATCTTACCTAGAAAATATTTTAATATTCCTTTAAGGATTTAGTATATGTCATGGTGACACAGGGCTGTAATCCCATCTTCTTGCAAGCTTGGGGCTGGAGGATAAAGTTCAAGGCTAGCCTAGCAACTTAGTGAGACTTTGCCAAAGAAAGGTAAACCGAGAGCAGGGAATCTAGCTAGGTGTTTAATAATCCACTAAAACTTTAATTAATTTATATATAATAAGCATGCCTTCTTGTCAGTGCATAAGGATACATATATTTCATAATATGTCAGAATACTTACTGTCCACAAAGGTATATGTTACATTAAATCCTTTCATTTCAAAAGTTATGTCGGAGACAAACTGAACCGTAAGAAAGTTGCCAGAAGAAACAAAAGGGGCAGGCACGGTGGAACCACAGAATCTTCCGCCTAAATTTGAGTTTATGCTTGCACCATCTGCTACCTGGAAGAAAAAGTAGTTTATAGCAGTTCATTGTTAATAAGGGAATTGCTATTTTGCACTAACTTACCTATGAAGTCACCATAGGTCTATGGTGATAGACAGACAGACCGTGGATTAAGGATCTATATGTGGGTGTTCTTACAGGCAGGCGGTCTTCATTTAGATTGATAGTGCTAGAATGGCTTTCAATAAAAAGCCAACATGATGGCCAACATATATTTTTCTCTTAGGAAAAGCAATATCAAAAAACCAATGATAACAACAAAAGCCCGATGGCCTCAAAGTCATCACACCCATTGCTAGCGTCTCTGCCTCCTGAATCATCACTCTGAAGTTTCCTGTTAGGCTCTAACAGGCTGCTGCCAAGATGAAGGCAGACCAGGCGCTGCCTTACTGCTTCCTACCCTCTTAATAGATGGGCCACACCCATGCCAACACTGTCCGGCCTGATGGGTGGCTTCTCCGTCCCTCCCGGGTCTGCTCTCTGGGTGCCTCTGCTTGTCTGGGATGCTTGAGCGTGGCTCAGTCTGGCTCCACAGCTCTTGCATCTGCCTTCCTTTTCTTCCTTGACTCTTCCTCGTAGCCACAGAGTCTGTTGAGGTCTAGCCTCCTCTATTGCCCACCAGCATTGCCTTCCCTAAAGGAAACACTGTCCCCCTTCCCTGACTCCTCTCCTCAGGGCAAGTATTACTGTCAACATGCTACACATCTAACTTGCTGATTCTATCGCTTTTCCTTCTAAAATGAACTCCACATTCCACAGAAGCCCAGAATCTTATTCTGTTCCACCTTATGGCCCCAGACTTTAAGAGTGCGTAATGCATAAAACATGTTCACTCAGTTCTTAGTAAGTGAGTGAACTTCACCCTTCCCTCTACCTACCTGCCTTGGTCTCTTCTGTGATATTGTACCAGAGTACCATAGACCATGTCACTTATAAACAAGTTAATTGTGATAGTTCTGAGAATTGAGAAATCCCCAGAACTCAAGGGCAGCTTCTGATGAGAGTCTTCTTACCTTCTGATATGTGAACGTCCTATGAAGAATAGCAGGATTTGCCAACTCTCCAATCTCTTCCTCTCCTGGGGTGATGCTATTCACCCCATCCTGGGAACCCCACTCTTATGACTTCATCTAACCCCAATTATACCTCAAAGCCCCCCCCATACCTTTAGCATGTGGATATCAGGTTTACATTTCTAACACAGGTACTTGAGTGATATGTACATACCACAGCACCACCCTCCCCTAAAATATTCTCTCCAAGTCTTCTCTATCTCAGTAAACAGCTCCAGTATAAACTTCAGTCATACTTAACTCTCCCATTCCCATGACAACCATACCCGCCTTTTCCCACCTTCTAAATATATTGTGTCAATGCCATGTGACCCTGTGCCTTCAGGACATGGCTCACAGATCAATCGCACAGAGCACTCATGGAGTTCTGCACCATGGCGCCCAGGTGTTTGACGATCTAGAGTATGTTCCTGTTCTTCCTACAAAACTATACCTTGTATGCAGTGCAGACTCTTCCCTCTGTACCACGGTCTGCAAGTCCTGGTCAATGCTGTTCCTCCTCTCCCACCCTGCTGCCTCTGGCAGTCTCCTCCCTTGGAGACATAGTCTTTCTTGAAGAACTGATAATTCCTAGTCTTGGAACTTCTCAAATGTCACCTCATCAGAGAGGCCAATCCCACACAGTGGGACCCTCCTCCAGTACCATCTTGTTCTATTTTATTGTGATCAAACTGTGTCGTCTTAATGCTTATTTATTTTACTGGGCTCCTCCTCTGCACAAGTGTGAGTTCCACAGGAAGAGGAATGGAGTTGTGCGCAAACGTGTCTCCAGCCTCTAGAACCACTGATGGCTTTCACAGCCTTTTACAAACGCCCAAAGAAATAGTGAAGGTTTGGATGGCCCTCAAACACCTTACTAAAAAAACAAAGTATGTTTTCATTTTTTATTACTATGTTGTTAATTTTTATTGTACTTTAATGATGAGTTTCCACGCTTCTGTAGCTCCGAATATGAGCTCATAACAGAACCACATTAGATCAGAGATCTCTGAGCAGTGTGACCCACTGACATTATAAAATGAAGAGGATGTATTTCAAAATTAAACATTAAACAAACTGACCACTAGATGGTACTGTCTCTCCTATATGAACTTAATTTCAATTCATGAGGAGCAAGGAGAAGGGAGTTCTGTAACCTAACACCCTCAATTCATAAAAGAGTTGCCAAGGTTAAGACAGTGGACTTTATCTTGTAAGTGGGGTTTCATTACAACCATAGTGGTCTTTACGATCATCACAAGCTTTTTACTTATACCATGTATGTGTGGAGTTGTGTTGGGTATTGTGTATATGGAGACACATAAAAGCACTATCTGTACCTTCAAGGGGCTCATGAAATAGTGAGAAGAAAGGGCCAAATGTAAGTGTGTGTGTGTGTGTGTGTGTGTGTGTGTGTGTGTGTGTGTGAGAGAGAGAGAGAGAGAGAGAATCTGTGTTTGTATCACTATTCCCCAATATATCTTCACATATGTATGGAAAAATACATAAAAAGGAAAACAAAAAATAAAAAGTTATTGTGTCAAATAAAATAAGAGAAATTCATACTATTAAAAGAATGAAGCGTGCTGGGTATGAGTCAGGCTCCATGCCAAGGAGCTTGGGTCTTACTCTACAAGAGCAGCTGTGAGTTCTAAATAGAGACTGGTAAATGTGAGGGGCCACAAGAAATCAGGGCTGGGTAGAAGGTGGCCCTGTGCTGACACTATATTCATCCAACCACATTAAAGTAGGAGTTCATGCAACTGATTGGAAACATATAATTACAACTAACATGGCTCCTAGCCTCCAGGATGATCAGACCTGAAATTCTCGCTATCTCTGTTCCGTTCCTTGACAACACCAAATCTCTGCAGTGGGTAGACCCTGCACAACACTGGGACAGGGGGTACATGTCTATGATGACCTGAACGCTAACTCAGGCATACCTTGCCTCCTAAAAGCCTTGTTTCTTGGTATCACTGTGACAAAATGCCTATGACAGTCAACCCAAGGTATACCTTGTCTCTAGGACTCAGTGCATGCGTGACTGCTCTCTATAGTGGCGCAGTTACAGAGCTCTGTTGTCCTGGGCCTGTGCAAAGGTCATGTCAGAAGGACACTGTGGGGGCAGGGGTTGCATACTTCCTAGAAGCAGTGATGCAGGAAGAAAAGGGTGGTTGGGTAGTGTCCTCAGTAACCTACCTTCCTAACTGGTTCCCATGCTGGGCCATGTCTTTTTAACTGCTGGGCTTTGATGGGACATGCAAGACTCAAACTATCACAGTAATAACTATTTACTCTTTATGCAATTTTTTTGGTGTTTGAACTAATATTTACAATGAGATAGACTGAAATGAACACTTATTTAATGAATAACTAAGTACATGAATGCTTAGTGGTCATGCTATCTCCTAACCAATGGCACCTAGGGTCTTCTGATGCTGTCCCCAAAGATGCACACACCCTTCCCCAGTGACTGAGTCTATGCAGAAGGGTTAAGGCCAGTGAGTTGTCACCGGGGCTCCCAGAAAGGCTCGAGAAAGCTCACATAATCCTCTAGGGAATGTCTTTTTTTTTTTTTTTTTTTTTTTTTTTTTGCTTAAGTTTGGTGTTTGGGAGTTTATAATTGGCCTTACAGGAACCATTGGGAGCATTTAGTGTTTAGGAGTCACATTTCTGAATCCCACAGAATAGTAAGTATAGAGGATTTTCTCTTCAGATAGGACTGGAAACTTTAAAATATATCTGCCAGAACCAAGAGCACGGACGGAGGTCAGGAGGAAACCTTGGGAGGGCAGCATCTTCTTGCCTCCAGTTTCCTGTTCCCGGGCAGAGGAAGCAGCGAGGACCACAGTTTGGATGCCCCTCAAGCACCTTACTGATGCTCACTCTGCACAAGGATGACTAAACTGACCAAGAGTTGGAGACTGGGTAGTACACACAGCACCGTCTTTTCCCCTTATATTTTTCTTGCGGATACGCCTTGTCGATACTGCTCTCTGCTTTATGGAGGCAACAATGTGTGTGAGCTTCCACGAATGCTCTTAAGTATCATGGCACGCTCACATCTAAGAAGCCCGGCATGCTCTGTTCTGATCCCTTTCTATGCCAACGGCATCTCACTTTTACTTTCATGTTGTATAATGTTATATGTTTACAGGTCAGTCTTTTCCACCCTTCCCCCACCCCCGTGGGTTACATCTCCCTGGGGAACGTTGGCTGCCGCATCTCCCATACTATGTGCCACGGCTGCCACACAACTCCATGGGACAGATGTGACAGTGGTCTCAACGGTCATTGATCAGCCTCAGTTCGCTAATGGTCAGCAGATGTCCCCCTTGGTCCCCTAGTCAACACTCTCAAAGACAGCAGTGAAGGGAGTAGGCATCACTGAGCCATGGAGCTGGTATAATGTGCCTTCTACACTACCCACAGCGAGCTGTGTCATCAGCTTTCAGAGAATGTCGCTGTGCTGCAACATTTCACAATTTAGAAAGGGAGAGTAAATACTGGTAACACCTCCACAAGACCTGGAATCACCAGGGGACCAATTTCTGGGCATGCCTGTGAGGACGTGTCAAGGTTAGGTTAACTGAATTAGAAAGAACCCACCCCAAATGTGAGTAGGACCAATCCCTGACTTGGGGCTCTGGAATGAATAAAAAAGGAAACTATGAGCAGAGCGCTAGAACTGATCCCTCTGTGCTTCCTGGCTGTGGACACACTGGGACTACTTGCTATCTGCCTTCAAATCTGATTGCTTCTCCGGAACCTAGAGAATCTGGCGTTAAATAACCTCTTAAGCAGCTCTGCTTACTTGGTCTCATTTTAGAGAAGGACTGAGCTTAAATGAGCACCCTTTGTCCTTGTCTCTCATGAATTCCCTCATAACGGCTGGCTTCTAGCGCCGCATCTCATTAAAATGGTTGTCACCCAATGGTCTGACTCTCTTCATCTCGGCTTCTCTTGGTCTGTGACCTGCAGCTTATCACCACTGGCTACCCACGCATCATTCGGAAAGGCTCTTGCCCTGACTTCCGTGCACTACACTGTCCCTGCATGTCACAAGCTTTTCTCTCAGTCATCCATTTCTGTTCCTTCATCTTCGGTCCTCCCCGTGCATCCTGTCCTGCCCTTGGCACACTTCCTAGAGGCCCATGGGAGTCTGGCTGTCTAGCTCCAGCCTGTCTTTAAAAAAAAAAATGTTTCTTTGGAATTTTTGGGAAGCTTTGGATGCCTTCTACATAAATAAAAGAATCGGACCAATTACGATGTATTTTTGCACTGCAGTTGTCATTTATATTAGGAATTGTCAAAGTCCTCTGACTATCTCACTCCATCCAACTAATCTTCCTATATATCTTTCCTTAACAAGGTCCTCAGCAAGACAGAATTGAATCTTGAAGCTAATGTTAGAAGTCACTTGAGATGTCTGAGTGATGACATAAGAGATGAACTCGAAGAGGAGACTAGCATCTATAATATATACTGAAGCCACTGTAAGCAATAGTGTTCTCATTTCCAAGGCTTGTAGATTGTAAGCTGGAACCACCTGTGTTAGAGCGGACTGTGAAGGTGTAGCAGTCTTACCTTCAGGTAATCATAGATGCATCCTTGCGATGATGGTGCCTCCAGAGTAAATTCATTGAAGGTGAGCTTAACAAGTTTGTTTTCAGGTGCAATTATGTACCATATGCAGTTTAGACCTTTCTCATAACGTCCATTTGAATCAGTATCGGGAGATGCAAAGCTCTCGTTGTCCTGGGTCAGATACCCACCACACCCGTGCTGTGGTCCTGTTTAAAGAAAGAGGCATCACTGTGCAGAAGAACACAGAGTGAATGATCTTCACTTTACTGTGGAAGGACTCTGAAGGGGACTCGGTGATGAGGGAAAAAAAAGAGAATTAGCGAGAAGCCAAGGAAAGCAGAGAGACACATGTGCACGCTCACCAGCGTTCCAGGACCTTTTGATAATATTCGCGAATAGTGTGGGAGCATTATCAGCACACATAGATACCTGAAAAAGCGAGTAAGCACGCTGGGTGCACGCATGTGCCTCTGTAGAACTAGTCATGCGATTTATTCAAGCTTTTCCAACCCTGAAAAACTCAATTTACTGAAAATTGAGGTTTTTTTTGCATAATAAAGCTGGCGGGAAATGTGCACACGCCTGACGTTTATGCTCTACTTCTGTGGTCACTGCCAAAACTGAACACTGAATTTATGAAGATTTACCCAATACTTGAAAAAAAAATCACCTCCCAACTAGTTTTTATTTAGTTAGACAGAAGCAGGCCATGAGGTTAGTTCTGTCTCCTACTTTACATTAAACCACATTCTCTGTATTTTTTTTTTTCTTTTCCAGAACCAAGTCAGGGGGGAAACTAAAGAATAAAAGAAATCCATTAGGGAAAAACTATCTACACTGAAATTAAACAATTAGTAATACATAACCAAATTACAGAATACAGAGCGTTTTAATGATGAGCGTATGTTTGCTGCAGGACAACAGGTATCAGAAATGTCATAGGAAGAACATGAAAGGAAGAAAAGCTGGCAATTTCTAAAGAAAAAGTCAGGTTGAATTAAGCTCAAAGTAGTCACAATAATATTAAACTAGTGTTCAAAGGAAGGTCTACATCCTCACTAGACACAAACATGACTCCTTTCCTCCATTGTCGGCCTTCCTACCGCACCAGAGCCTCCCCTTACTTTGTCCTAGGCTGACCTTGAACTCGGGAATCTAGCTGCCTTTGTATCTTTCTGACAAGCTTGCTCCTAGTGTAGCTGCCTTTGTCCCTTTAGATTCATGAAGCCCTTCATAATTCATATCGCACCCTTATACTTTTTGCATAATTGAAAAATTACATATTTTTGAACTCATGGTTTCAGAGTTCTTTCCCACAGCCTTAAGGGCTGTCCTGAAGGTCTCAGCATCTACCGTTTACTGATACATAGCCACACCCTCGACTCCTGAACTCTCGTGGTGTTTCTAATGATCATGAAGTCATTAACACAAACAGGGAGGGCATTCCTCAGGAGGAAAGAGTCCTCCACTGCGAGTACTGTGTCCAGAAAATATATCCATTACTACACAAACCAGTCCTGTGCCCACAGCCGCCATCTACACTGGGGGAGACTCACTCCCCACAGGGCCCTGTCCCTGGGGCAGGAAGAATGTCACTCTGTCCCCACCAGGACTACACCGGGCTCAGCATAGGAAGGAACAGTTTTGTTCTGAAAACTATGAGGCAAATGAAGAACCATAATAAAGTTCAAAACTAGAGCATAAAAAGCTTTTGATTTTATCCTGTGGTAGCAATACCACTACTAATAAAAGTAATGTCATGAGGCAGATATGCCTGGTATGAAGGCAGGCTAGAGACTCTGTGTACCCATAAATGCTTTTGTTATAAGCTACGGACATCAGGATAGCAGATCACCATTACAGCACATACATACTCCCCATATATATAAGAGAATTTGTCTGAGCTATCAGACTACTGTAAATAAGTCATTTCATAAAATACAAAACAAAGAAAATGGAAAGCTAATATCACCTAATATTAATCAATATTATCGGTCAAATAACTTTGGCCAAAATAGCCAAGCGACTGAAAGAAAAACAGTATCACAGGAGTGAATGGAAGCTTACAGAGTTCTGGAAATGATAATGGTAGAAAATGTCCCGTTTCAGTATTTAGACACAGCGCAGCTTCTCTGTGCTTCCAGTCCTCCTAAGGCAGATGGAAATGCAAGCGCGTGTGCCTCTGGAGGATGTAAACAGCAATGCTAACAGAAGAAGGAAGCAGTGCCACAAAATGTTAAGGCCGTATCGATGTGCCCACATACCGAGAGTGCCAGGTTATAATAGGACCTATGACTAGGAAAGAGTCCCGTGGATTAAAACGCCTGTACTTTCCGTATTGCTACCTTGAAGTTCCTTTCCTTCTGGTAAAGACTTCCTAATATCCTTCTGCTTCAGCATCACAAATCGATCATCTTTTCTGTTACTGTAGATATATATATATATATATATATATATATATATATATATATATTTTTTTTTTTTTACCATTTAGAAAATGCTTAGAAACCAGCACCTCTCTCCCCAGTCAGACTCTACCAGAACCACTCTGATGACAAACCTTGTACCGAAGAACAAATACCACTATAGCATTCTTCTGTATTTAACTACCAGGAGCTATTTCTTCAGTTGGGAGAAAAAAAAAAATGTTTGGACGGGGGTGTGGTTTGGGAGCTGGGAGCTCCTACTGAGATATAAACCCATATCCAGCAGAGATTCGAGCCAGATCTACTTAATGGAGTCAGTAACGGAATCCTGAACGATTAAACTTCAGAGTGGAGCTGAAGGCAGCATTCGACTGATAAGGGAAGAAATAGCTGCGGTATCTAAGAGAAACATCTTAGCGGCTTTAGCGGAGGGAGACGGCTTATTAAGAAGCTATTTTGAGGGCTGACGGCACCTTCTTGAGGTCTTGGGATGGTGCCTGTCTCTGGAGGTTCATGAGCAGCTGCACTTGAGATAATGATCACCCTGACTTTAGCATAGTGCTATCTTTCAGGAGCATCTGTGGCTGGGGACGGCAGACAAAAATGCACCGGAAGTGTAACACAGATGCATCTAAAAGCAGCGCCCTCATCAGACAGAGCAAGCCATGGGGGCTTCTCTTCAGACACGTGGGGCTTGAGCTTAGGAATCTTTATTTGGAGTAAGCCTCACTGGGCTTTTCCCAGCTGTTGTGTCAACTGCTCCAGCGCTGTGAATTCGATTAAGGAGTCAACATGGTTTCTGATGAACTTGCTGTCTCTATTTCTGTAAAAGGATTTCATAGAATTCTGCATAACCTCAGGATAAACCCTCCCAGAGAACTAGGATTAGAAGGGAAATTTCTCAGTTTGATAAAGAATATCTGTAGAGCTTAGAGCTATTAGCAAACTTTTGAAAAAGGTGTGTGTGTGTGTTTGTGTGTGTGTGTGTGTGTGTGTTTGTGTGTATGTGCATGTGTGTTCATGCCTGGGAAAGCAAGAGGCTAATATGCAGTGTCTTTTCCAATGGTTCTTCACATTATATTTTGAAAGGGAGCCTCTCCTCTGGAGCTTGCTAATTTGGCTGGCCCAGCCAGGAAACACTGTGGGCTTTCCTGGCTAACTCCCAGCATTGAGGTTACGGGAGCACACCTCTGAGCTTGGTTTTTTACCTGGGTGCTGGGTCTGTAACCTTTATGGCAAACCCTTAGATGTGTGAGCCATGTTGGGAGTCTCTTATAGTATAACGGTAAACAGTTAGGCAACCCTCCAAGATGAAGACAAGAAATGATGTTTTTTGTTCTACCCTTAGTCAACATTATTAAAGTCTTGGCCATTCATACTCAGGGGGACAAAAGTCTGAAAAGGAAGGAATCCAGGTGTTGCTGTCGGCAGATGTTATTGTTCTCCTTGTAGAAAAATTCCAAGGAATCTACAAACACACTCTTAGACCCAAGGAATCCAGTCAGTCAAAATATGTATGACAGCACATCAAAACCAATAACATTTCTATGTGTTAGCAACGTGCAAGAGGGGGGACAAGACTGGAAAACATCTTCTGTCATCACTGAAGACAATGGAATATTTGGGTACACATTTAAATGTGGGCACATGCATGATGTTCTAGGGCCATTGAACTGATCATAAATTGGTAAAAACAAATACTATTTTTAAATTTGATTATAGTGAGTCATGAATAACGTGGTGAGACTAGTTCTTTAAATCTCAGTCTTCCTTCCCTTGGTCAACGTTTGCCAAGAGCAGCAGGATCCATGTAAGGACAGGATGCTGTGTCTGTAAACACGGGTTTGGAGACTGGCTTCCTCTGTTTTGTGCACAGTCACCTCTGAGTCAACACTAGGTAGCAGCCTAAGCCCAGATTTGCACTCATTCTGCTGTAGACTTAGCTCTATATCAAAAGAAGGCTTCGAGGAGGTGTGGCCACTCCACGGACTGTTACTCACTTCTCACTCCATTCCCGGAGATGAACTCTCTGAGCTATTCTGTAGGCGCCAGACTAGTTCAGAGGGAATTCAAGCTGCAGATGAATAGTGTGGGCTGCAAGGTAAGGGCTAAAATAAATAACAGATGGTGTATGAAGTAACATAAGAAGAAGAGCTGTGAAAGGTGATTACTTTTCTTAAGAAGCAAAGAGAAGGGGCGAGAGAGGTAGCTCAGCAGAGGAAACGTGCCTGCCACCAAGCCTGTAGACTGGGATTCAATCTCCAGGACCCACACAGTGGGAAGACTCCGCAAAGTTCTCTTCTGATGTTCTGTGCATTGTGATGCTCAATCCCAAACGCATTTGCATGCTCTAAGTAGAAAATTAAATGCAATAAAAGGCAAGAAAGGATGACAAAGAGGAAGGACAAACAGAAAAGAGCACAAAGGTTGAGCAAAATCAGGCAACATCAGTAATTCTGTTGCACACAGAAATATTAAATTCTTCAATTGGAAGAAAGAGCCAACCACCAATATGCTCTTCAGGATAGAGAGTTTGGAAAGAAATTGGTCAACAAATGCATCATGCAAATATATGTGCACATGTATAATTAGAGTTTTTAGCCTTAGGGTCCAAAAGAATGTTGTGTATATTATTCTAAATCAAGAAAAATGGAAATTATAGATAAGGTGTTTTCAAAAGTTATTGGATAATGATATGAATTGATCTCCCAGGAGAACACAGTAATTTTATGCACGATCGTTTTTCTGCATAGAAAGTATGGATCCCAGTGTGCCTCTTTCCCAGCCTCCCAAGACAAAGTCACTGGTGAGAGCTGTGGAATACATAATATTATATACTATTTATGTTATAATGTACCATATGTAAATATATGTAACTATCCTATGTTGCAGTATCATGTAGTAATAGTATAACAAAAGTGCACTATTCAGGAATGACATTTTATGACTTAAAAACAGGTAGATTCAAACAAAAAGATGATCATGGAAAGAATGAGTTCTAAGACAGAGGAAGAGGAAAGCACACTCTCCTTTTAGGAAACCTTCCAGGGACTTCTCTTTAGCCTTGGCTGTTTCTATCAATTGCCCTAGAGAAAGCATAGGCCAATTAGGAAAGTGTGGGTTTAGGAGATAGTCAAACCTAGTTCAATGTTTGGTTTGACCACAAATTAATCTCTAATAAGTACTTCTCATTTCCTCCATTGTACAATGTGTTAATTCCTGTCCTATGAGGTAGTCCTGAGGACTGGATGAAACAATCTGGGGAAGGAGGTGCTTGGCTATGGGCTCTCTTTGTGCTCTGTGCTTTTGTGACATCTTTGCTTGTGAGTGGACAGAGTATGAATCTAGCAGACCAAGTGAGCAGACTCCTCTCAAGTTAGAACAAAGAGAAAACCAATCCCATAGGACTTGTAATGTTTCTGAGTAACTAAATATTTCTGAATGTTTAAATTTTATCATTGATTCTATTTTACTGTTTTATCTATTTATGTTCCTGGAAACACTATATCAAAACCAATCCAATGTGAGGAAGAATGACTATAGGAAATTTATGGTTTAAACAACTTAACCTGAACATCCAGTTGGAGACCTTGCTGAGTTGCATTTTACAGAGAGTGTGGCTTCAGGCATACCCAATCATTTTCTCTCAGCTCTTTCTATCCTGAATGCTTTTCATGGTATTACCTTATGTGACCATTAATTTCATCACATAGCTTGGTCTCTAAAAATCCATTTGGTTATTTGCTGAAGGACAGACAATCCTACCCTACCAGACTTAGGGCAAAGGTAGCCATTCAGGGGTAGGAAAAATGGATGCTTGATTGTGGATGATACTAGAATATGTTTATTAAAAAACCTTTCTCTTTTTCTTGCTGATCCAAAAATTAACTCCTGTCTCCTGCATGATTCTGTAAGGTTCTGATGAGCTGTGAACTCATCTGGTTTCTTTATCCCATTCACACATTATAACCTGTGTCCCTGAATCCCCAAAGAATAGCCTGCAGATAACCTTGTGTTGAGCTCTCTCTCCAGAGGACTGCTAATCAACGGTGAAAGCTAGGGGCTTACAAAGGGCAGAAATGAGCTCGGTCTAGTTCTCTTTAAATAGGTTTACAGTTTCAGCTCATGTCATTCTCAGACTTCATAAAAGGATGCAAATGACATTAAGGAAGCAGACAAAGAGCATCCCCTGGCTGCTTTCAAGTCAAACCCCATCATCACTTCTCAGAGAGCTACATGACTAGTGATTTATCAAAATATTCAACTGATAACCCAGCTCTCTGACTACGTTTGTGCTTCTTGAAGTCAGGGTAGTTGGCAGCCCTTGTCCAGCTGCTCAGAGGCGCCTAGAGACACATACACATATTCTTAATAGCAGTGAGTGTTTGAAAGTGCGTTCTTTTATTGTTGGGCTACACAATTTTGGAATTCCTCTCAGAGTTTAAACTTGACACCACAACTGGGAAAGCTAAATATAACTAGAAGCAGAATTCTCAAGTGGGCATGTGAGAGTCTTCTCCATTTGTTGAGACAAGATTTTTTGCCCCATGGAACCCCAGACTCTCTCTAACCTTTGCCTTTCATATCCCCCTTTAGATGGTAGCCATTTTTATCCTGTTGCTTACCTCCCACTGCTCCCACTGACTGTACTGTTAGCACATTTGAGAGATGTTTCCCCAGAGCATGATAACAGGTCTGTAGACTAAGCTCATGTGATCCACTATTGAGTCAGATCCTGTATCTCCCAAAGTGGATGAAAGAGATTCCATTTTCTTTCATGTAAAAACTCTATGAATTGTGAATCAATTCTGAGAATAAAGTGAATATATATATTCACTTCACACACACACACATACACACACACACACACACACACACACACACACACAGCACATATAAATATAATTTCAAAGTAGGCATAGTTTAACCAACTAATCTTTAGTTCTTTCACTAACTATTAGTGACGGATTAACATTTACGTCCGAGGTCTCTGCAACGCCTTGGGATTTAATTAGAATTTAGCTTCAGATTTGATTTAAGTTATAAAATATACTTTAGGATAACCACAGTATGCTCCAGGATCTAATCTATTCTACCTATAACAGATACTAAAAGGTAGAAAGCACTAATATTTCAAGGTGACCTCCTTTAGTAACTAAACATTGAGTGTAGAGAGGTTAGGGTTTTTCTAGTGCTCCATCACAGGCATGATGGGTCACCTGCATCCTGGGTACCTGAATTCTGGCACACAGTTCTTCCTCTTTGGCCACATACCTTCCTTTGTTGACCTGTGATACATTCTGTCCATGCTAGATATGTGTTTTTTATATTTATGCCTTCCTCTCACCACAGGCCCAGAGCTTGACCTTAAAGACACCTGATTCATTCTCTACATGACTAATAAACCAGGTGAAGGAAGACAGATAGCGGCCTCCATTGTCTGCATATTTGCTGTGATCAGCAGGAGGCAGGGAGTCTGGTGTACATCATCTAAACCCACAGACTGGTGGGATCTCAGAGTCACCGGCGATCTAATAAAGGATGCACACTCACTCAATCCAGAAAAAATGTTCATCTTCTTAGATAATTTCAGTTTCACAGATCCTGGAGCTCAGTACAACCATTTCTGACTTCTTTCGGGATCAGTCACCCATGTTGTGTTGACGCTCATGGGAATATGAGAAAGTTTTATGTCGTGGACAGATTCTAGCTCCTGGGTGCTGGCTTTGCCTTCACTTATTCTCACCTTAAACAGACATTCCACACAAAAGGGAGACTCACTTCTCTATCTATTTACTAATTATCCATTTTAGATATTTCTCTGAACTTCTCTCTACCAATGAGAAATACAATCATAGCAAATGCTCAGGCAGATGCTACACCGTTATGTAAATTACTGGCTTTTGAAAAATTATAGCAGGTGTTTATAAATTATTGTCAACTGTATAATTTAAACAGCAAAGCTTCAAGGGAGGTATTTAGAGGTTTAGTTGATATGAAACTAGACAGAAATGTTACAGGCTACAGTGGTTTCCTCTTCCCATCTATTTACTTAGGAAAGGCTCTGATCTCCAGGCAGATTGGTACTCCTGGAAATGAGACATCAGTCTGATCCACGGGGTAGATGTATTCTTATAGAAAAGATGGGGTGGCTTAAATGGATGAGATGAGAAAGGAAGGTGTATGCTCTTAGCCAAGTCTGAGTTTTTGGCTTTTTATTATTTTTTTGTCAAGTCTGTAATGAAAAGATTCCAGAATCCCTAGAACTACAACCTTTATTACTTCTTCTTTTCCTTACCACACAAAACAACAAATAAATCTGAAAGCTACTTAGACTGGCCAGGACACTTAGTTGTTTGGACTAAAAATTCTTTGTGAGACCCGATTAAAACGTATAATACCTGAGCTCTCACCCAAAAGCACAAGTAATCATTTAAATTATGTCTTGAGTGTCTTTGCGTGGACAGTGGCATTTATACAGATGGGAAAGTGATAAAACTCTTCATATGAAGCACAGTGGTAGCTCCATACAAGAGAGCCTCTGGGCAAAATTGAAGTATTCAAAGGAAAGTGGGTTTTCCTTTTAAAATAGCCTTCTGTGTTTTACATGTTCCTTCACTTACAACCATTCTAGTGTGGCCTCATTCTGTGTCCTATGAGACCCGCTTTCAAGTCATTGTCATGACAGCTAAGAAAGGTAGGTGGCAAAGGGTCTTTCTGGTACAATTGTCACAATGGCTACAATTTCCGAGGAGCTTACAGAACATCAGTGTCTGCCTGATAAGTCCCTTCCAGAGGTGTTTTAAGGAAGCTGGAGAGATGGTTCAGTAGTCAAGATCTCCTGCTGCTCTGCCATAAGAACCCAAGAACCAGAATTTGGATCCCAGCACCAATACAGTTCAGCTCACAGATACCCATAACTGCTACTCTAAGCTCCAAGCACCTTCTTCTTCTGGCTTTTGTGGAGATCTGCATATACATGTGCAAACTTAACTCACACAGACACGTGCAGACAGATATCCTCATACAGATACATAAAATAAACCTTTAAAATAAATTCAGGAAAGCACAACACAGAAAACAAAATGGTGTTTGAAGCATTCTTTTGTTTTGGGGTCACAGAGATGAAGGTGATTGGGTAGAGCGAGGCCTGGAAAAAAGAGCCCAGGCGATTGATCGTGGGAAATTCCTCCCATCCTTTCTGCATCTTCTCAGAGTACGGGGTGTGTTTGAGGATCCATTAGATCTCAAAACATTAATCTCATCAACATTCAAGGAAAAGTCAAAACATTTTGCAGAGTCAAATAGAAATTATACGGTTGATGCAATCAGCGCAAACAGAGAACTGATGAAGTGCCTGTTATTTTAAATGATGGGTGTTCCCCTACAAATCTTCGGTAGATAATCATCTCCTATGTGCTGTGGCCCTGGGCACGGCTCTTGTTTTCAACTTATCCCCACCCTTACCCATCCCTGCCATCTCACATGATTCTGAGGCCACCATTTCCAGACCAAATGCCTTTTCAGCTCTCTCCTAAATATCTTCACTGAAGTATCTGACAGGCCTGCCAGCTACAAATATGGCAAACTCAATACAATGCTCTTCCTGGAAACATAGACTAAGGTATCACCATTCAACAAACTGTGCATAAGACTTCATTCTCAACTTGAGACTTCATTCTCTCCCCTAGTAGCATCCCATCAAGCTTTAGATGCTACATCTCTGATGCATTTTAGGACCTTCGGGGTCTTGGTCCTTTCTCTACCTCCATTCCCACTTGTGGCAGTTAGAGACTAGGCCATCTCCTATCAAGACCTCTGGACTAAGTACTTTTCCTAGGTGTTGGATTCTTGAAGCATTCCTTTTTCTACAGGCATAAAGTCAGTGCTTAAAATTCTCACGACTCTTTAAATGGACCATCGCCAATGAGGCCTTCTGTTTGGGCCTCCTTATATATTTATAGGAAAATCAACTGTTTAGCTGGGGGTGGAGGGAATTTTTAAAAAGTGGAAAAGAAGAAGTCACAAGAAAAAGACTTTAACATCTCATAGGCTCACCTATTGTCTCCCGGAAAACTATTCTCCAACCTCTTGCTGTTTGAGAAGAATCTGTCTTGAAGAGCAGGGTCAGGCTGTTATTGGTGCTCTTGATGGGTTGTGGAAGGGTGGAACCACAGAACTTTCCAATCGATCGATTTCCAATACTTGGACCATCGAAAACCTCCAGGTAGTCATGCGAGCAAAGGTTGGAGGGAACTACGTCAAAATCACTGAACCTGCAAAGGGCTCCGAGTTATTAGTCATGTCTTCTTTTATGCCCGTTAAACCATACCTGCAGTTCTTGTAACAATAAAGAAGAATCACAAAAAAGCCTGACGGCACAGAACTCAAGTTTCTCTTGGCAAGGAATCTTGTAAATAAGACATTACTGATGGACTGAAGCCAGTATTTGTTAGGTAGCAATGATAACTAACAACTGAGGTGGGAACTGGGGATATAAAAATGAATGAGATACAGTTCCACACTTCAAGATAATCTGGGCCTATGTTCAACAGAGGTCATTTTTTAGATATCACAATTCCACATCTACATAATGTGCTTTGATCATATTTTTGATCCTCACCGATCCCCATTATAGTCTCTCACCCACCTCTCTCCTGCTGAACCCCTTCCTGTTTCTATCAAGTCACCCCACTACCTCCATGCCCTGTTTTGATGTTCTGCCACCACATTTAGAGCACAGATGAAGGATAACGTTTTTAACAATGGCAATTGCACCTTCAAGAAACCTGACCCCTTTCAGCATATCTTACCTGTCTATAGCTCCCAAAATCAAGTTTTGACAAGTTGGTCTATGTTATCACCTCAATAACATGCTAGATACTTTCAGAATCACCAAAAATAGATTCTTCCTCTTTTTCTTGTGTTGTATGATAAGTGACAGTGTTGTTTTATTCTTTATTTATAGGGAAAAGTTAAGACAAGTGAAAGAAAGTCTGGTTTCATATAGTTTGGTTGTGGTTCTTCCAGTCTCTTGTTGGTTTCTTCTAAAATAGCCACCCAAATGCTGAAACTAAGCCTCAGAGTTCATAAACCATCAGTCACAAATAGGGGACCAAGTAGGCATTGTCCCAGCTTGTCAAGCTTCTATGTAGAAAATTCTATATTCTTACCAACTATCCTCCAATTTCATACTACATGCTCGAAGTTTCAGGTATCAGTGAGATTGAAGAGATGGAAATAAACCATCTTAGGAGAAAGAAGACTGGCACTTTATACTTCTGGGTACTGGGGACTGCATTTCCTTTATCAGTCTTACTTGGAATAAGTAGAATTAGAAAGTTAATTTACAAGTGGCATAGCTGTGGTGGTTTGAATATGTTTGGCACAGGGATTGGCACTATTAGGAGATGTGGCCTTGTTGGAGTATGTGTGGTCTTGTTGGAGGAAATGTGGGGGTGGGCAATGAGACCCTTCTCCTAGCTGCCTGAAAGTTAGTCTTCTTCTGGCTGCCTTTTGATCAAGATGTAGAACTCTGAGCTCCTTCTCCAGCACCATGTCTATCTGGATACTACCATTTTCCCCACCATGATGATAATGGACTGAACCTCAGAACCTGTAAGCCAGCATCAATTAAATGCTGTACTTTTTAAGAGTTGCCTTGGTCATAGTGTCTCTTTACAGCAATGGAAACCCTAACCAAGGTAATATCACATAAAGCAACAATTTAGAGTTGCTTTGTTTAACAAATAAAAATAAACTTTGTGGGGTTAAAGTTTATCTTTAGGAGACAAGAGGTGGCAAAAGTTATTTAGGACATCGACTTTGGGAGACAGTAAATGAGAATCCAGATTTTTACTCTTCATTTAAATATGTGTTGCCTTGGAGAAGATGTGAGACCTTTTGAGACACATGTACAAGTACACATGTACATTTCTCATGATGGTTTTTTACAGTACAACAAAACATTCATGTAAAGTGTTGAGCGAAGCTTCTCATGTACAGAATATATTTAACAAATGGCAACTGTTTGTCCTAACCTTTTAGATCTTCTTTGCTTTTTAAGAAGAGCTTGTAACTTGACAGCTATTGTAAGAAGATCCTTCACAACTGTTGAGAAATTACAAGGACTGGTTTTTGTTTGTTTGTTTGGTTGGTTGGTTGTTTGGTTGGTTGGGTTGTTGTTGTTGTTGTTGTTGTTGTTGTTGTTGTTGTTTGAGATAGGGTTTCTCTGTGTAGCCCTAGCTGTCCTGGAACACACTATGTAGACCAGGCTGGCCTTGAACTCAGAAATCTGCCTGCTTCTCCCTCCTAAATGCTGGGTTAAAGACGTGCGCCACCACTGTCCCCCAGAAGGACTGTTTTAACTCATGAAGTTTCTATTTTCACCTCAGTCTCTACTGGACTGGGTGAAGGGTGGAGGCTTTCCTGCCATGTGGGACCCCTTGCCTTTCTCTAGATTCCAACTGAGTCACCATGAGAACTCACACCCTCTGTCAGCACGGTAGCTTTCCTGTAAAGAAAGTCAAAGGAATTTTCTTAAGTGAATACTTTTTTTAATCACATACCGAAGATTTATCATTTTGTTGCTTCTAACGTGGAGGCTGTAGACACAGTAGACATTGTTGGGGTAGTTGCCGTATGAGAAAGAAGGACTCTTAAGGATTCCAGAGGATCGATTGTAGATTCCACCACAGGCTGGAAGAGAAGACACAAGGATGTGCAGAGGCTGGTTAGTACCACAACATAGGCAAATCATTTGGGGATAATCTAAGCTATTGTTTACTGTCTCCTAATGGAATTCATATTGATTGTTCTTCAGATGACCTAAAACTTCCTTCATTGTGTCTATAAATAAATTTGACTTCTCCAGGGAAGAGAAATATAGAAGAATGTTTTAAGACACATTTTGGAAGGTAATAAATCCAAGACAAACAGTGTGAGAGCAACAAGAAAGACTTCATGTGTTGGGATGTGTCTATCCCTTCGCTCTAAATGACAGGTTGGTAGAGAGATGACGTGGTGCCTGGAGGCTCCAAGGCAGCAGGCTGAACCCTCCTTGTGCTCTGTTCAATAGGGGAGACGGCAATGCAGAAATCTGACACACGGAGTCAGTCCTCTCTGGTAGGGAGAGATCCGCACAGGGTAAAATGTGAGAAGGCGGTCACAGTCAGTCACAGTCACTCCCGTGAGTCAAATGCCTTGCTCTCAGGTTCTACAGATTTGTATTTAGTTATGAGATTAGTAAAGTTCATTCTTAGACAAATTTGTGTTATCTTCAATAAGCATGAGGATTTTTGACCCACTCCCTGCTCAAACTCCAGCCATTAATAGCACTTTGTCATACCCCATAGTCAACAATGGAATCGCTATGAACTATAATAATGTTCCATTATGATTATTAAGGTATTGTTTTTACATAGATTTCATCTAGGAAGGATCAGATATTCCCACCTAATGCTGGTATTCTTGTGAGCATGTTTATTTGTTTTATGATTCTAAAATTATAGGAAGCTTGTATATTTTGATTGTTTCTATGGTTACCAATGAACACACTCCACTGACATATCTCCAAGATTAGACAAACGTTGTGGCTGTTATTTAAGGCTTTTGTTTATTTGGTTTTGCCTCAACTCTGCCCATTTACTTCGCAAAATCTTTTCTGTGCCAAAAGGTTTTATGCATTCAGACTCTTGGATACAGCTCATGAATTAAATGCCGGCTTGAGTAGCAACTGTTCTATTTTACTTGAGGTTAATTACATGATCTCTAAAAGTTTATCAGTGCACAAACAACTTCCATCTCCACACACTGCCAAGATTTGAAGCCAGAAGCAACACTACTCTTAAAATAAGACTTCAAGGGGGATTGAATCATGTTCATTATACTTTAGGAAACCAAGGGATATAAGAGCAGAATTATGCATCAGGGGCTTCATTATCTAAATTGTTCAATTAGCTAATTAGTTAACTAAAAGAATCAAACAAATCCTCTTCCTCTTCATCTAAGAGTACGAGAGAATATGCATTTTATTCTGTTGATGCAATCTGGCATAAAAAGCATCAGAGAATCATGCTTTTTAGTCACTGGTGGTTTTGAACCAGAGAACAGCTTCTGAGAACAAATCATGAAGCTCTGTTTATGCATAAATACATGTTTGTATTCTCTGTAGATGGAAGAAGTACTTTATTTGAAGAGAAACTACTTTATTTCTTACCATTAGCCATTTGTGTGGTTAAAGAAAGACAGAACAAACTCAGGAATGGTTTTGTGTGCCTCATTCACTGACGTGGTCATGCCGGATAGGGCTCTGCCATTAGATCAATCTCAATTCTCTGTTTTATGCTCAGAGGGTAATTTTAGACAAATTTCAGTGGGAAATGTCAATTCTTACTTTATTTTTTTAAAAAAAAAACATTTTAAATATTATGCACATATGTATATGCCTGCTCGTCTGTGTCTGTATTACATACATATAATACTCACAGAGGAATGAAAAGGGCATTTAAACTGCTGTGTGAGTGCTGGGAACCAAACCCAGGTCCTCTGAAAGAGCAGCGAGTGCTTTTAGCCACAGAACCATCTCTACAGCCTCTGACTGTTTATTTTAAAGAAAAACATCTACTTTTGTACCATGTGCCTAATTAATCATTTTTAGCCTTGATGTTTCTGAACCTTCAAGTTGGTGACATATGATGAGTAATAACAAAAACTACATACGTGAATTACACTAGACAAGAAAATTCCAAAGGACAGCAGTTACTTACTGACGGCTCTGTAGGAAATCTTGAACCCAAAGTCTGTGGTGTGAGCATCAGAATAGAAGTTGAGCAACACAGGGCCGTCCAAGGTGAGGGGACGCAGGGCTTCAGTACCACATATGGTCACAAGAGGAATGGAAAAGGGGCTGTGACCTTTGATGATATGCAAACCATCGTGATCACAGGTTCCTGTTATAGCTGAGCGATCTACACAGAACATACAACAAGTAGCATCAGAACAGAAATGCAGACAAGATACGACGATTCTATAAACTGATACAGAAATTACAAACAAAATTAGGAAATGGTGTTCTATTTGTAACTTCAGCTCCCCCATGAAATATTTCTCCAAGAGACAAATCATGGGCAGACCAGAGAAAGCAGACAGAATTCCATAATAGGCAAATTCAGTCGTTATTCAGAATTCCCTTGCTATATGGAACCATTCTGTTTACCAAGGGATTATCAACCAAAGGCAACTTGTCTCCCAGGGGATGTATGTTGTGATATCTGAAAACGATTTTTGCTGTCACATTGCAGAATGAGATAGAGGACGGGGAAGCTGTTAAACAGGCTTGGGCACACATAGGACCATACCCAAACACTGAGACCTCCTGCCACAAAACAAACAAAAACAAACAAACGACCCCCCAAACCATGCAGCCCACAATGCCAACATAGCTGCTCCTAAGAAAACCTTTTCACAGTGCCTGGATACAGGTAAGAGTGGCCATCAGCAGAACGTGAGGATTCCCTTGATATTTCCTGACAACTATTTCCAATGTTCATGTAGAACATCAATTTAGGGCCCTAGTGATTATAAATTTACATCAACATTGTTTTCTAACTTAAAGAAAAGGTGTATTCTATCTCCCCTCCATAAAGCAGCTTCCAATGGTGTTAGGAAGACATTTGCTGCCGTGATTCACTTGTGTTTGTAGGTGTCGACTCTCAGAGCACCATAGAACACAATCATTTTAACCTGGTTATTATTAGCACAAAGCACCATCATACGTAAGTAGGTAGTCCTCTCAAACATTTTATTAATGTACTCATTATGTTTTAATGGAAAAGTTACCACTTCATGTTCAGTCAAAGCCCTTGGGTCAATAAATTCAACATTCCTACAATTAAACATATTGTACAAAAATATTTGATGTTTCTTATTTGTTAGAACAAACGTGTAGAGTTTGAGTCACTAGAACTAAGGCAAAAATGTTTACCAGGTTTCCCCAAAGGCTCTTTGGCAAAGTACTCCCAGCGGACACTCCCACAGCACTTAAAAATTGAATAGTCTTCCCAATTCTACATTCTTCTATGGAGAGATCTGTGTCCACTGGCAATCAGTCCCTATCTCTCTGTACTGTGGTCCTGGCCCCATGAGACTACTTTCTCTGTGTGTAATTTCTTTATTCTAGACTGTTCTCACAAATGAAATCACAGAATATGCAATGTTTTGTGTTTGGTTTTGTTTTATTTGGTCAACCACATTGACTATAGAAATTCCTTTAGTTAGCAAAAATGTATACCACTGTTAAACTGAAAGTCACTCAATGCAAGGAAACATTACCAATGCTGGATTTGATTCCTAGTCTCAACATTTGGTCAATGTGCCTGATTTTTATGTCTCCTCTAAGACTTGAAGATACAGAAATATATCAGTGTAATTACAGATTAATCGAAGTTTATAAATTGCTGATTTGTTGACCATGAGTAGGTGAAAATGCACACAGACTTGAAGGGATTTCTATCCTTGTGTTCACTAAACACCCAGTGTGTATTAGCAGCCACAGCCTGGCTCACACTAACAACCATACTGGACAAACAGCCCTGTCCTTGGGGTTGAGAAATGAGCAGAGCAGTGTGTGTGCACTTAGAGACGTTGCCACTGGGGAATCTGAACAAGGGGGCGGGGGGTGATGTTCTCAGAAAGGATATCCTTGTGGTGCTGTTTCTGGAAAGCAGAGCAGATCCTAATCTTATCAACACACTCACTCATTTCTGACTCATAGGATCTCTTCTCTCATTGGCTAGTTTACAGAGATTGTAAGTACGTGTTTACATGCATGTGTGCTGAGAACAAATGCAGATGGATACATTAAAAGCTATGGGCCTGGCCTGGTAGCACAGGCCTGGAAACCCAGCTACTTGGGAGTCTGGGGCATTTTGCAAGTTTGAGGCCAACCAAGTCAATATAGCAAGTTCATAGCCAACTTGAGTAGTTTAGCCAGACTCTATCTCAAAACAAAAAGTGAAATAGGCCTGGGCACATAGCTCAGGGGCAGGTCACTTGGCAATCTTGGTGGACATCCCTCAGTCCAATGCCCTGTGCTTGGAAAGTAAGATGCTCTGTTAAAATGTAACAGGCTTCACATGCATTTTCTTTAAGCAATTTTATGTGGTGCCCATGTCTTTAAAGTCATATTGTTTTCAGTTCTGCATGAAATACATAAAATGGTATTGATGCTCTTTAAAAGCAGAAGGAAGCTGGGCCTATAACCTCAGCTTCTCTGCAGACTGAAGCAGGAGTTATAGGCATGCTTGATTTACATCAAAATTCAAGACCAGCTCAGGCAGCTTAATGAGACACTTCCACAATGAAAAGTGTGTGGCTATAGTTTGGTTGTAGTGTTTGCTGCTCGTGCACGAGGACCCCAAGTCCAGTCCTTGGTATGGAGATAAAAGGATGGAACTTTATTTCTACTTCCATCACATTTCAGAAGATGCTTCTTGTTATCTTCAAGTGGAGGTTTTAGACCACTCTCCCTACATTTCTCACATTAATTGCTTGATTATTTGTAATTTGCTTAACATAAACTGAATCCTTGGATATTATCAAAAGACAAGAGTTGAGTAAGGGTGGATACATGGGTATGTAAATTGGTTTAGCCATTATGGAAAAGAGAGCCATCTCAAAAATTTAAAAATAGACATATGGTATTATCTAGTATCTCCACTCCTGGGCATACACCCTGAGGAAATGAAGACTGATCTGTCCTTCCATGGTTTGTTCCATGATTATCCATAAGTGCCAAGACATGAAATCAATCCAAATGTCCTTTGCTTGGTGAATCAAGAGAATGACACAGACAGACAGACAGACAGACAGACAGATGAAAGAACACAAGGGAAGACTATCCTGTCCTTACAAAGAAGAACATACTGTAGTTGGTGACAACATGGATAGATTTCCAAGCATTATGCTAAATGAAAGAAACCAGACTCAGGAAAACATTACCACATTTCCATTTCTCTGTGAAATCTAACACAGCTGAACTTGTAGAGCAGAACATTGGTTACTAAATGCAAGGAAGGGGAGATGTCTATCAAAGATCACAGTACTTAACCTTATTGTTCAAAAAGAATAACCAGAAAATCTTCTGTGTGGCATGGAAATTATATTAATAAGGATGCATTATCTACTTTAATATTGCTAAGAGAATAGATTCTACATATGCTCACAATGAAGACATTGTAAATACGGTAGCCGATATTTTAACTAGCTTCACATAGCTGTAATCTATTTCTTTACTAAAACCTTTTTTAAAACCCTATGTCAACACTGTAGATATGATTTTTATCAGTTAACATTCATTTTTGAAAAGACTGAATATACCTTCCAAATGAAAGGACACAAAGGTCAGGATGACCAGGGACCGAGAGTCAACATCTATGAAGTAGTTGCAGTTCATGTTGTTGTCATAGTGCTTTGGGAAGTTTGGAGAGATGATGTCGCCTGTGGAGCTATTGAATGTACGTCCACATCCTACAGAAGAAGAAACACCATCATCAGGATATTCATTATCATCTGTAGTGCCTATTTCATAAAAAAAGATATGACTTCCATTTTATGAAGTCTCTAGTAACTCTAGATAGATACTAGAGATACTAGATAGAGATACTAGAGACTTCATCAAATGGAAGAAAAGCACCAAGAGAAAGAGTCATTGATTCATAAGTCAACATGTGTGCAAAATAAAAACATCTTAGAATAACATGAGGATGCTAAGTAGTAGATATTTTGCCACACAATAGACTTCAAATCTCATAATATTTTAAGAAGATAAATTATCAAAGATTAAATATAGTTCATGTAAAGAAACAACACAGAGGAGACCCTCTACACTAATTTCATATTCCAGTTTTCCCTGCCTTTGCTTTATCAAGATGTAGGCATAGGCAGCCACGCCTACATCTCAATGACTACTGAAGGAAGGATATTCCTTCAGAACTGGGTGGCTTTCCAATGTTTCTTTGGGGGACCCCCTATCAAGCCAACCTTGATGTGGTTCTCCCACTATTCCCAACCCTTCCCCCAACAGTTCAGATTACTTACGGCTAACAAAGGATGCAGAGAAGCCCTGAGCTGTCATCTCTTCAGACTGGAAGACAGCAGTGAAAATGTTTCCTGATGTGACAATGGGACTTGGAACCACATCCCCACAGCTCGTGGCTAACAGGGTATCATTAGTCTCCAACATTCCTTCCCAGACCTGTTGGGGTCAAAAACATGACTGAGTACTAACAGTTTTTACCTGTCAATATTTTACCATATTTAGGCTTGAAAAACAACTGCATTCAATAAAAAACAAAATAAAACATAAGATTAAATAAGTCACATGCAAATCTGGAATTTTTTTTTTTGAGAATAATTTTTAAACCTGGTTTTTGAGTGGCTTACCTCATTCTGGCTGATGTAAGAAGATTGTGTTTGGTTTTTTAGAGCTGGGCAAATAGGTTTTAAGGATCGATCCAGTTACTTCTGATTGGTCTATTTTAGGCGATCTTGCCTTCTACACTGGTGGTTGGCCATGAAGTTAGTCTTACTGGATTTGGTAGGAAGTGACTAAAGAAAATGGGTCAAGGATGCTGTGCATAGTACCTTCTAAAAGTCTTAGGGGCTGCAGGAACATACTGATGTCTCTTAACTCATCCCTATCTGATACTGGTGATTTGCACTTACACTTTTGATTTTTGTTAGCCTTGCAATAAATTTATGAATTTCATTGATTTTTTTTAATATTGTACTCCTATGGTCAAATTCATAGATTTCTATTGTCATCATTATTTTTCTTGATTGTTGGCTCTTTCTTTTAAAATGTACACAGTCTTTAGTGTTATCAATTCACTTTTCAATGAAGTTTTTGCCATAATCTATATACTTTATTGAATGTCTTATTTTCACTGATTCCCTTCTGTGTGCTTTTGGACTTCCTCTGAACTTCATCTTTGAGCCATGGGTTATTTTAAGGTATTCGATGTCAGTGTGTTTAGAGATCTGAGGAGGTCTTCTTTGCCAAACTCCTCTCTGAAGTTTCAGGCCTGACCAATGACGGTAACGACAGTTTTCCCTGCCAAGCCCTGTGTGCCCCTTCCTCCTATGACTTTTCCACAGCCAACACAAGCCAGCCTCTGAAGTGAATTGCTATACTGGACTCAGGCCCTGGCGGCCAAGCACGCTCTCACACATAGGCGCCTTCCTAGGGCAGGCACCTTCCCTGCAAGTTTTCTTTAGGAGGCCCCAGCTGGAGGCATTCCCAGGCACCAGGAAAATGGTTTCCTTCCCTTTTGACTCAGTATTGAGTGTTTTCTGCCTGTGTTTGGGGCTCAGACGGTCATACATCAGTCCTCCCTCTGTGCTGGCCACTTGACCCTCACCAGGCGCTTATCGAAAACTGAGAGGGGATCCATGATTTTGCCCCTTTCACCTCTTGATTGTGCCATTTCAGGAAGCAATTAAAGACCTGATTTCTATATTCACTCTGGCTGATTGTTTTAGCTGACTGCTTGCTCTCATGAGTGGAAGGCCAGCTCTTTCTCTACTATTGCTTTGTAGTTTGCCTTTATCCCTTTCTCACCAGAGAAAATGTTCTTTGATTTGTTGAGGTTTTTTCTTCTTCTCTCTCTCTCTCTCTCTCTCTCTCTCTCTCTCTCTCTCTCTCTCTCTTTCTAAATCTTAGCATGTGGTCTGTTCTGGAATGTAACAAAGACACCTGAAATGTATATGTTGTTGCTGATGCATGGATTGTTTTACATCCATCCACTGGATCCTAACGCTTACAGTTTCAGAGCTCACTTGCACCCAGGTGAGTTGTTTAGCTGGATGCCCTGTGGGGTACCGAGGAAAGCAAGTGTGGAAATCGTATCCCGACTGAAAAGCTATCTTCATAGCTCTTTCTAGTTTTCTTTCTCATCTTTCCTGGCTCTATTTCTTCATGAATGAACATTTAGATTCATTTCGTCTTCCTGGTAGACTGACTGTTTCATTTTGCAGCAGTTTATTTTTACCTTTGGACTCCATTTAGCAGGTGTTAATATGATCAGTACTGATTTTTTTTTAAATGTTTCCATGTTTTGCCATTTTATATCCTTTCCTTTCAACCTACCTGTATGGACTCCAATCACCTGTCTATTTTACTTGGTGTAACTAAGTTATTTAAAACACGTGTACACATGCTTACATGTGTGCTCACATGCATGCATGCACCCCCAGCCCCCCCCCACACACACACACATTGTGCCTCAATTTTTCTGCTTGTGTTCTGTTTTCTTCCTCTTCTCCTTGATCTACTGTGTCTTTTTCTGGATTATATATATGTATGCATTGAAATGCACTGTTTCTCCTAGGCTTCCTATCCTTTGAGTTAGTTGTTCTGGGTATTAAAATGGACGTGTATGACTACTGAAGTTTAGGCCAACATTCACACAGGGCTGTTTTGAGGGGAGTGTGGAAATGCAGCCTGCACTTAATTGCCTTTCTCACTTTTCATCGTCAGGTACCATTATAGTCTTTTGTTTAAATTACTCAATATAAGCCATGCACTTATATGGGACGGTATGTTTTAACTGATGCACACGTTTCTGCTCAGTTCTTGGTTCCCTCCATCTTCCTCGTACTCTGAGATTCCTCCCCACCCCATTCTATCTAGTTTGAATATGTTCCCTTGAACAATCTTTAATGGTAAGTACCTTATGGATATTTTCTATTAGCTTCCTTTTGTATGGGGATTATTAAATGCCCCCTTGTACATTAAGAGTCATTTTTTAAGATGCTAAATTTGTTGCTGACAATTCTTTTATTTTAGAAGTCATTATTTCATTGACTAAAGTTTTTATCTGTCAGTTGAATTGTTTCCTTCTGAAAATATAGTGATAGGATTGTGGGGTATTTTGTTATTGTTCATGGTCCCCTAAGGCTCTGTTCACGTTTGATTGCTATTTTAAAGTCTATTTTCTCTTTATTGTTTTAAGCAGTGTTCTTTCCTAAAACTTACTGATTCTGCCCTCTGTCATTTCTACCTAACTATTGAGGTTAAACAGTTATTTCTATTGTAATTTTTAGTTCTATAATTTGCTTTTAGTTCCTCATTGTAACACAATTTCTTTGTCAAGATTTTTTTTTATTAATTTGTCATGACAAGGCTTTAAAGAGGACTCTTTGGTGACTTCTGAGAAGGTTTGATGACAGCAGTATTAACATCCTTGTCACACTTTTCCAACATCTGTGTCATCACAAGGTTGACATAACTTGATTAGTTTTCCTCTCTCAATGTGTAATAGACTTTGTTTATGATGGGTTCCTCATTTGTGGGACCCAAACATATTGTTTTTATGTTAGTAGGCTGTGAATCCTATTTCTGTTTTATTTTAGAACAGTGTTGCATGTTTATGTTCAGTGTCTTGCACATACTTCTGGGCTCTGTTTCTAATGGTGATTGGATTTTCTGAAGATCTGTGGTATACTTTTCTTCACCTTGGTTTTTATGGAACTTCTGGGATGTTACTCGCATTTTCTTCCTTTTATTTATTTGAGATAGTTTCTCACATGGGTCAGGCTGTCCTCAAACTTCTTATGTAGCCAAGCGTGAGTTGGGCACCCTTGTCCTCCTGCCTCTACCCCTTGAATGCTACTTTACGAGTGTAAGGTCAGGCCTACTCTACTTCATGCTTCCTAGGTCTACAGAGATCCAGTCATGTGTTGTTACATTTGTGTTTATCTCCATCAAAGAAGAGGACTGAGTAGAATTTCCCTACTAGTAACCTAGTAGGGAATCAGAAGAACATTTTTGATCTTTGGAACAAAGAAGAGTTTTGGACCTTTGGTAATTCTCTCTACCTTTCCTACTATCCCTACAAAGAAAATAATCTTTGACTCAAAGTCACCAAGGACCTGCCCACTCCAGGGAGTTTGCTATCCCTGGGTCATTTACTCATGACTTCTATCTATACAGAAGCATTCTTTGGTATGAAAAAGAGTTTCATGACACAGTTATTATAATCTTGCCAATGAAAAGTCTCATACTCAGTGAGAGTGTTTCTTCTGTTACTTAATTTTGGTAATATTACCAATTGATCTCAATTTGTGCTGGCCCTGCGCTTGTATGACACTGTCAGAACTTCTATTTTATCCAGAGGAAATATGATTCCAAGTTGGTTTCCTAGATTAACTTTTTCCCATTCAGAATCTAAGAAGACTTCACTGACGCTTGTACACTGCATTGACTCATCTTATGAAAAGAGAGCTCTCTTATTTCATGAGAAAATTCAATTAAGGAGAGTGTATATTAAACCTATTTTATTATGTGCATATTTTGTAAGTATTAGGCTTTCATTTAAATAGGAAGAATAGATCAATGTAATGTAAAACAATTTGGGAGATAATATGAAATAATAGCATTGATTTTTTTTAAAAAGGGCATTTCCATTCATTAGGCACTTTTTATATTCCAAAGTACTAGGTAGTATTTATGTGATTAAGTCATATTACTTCTAATGTTTAAAATAACTCTAGTGAAGTAGAGATCATTCTCTTCATTTTATAGTTGAAGCCAAAATATTAAATTGAATCATAAAAGTGCATGTTGGTGGTAAGTATGAAAGAAATGAATAACTTGGGCCTATGGGTCTATCTACTAAAAGGCATAGTCTCCCCGTGATACCATATGCAAGATACAAAACAGCATAACTAAAGTGAACTTATATACAGTTATGGTCATGTAAATAGAAAGTGCCAATCAATGGTGTGTGAGAGGAGATGCTGCTTTAGAGGAAAACTGCCTGTTTACCTTCCTGTTTGCCATCATTTTTAAGTGGATCTTTCATGGTTGTTTTACCATATGGACTCTCAATGTCCAGAATAAAGGTTGTCATTGGATACTCCAGTCTTCTTTAATTTTCATAGCATATATTAAATTTGCCTTGTGGTGAGACTTTCTACCATTTTTACTGTACTTTCTTTTTGGATAGGAAGACAAAGATAGGAACAGAAAGAGAAAGAGCAAGGAGGGAAGAGAAGGAGAGAAGGAAGAAATGAAAGAGGAAAGGAAAAACCATCTATCAGTACTCATGACAATTCAAGAAGACCTGAGGAAAAAATGTCCTTAGTTTAGTCTCTGCCCTGATCATCAGATGGAAAGCTACAGGACAGCATGTACTCGTGGGTTCAAAGCTTACTTTCTAACAGCTAAAGTTTCTTCATTTTACATCTAAACAATTCAAGCAACAAAATTGTGCCCTCTTCTCTTGGAAAAATGTCTTTGAGTCCTCTGTAGCCAAAATGCTCCCATTCACAAAACCAGCTAAACAAAGGTGTGCACCAACCTTCACGAAGCTGTTTCGACACTGGCTGTCACTGCTGGGGATTCGGAAATTGCTGTGAAAGCTAATCTCCCAGTGTTTGCTCTCATGAGTGATGACTTTCCACGAGCATCTGCTGTTTTCTGGGAATGTCTGAGGCCAATGAGGAGATTTGATTGTACCATTATCCGAGTGGAGTGTTCCACCACAACCTGGAAATTTTCCATAAGGAAAAAAAAAAGCACATCAATCTTCAAGATATAGAATCAATCTTCAAATATATAAAATCTTCAAGATATAAAATATCAACTTTGGAAACCAAAGATGTCTAGAGGACATTTCTACATGTGAGCTCATAGCTCATCTTTTCTTATATCTGACTCATCTTTGGGGCATGGAATAAGCAGGAGCCCATTATGTGAGGGATTTAAATGGATGACTCTCACCATTTTGATGCACTCACACTTAGCCCATCAGAAGTCATTTGATCGGGGCCTTGCAGATCATGATAGATAGTCTGCTTCCATTCTGTCTCCAAACAATCAACCTCTTCTACTTTATTAAGACCGTGTAGTAGGCAGCTAGCCAGACCACACCCACTCTGCATTGTCTTACTACTAACACATGAGAGTACATGTCTATGAGACTTTGAGATTTTAGTTTACCACAGTGAACTAGAGAAGATGTTTTGCTTTGTTTTTTTAAGTAGGAGAAGGTTCTCCTACTTAGTAATCTTGCTCATTCATATTGAAACTGATTTATGGTTCTGAATCAATCATAGGGATATAAAGAAAGAAAAGTCTTTGATTATTTGCATAAGCTTAAAACACAGACCTAAAGGATGACAAAGAAAAGTATGAACTTAGAACAGAGTGAAATTGAATTAAGGGGCATTGCTCTGGCATCGGATCTTTTCCTCTGGAGCCAGTGGTTCTTCTGCAACTCTGGTGAATTCAGGAAAAGCTAATGGTGTAATGTGGAGTGAGACTCATTCTATAGAGATATTCATGTTAATCAACTCTGTGATGAATAATTGTCCTGGGATTTACTAAAATCCTGAATAACTATCCAATACAAGCACCTATAGTTTCTGAGACCTTTTACAATGTTCATATTTCATAGGTACAATGCTGCTTTTAAAAATCACATCCCTTGTCTTCTTTCGATTCAGAATCCGTAGCAGCATTTATTTTTATTCTAAAACACAAATTACATCTGTTTGTTTTTATCCTCAAACTATTCAATTACATGCCATGTCTCCAGGACCAATACATAAATCAAGAATCTTCATGTAGATCCTGTTTTAGCTCTTTGAAAATTCTTCCTGTTAGCTGAGAGTGAGACGATCTTTTCTCATTGTCTCCTGGACAATATGATATGTAGCAATTATATACATCACACACACACACACACACACACACACACACACACACACAAACACAAACACACATATATATATTATGGATTACAAATAATCTAGAGATAGTGTTTTCTGGAGGACATGCTTACATTACACACAAGTACTACATCGTTTTTGTACAAGAAACTTTAGTACCTGTAGATTTGGGTACTGAGTGGAGTCCTGAAACCCACTCCTATTCAGGAATGACTATACTTTAAACTAGTTTAAAATAATGTCTCACTGAAAAAAAAAAGTTAAGTATAGAGAAGATAGATATTTTTTTCTTTTTACCTAAAGTGTTTGTGTTCCATGTCGCATAAAATCCACGACTTTGCCCTTGATTGTTTGTGTTAAAAGTCACTACCATCTGGTTGGAACCAGACTGTACCGGCCCAGGGACTGACCATCCACAGTATCGTCCTATGATGGGGGATCCAGGGGAGTCCCCGTTCCTGACAGTGACCGAGTCTGAAGTGCAAGTTGGATGATCCTCAAGATGAAAGTCACTAAATGTGAGCTGCAGATGAGAAAAGACAGGATGAGCTGCCCAGGGCTATAAAGGAGCCACCACCACCACCACACCCGCCGCACCCCCCACAACCCCCCATCCCCCCACCCCCGCCAGGCAGACAAGCTTTCTACAGATGATTTCATTTCTTTGTTAGCCACGTGGTTTTTGATTTCTGGTTCTTCTTCCATTCTTTCATCTCCACACTGTTTTCCTTATTAAAAGTTCTCTTGTGAATTTAAAAAGAGTTTAGTTTTGTCCAAGAAGTGGAGTCATTTGGGGGGAACCCAGCAACTTGTTAAGCTAAAATGACAGCACCTGCCATTACTGAAACCACCTCTTTCCTGGAAGCCAAATTACCTTCTACTAATTTTTACTAATAAGAAAAGATAACATTCTTCACATGAATTGTAGGCGAAAATGTGTACTTTAAACAAAGAACTTCATAGGAAACATATATCTGATTATAAACAGGAAGTCTAGTTACTTATTTACACAGGCACAGGCACACACACATATGCTCACACACTCTTACACAACTTTACATACACTCACACTCTCACCCATTCACACACACTCACATACATACACACTCTTACACGCACACAAGCACATGCATGCACACACCCACTCACATACACATATACTCACACTCTTATACATTCTTATACTCACATACACTCATAACCACACACACACTCACAATCTTACACATTCACACACTCACATACACATCCACTCATACACACATGCACATGCACACACATACCTACTCACATTCACACTCTTAAACACTCTTCCATTACACACACACTCATAAACACGTGTATATACTCACACTCTTACCCATTCACACATTCTTACATACACATACACTCATACACATATGCACATACATGCACACACCCACTCACCCACACATATACTTACACGCTCACACTTTTATATACTCTTACACACACTCACATACACATACACTCTCACACACCATTTCCCTGACTCAGTCCTGTCAACATTTGACCCAGCCGTAAGAACTCACAGTGATGGTATGCCCTTCTGGGGCTTCCAGAAGCCATGAACACTGGGTCCATCTGCTGTACAAGTTTGGATAGTTAGGACTTGAGATCACTCCACTCTCACCTGCCTGTATTCCACCACAATCTGAAATTAGATTGGTAAACAATATTTAATTATTATCATCCAACTTTCTGGTAAAAATACAACCAGTCGGGCAATCAGTCAATAATACAAACCTGAACAAGAGCAAAGTTGGGTAGAAGAACAGGAACAGATGAACTGACCCCTAAATAGTCTACATCAAACAGATTTTCATAGTAAAGACAGCCTCAACTTAACAGAATAGAGGAGATTGTCTTTGCTGTAAGTGGAGAGTAATTATCCATAGTATATAGCTAGGAATATGCTATAAAAAGTATAGATAACATTGCTTTTCTTGAGAACACCAGACCATGAGAATATAGGCACCCTGAAGAGATGATGTGCCCCACAATCAAACACCTCATCATTTCATAACAGGTGCTTGGGTTTCAGAGGGTAGATTTTTGTAGCACGTTGAAAAGGTGCTACAGGTCTATGACATCATATGATCTGCTGTTCAATATAAGCAGCATTGTTTCGTTGCCTCACTCTTCTTTCAATAGGAGGAAGAACAATGGATGGGTGAAAGGCTTGCACATGTAGATTATGTTTGAGCTTATTCACTCCTTCAGCCATGAATTTTGTGATGATACAAAGAACAGTGTACAAATCTATGGCAAAACGTGTTGATCACAGTCAAACTCAACAGAGGGAAAAATAGGTTTCTGAAATCTGTAAACAAGAAGTGTACCCAACCACAGAGGAGCAGTGCCAAGCAGAAAGTCTGGCAGACCGGGGTGGAGAGATGGCTCAGTGGTGAAGAGCACTGACTGCTTTTCCAGAGGTTCTGAGTTCAAATCCTAGCAAAAACAGGGAGGTGACAACCATCTGTAATGGGATCTTATGCCCTCTTCTGGTGTGTCTGACAATAGCTACAGTGTACTCATATACATGAAAGAAAGAAAGAAAGAAAGAAAGAAAGAAAGAAAGAAAGAAAGAAGGAAGGAAGGAAGGAAGGAAGGAAGGAAGGAAGGAAGGAAGGAAAGAAAGAAAGAAAGAAAGAAAGAAAGAAAGAAAGAAAGAAAGAAAGGACCAAGGCATGGAATCAGGGTGAGAACTAAGGTTTTGGAAACAGGGCAGGTACAGAAGGTATAACTTTAGACTTTCACATAAGGGAACATTTTCACAAATCTGGAAGAATTACCATGTTAGTGAAAGGGGCCAGGAAAAAAAAATCCTCTGGGAACCAAGACAAGAAGTTATGTTACCCAACTTGGATTGAATTTCTACATACAAACTCTGAACACCACACATGCATATCCAACACAAATTATAAGTAATATTCAGTAATATGAATAAAACATGAACTGGGACCATGTATAATTTATTGTAAAATTCAAGAATGGTTTACAAGAGAAAATATGTCAATGTAAGTTGACCAAACTTGGGAACTAAACCAAACCATATAAAACAAAATTAAAAGACTGCAGTTTGAAGAAGACAATTGCCTACACAGAGAAACAAATAAAAATTAAAGTATTAAAGCCATAAGAATATAGTAGGGTCTCTGGAATAAAGGAAAATATATAAAAACCTTAAAATTCATTTCTTGGTATCAGTAACAACTGGTTAAAAATTTCACCTGGAAAATTTCATTGAAATTAGCAATGCAACCATTATATATGAAGACGTAAATCTATATAGCTATATGTGTTATGTTTCAGGGCTTACCTGTAAAGGAGTATTCTACATAGAAGCCAATATATTCTACACGCTCATTGCTGACAAAGTGTATCCACACCTGAGAGTAGGGGATGACCAAGGGCACTTTTGGTGCTGACAGGCTGCAGAACCTCTCTATCAGGGGCCCATCAGCATCACCTGAACAAAAACAGTATACCAAGTGACATTGCTTACAGGGTTTGGACAAATATCATAAATTAATAGGACCAAGTAATAAAAATAACAACTCCTCCCCCCAGTGCATTTCAATCTTGGTTCAGTGGCAGACATTTAAAAAAAATTCCTTTATAATCATTGTCAGTTCCACTGGATAGAGTTCTCAGACATGCTGTTTGGGTGTAGAGACACCTTTATTATCGGTGCCAATTTGTGCCAGCTTGTGTCTTCATACATACTTTTACATACCTAAAAAGAGGTGAAACCAACTTAATACTCCCTTCAGCTGTGTGCTTTGTAAAGGAGGAGGAAACGTAATGCCAATAGTGATAATAAGTCTGATCTTAGGATAAAGGCAATAATTCCCTAAACTTCTTAAGAGCCTTTGCTGCATTTGATCATCTAAAATGAACAGAATATTTGGCACATGGGCCAAGACCTGCCAGGGTTGAGTTGAATAGATTTCATGACAACTGCTTCTCACAGAAATATGATTAATATTTGCAGAGTTCCTGGAGAGTGCACATTTATCTGCTCCCAATTTATCATGTCAGATGAACACCACTGACCTTATAAGTCATGGAAGAGAGTATTTCTATTGACTGTGTGTAAATCAGAAGGAATAAGTAGAAAATTGAATTTAACCAACTGAAATTGAATATACAGCCATTCTCCTTATTTCCATGAATGGTCTGGCAAGAGGTAGAGAGCATAAATGCTTATCAGCATTTCATGGAGAGCATTCTCTAATGGCCATGTCCACTTTCAGACTCATTTGCCTCAGAGAGCTGGGATGATTCTCTTGCAAAAATCCCTGATCTGTTACCACAGATCATATCAAAGCCCTTCATAAAAACTCTGTCTTCTATGTTTGCAAAAGAGACTTGGGTAAATGGACAGATCTTCTCAATTTTGACTTTGGTTCAGGGCTGCTATGAAGACTGAATGGAAATCATCTTTAAAACTTTAGAGGTGAAACACATTCTTTAACCTGTTTGATTTCCTACACTGGCTATTTAGCCTGACAACAACACCCCAGTATTATAATCACTACATATATTAAAATATGGCTTTCTGCATAAATGATTCTGACACAAATGATTCTATCTTGATATTTAATAGCATGCATGTAGTCGCATCAAGATTGTTTCTGTACTCTATTTTATTCTGTTATCAACAATCCAAAAACTTATGAGAGACCTTTGAAGAATAACTCCCCTAAAATAAGAGGTGGTAATAATAACAAAATGGCAATAATAAAAAAGGCAGTCACCTCTGATTACTATAGTTGTCCACTATGTTCTGCTTTCATTCTTTCTTTTCTTAAAAATTGGGGATTAAGAAGAACACAACCAACATTTGACAGTATAGATTATCTATAATATTTCCTTCCTCTGTTGTATACATACTTATTTTCTGGGAAGCAAGCGCCATTGTGACAATGGGGACCCCAGAGTTAGATAATCTATGCCTCAACTGTAACAAGGAGCTAGAATAAACTGCTCATGAACACAGAGGTTTTGTTTTGTTTTGTTTTTAAATCTTAGGAGAAGCTTGGTTCATCATATATGCCTTAATCCTTTTGTATCATGAAAAAAAGATGAACGATGTCTTTGAGGCTAATTCCCCAAATAGCCCCATGTGCTCTATAGAAGGTATTTAAACTTCTAAGACCTAAAAAGAATTGAACCTCCTGTGAATCCTGAAAGTTCTGGAAACTACTGGCAGTCTGACCACACTGATCTCAGTCTCGTAAGACCAGTGGAGCACACTGATAGGATAGAGACTCTCCAGAACCAAACTCGGGTGAAGCTCCCATACAGGAAACCTGAGATAGAAGCTCTCCATGCTAAGGACCTGCTTCATTCACAGTTCATAGGTCATGCTTCCTCTATGGGAACCCAGGATGTCAGCATTGTAGTGACAAAGCTCTTTTGTCTCTTCTCTACTGAGAGAGTAGCCACTGACCCCTGCCATTGACCAGGAATAAGAACATGCAGATAAGTGTGAAAGTACATTATTACATTGAACTTACCTACTCGAAACTCAAGGACATCAAATGTACAGTCTTGATGACTTTCAAGGGAAAGTTCTAGAAAATGGATACTTATGGATGAATTTTCCCGATTGGGATTACTGAGAGTCCATTCGCAGTCCAGGTTTCTTGCATAATCACGGATTCCATTATAGCCAGGAGAGGAAAAGTTTCCACCAGAGACACTTGGAAGAGGTCCACCACATACTAAGGCAACAAAAGGCAGAGAATGAGTAATAAGATCCATGCCATAAGAGATGACTCCAACAATCAAGGCACAATGATTTCAAGGGAAAGTTCTAGAAAATGGATACTTATGGATGAATTTTCCCTATTGGGATTACAAAATACAAAATAATAAGTATTGTATGGATTAGCTTTTCCACGTGTAGTCAGGCTTGTAAGAAAAGAACATGAAAAGTATAGAAGAAATGCCTTTAGGCTTATGAAGGAAAAATACACAAGACAAAGTTCCTTTATTTCCCATCTGGAATGATGAAGATGGCTGTGGTTTGGCTGTGCATAAGTTTCTCCGAAATTGGGCATAGTATTCATTTAATACTTAATTTAGAAAAATACACAAACTGCTGGTAAGTCCTAGTGCCTTTTGATGAACACTTTTCCATTTGATCCAATAATTTATTTGCATCAAATAGATAATATAACACTGAAGTGTTGACAGACCCACTCTTTTTAATATGGTAACAAATACCTCTTATACCAATAAATAAATTTTAAAAATTTAAAGATGTATTTAATTTCATTCTTCCTAAAATACAAAACCCTTGGAAAAATAACAGCAGCCCCAAAAGGAAGAGGATACTTTAAATCCAGGCCACATGCTGTTTAATTTGGGAATGATTTGTACTAAGGGCAACCCCTTCATTATTTTCACTGAAAATACACATATAAGTAGATGAACAAAAAATAATAACATGCATTCAGTTTTATGTGAAATTAATTAATCTTTGGTAGTAAGTTACCTAGGAGGTAAATGTGTTCTTTAACACAAAACAATGAATCGTACAGTGTGGAATCAGATTCAATCCTACCAGTGTTTACAGGAACCATGCTAGAAAGTAAGCTAATAAAATTTTGTTGTTAAAAAAAAAAAATCAAGGGCTGGAGAGATGGCTCAGTGGTTAAGAGCACATCCAGAGGTCCTGAGCTCAGTTCCCAGCAACCACATGGTGGCTCACAACCATGTGTAATGGGATCCAATGCCCTCTTCTGATGTGTCTGAAGATTTATACAATAAATAAATACAGATTTTTTTTAAAAAAATCAAAATTCAAAGTTTTTCCCCCCGAAACTACCATGATTGCTCCTCCTTCCCAGATCCTATATCCCCCAACCAGATGTTCTAGTTGTTCTAGATGTCGCTCTTGTGTTGGAGATCATGGGTATACATTTGATCACTACACAAGGCTTGGCAGCTTGGGGCAGTGTTTGTGGGGATACTGTGTGAGTCTGACCAGGAGGAGGTGAGTTTGCAGCATCCTACGTCACCTGCATCTTCACTGGAGGTGTAGGAAGCCGTGAAGCCACCATACGCCCGTGAGCCATCCGTGAAATATACCACTTTCATCGTGTTTCCTGAAGATTTGAACTCGTTGGTCACATTCACACGGCTGCACAGTTTCTGGAGTCGGGGGGAGTTGCTTCTAATGCCATTGAATACCTGTTAGAAAAATAATTTGGCTTGTAGCTATGCTGCCCACGCTGCTGTATATCCATCCCTCAGGGATGAGCATGCTTGGCTCAGACTCATGTCCTTCTAAAGAAACCATAGTCACCAATACAGACGCCTATCCCAGGGACACAAGCCACAGAGCCATTAGCCTTAGCATTAATGTTGAGCAAATGAAAGATTTGGAAGTATGTCCTCTTCCTATGTGTGACAGGTGAGAGGCTACTGCACACTTGGTAAAGGGAGACCCTGTTCTATGTAAGAGGCAAACATGACACTGTGACTTCTTTATACTTCACAGAGTTCATTGATGGTGCATTTTCTTAGTTGGGCCTTGGAAGCTTTAACATATGAAATGAATTGTTAGTCTTAGGCAATTCTAAGTGTATACAGTCACTTGTCTACTCTAAATACCTTGAAAAGTTAAGTGGTTTTACTTTGTTGCTTTTAATGAGATGTGCTTGTGCAGATCTCTCTATGGCCATGCGCACGTCAGGACAGGTGCATGTGGAGGCCAGGAGGCCAGAGGCTTTGGGGTTGACTGGAGCCAGCGCAGCAGGCAGAGGCGGCTGTCTGACGTGTGTGCTGGGAGCTTAGTTCCTTCCTCTGCAAAAGTGGTTCATGTTCTTAACACCGAGGCAGTCCGCCTGGGCGCCTTGGAAAGTAACTCACAAAATAAATCTATCCTTGTGGAACTATGATGGCTCTTTCTTAATTATTTATAGATTTAAAGCTTCTACATTCTTACTCATTTGATTTATCTTTTTATATTGGAGATTCTAATAGAATTATAACCGTTCTCCCTCCCCTTCTGCACTCCAAACCCTCCCTTAGAACTCTCCCCACTCTCCTTCATTTTCATGGCCTCTTCTTTCTTTACTAATTGTTATTGCATGCATATATGCATGTGCACAGATATTCCTAAATATCACTTATTGAGTCCATATAATGTTCCTTGTATGTATGTTTTCAGGACTTTCTGTTTGGTGCTAGACAACCAGTTGCTGTGCTCTTACTCATTGGGCTTTTAAAAACTGTGTTATTACTGGTATCACAATACAATTAATGGCTTGAGTTATGACTGGTGAGGAGTGATTGCTTCTGCACAAGGCTTTATGAATGCTTTTCAGAATGCAGAAACAATTTGAGGAAATAAATAGCAACTTACACAGTGATTGGTATCCCTATTTTTAAAAGGGATTTGAATGGCTCCCTATTACAAATAACAGCACTAAAAGCCTGGTTGAGGGAGGACATGCTGTATTCCCAGGGATACAAGCATTTTCATTTACAGTAATTAATGGCTGAACTCAGCTCTTTGGTGGTTTCCAGTTTAAAAATGCCTTCTAGCTACAAGAGTAGAGGAAATGTTCTCATCAATCCTTGTGCAGATTCAAAGCTAGACTCTGCTAATTAGCTACTCGGATTATTTTATCTGATCATTATCATGCCTCTTCCTCTCAGGCATGTAGTAGGACTCTGTCTTCCAAATGCAGACAGTACAGTACAAAGATTTATAGTCTGGAATAATTCCAAGAACTAGGAATACTTGAATTTGCATCCAAATTTCCCACAAAGCAAAGCAACAGAAGAAGACAGTCCTTATTTCATGCCACTATGAGCAGCAATGGATAATGTGTTCTCAGAATCAAAAGGATTTATAACCAACTGCAAGGCTGAGAGCACATGCTGTAGGCAATGACCACTGGTCTTCACTGCCTCTTTCCGCATCCGACAGTGCCATAGAACTATAATGACTAGGCCATGTGCAGTCACCCAGTTAGTGTATGGACTTCTTTCTGCATTTAGAAGCAACCAGAGTGTGACCTCATGTCTTGTCCTCTAATGGCTTTTGTAGTCAGAGATAACAAGTCTCAGAAGACATAAGGCAGGAGCAGACACACAACAGTCAAGCTTTAAGAATTGCTATGAGGAGGAACAGGCTTGGATATTCGTCTCATGACCCCATATGCTATGTGGTGCTGCCTTTCCTCCATCTGAGCCATCAGATTGGAATTTCAAACGCAGTCCAGCTGGGTGTGGTGTCCAGCAAGTAACAGGATGCTCAGAGCTCACCCATCTGCCTGTAGAACTTGGCTTTTCTTCCCCTATATTCAGACAAGCATTCAAGTACACAGAGGGTGGGCAAAGGCAATCCATATACTTGTTTGGAGGACAGAGGAGAAAAGTAAACATCAATGCATAAAAATGGTTTAAAGGAATAGAATTTAAACATCCTCCTACAGAAATAAATCCCCAAAGTGATTCCTTGATGGAGTTTCATCCTCCCCATGAGGAAAGATCTGAAGCCATGATATTTGCAGATCACAAGTTAAGGCCTGTCTTAGTTATTTCCACAAAGTCCAGTTACCAGGCTCAGGTATGTACATAGAGCTCCCAATCAGCTTTTTGACAGATTTATTAAACATGAATGAAGACAATCAGGGCTCTGGGGGAAAACAACCAATATGAAATTCAGAGATCAATGTAAATAGAGATGGGAACTGAGAGAAGCAATATGGAACTTCAAGTTGTGATTCTATAATAGTTGAATATATGTATTCAAATGATCATGATGCAGCAGAAATCATACAGGTCCTCAAAGGTTGCCTTGCATACCCGTGTCCTTAGAGGGTTACAAGAACATGTACTTCAGCAAAAACAGGAAACTGACTAAGAAAGGAAATGTCCAGCGTCATGGAGCCAGCTGGCCGGTTCAGAATGGAATGAAGAGACGACAGACACAACGGTGCAGGGAAATCCCCACCAAACAATGGCTCCCAGATGGCTTGCTGCAGATGGACAGGGACTCACAGAAGGACACTGGTGACAAAAATAGGCCTGTATGCCTTTGGTGAAAGATGTGTAGAAGAATCAGTGACTAACATCCATAAGGTGTAAAAATAGTGCAACTGTTGTTATTGTTATTTGAAAAAGCAAAAGGAAATGTAGGCACAGCATACCACCAGGCTTAGCCTGACTGTAGTTTCCATAACCATCCAAGTGTAAGCACTAAAGGGCCACAGTCATGGAAACTGTGACAGGTGTGTTTTGTAGGGGAGTTGGCAGAATATGTGCACTCTGAATTCCCTATGTGCACTTCTCATGGGAGGGGGGGAAGCTACTGCCTTGGTTTCTATAGTAGGGCATGGGTAGATGAGACCCAAAACCAGTTGAAGAGGTGCAAAATAGAAAATGTTAGCTAGAAACAATGGTGTAAATGCTACAAGAAGAAATTAGAATCCCAGAATGAAGACACAGAGGAGGAAAAGAGAAAACAGAAACATAATAGAAAACCACCCAGGTTCCATACTGAGTATCTGGGAGAAACATTTCAGTACTTCAGATACTAGACCTGAGACTATAATTTGAAAGCTAAAAGAGGCCATGTTGGGGTACTAGAACGTGATGAGAGGATGTCATGGGATGTCAAAATAAACTGAAAATATCATTTTGGAATTTCCTATTGAGCAGCAGACAACTAAACTGAAAACAAAAATAGCTAACCCCCCCTTAAAGGTAATGATGTTATTTCCCCAATTCATTCATCAAACCCTTATCTCCAAGAATACAGACCACTGGGGATTCACCAAGAGAAACCTAGCTCTGGTGCTCAGGAAGCTGGTGTGAAGAACTGTGAAATGACAACACAGGAACAGGTAAAGGTGGGGTTTGCTTCATTTAGGATCTTACAGTGAGATGGTGGGGGTCAGCACTAGAGTGGAGATCTAAGAAAAGTGAAAAGATAATCAGGATGCCATCTTTGGAGGGACAGTTTAGATAGAGGCCATAATCAGCAGTTAAAGCCTGACGTCGGAGCTCTGAGCATAACCATGGGACAGAGAGAGGCTACGATGGCTGTGTCATAGGAGCAGAGAGGAAGTAGGCGTGGGATGGGGAAGAGGCAGAGAATGAGAGGAAGGTCCAGCAGGTCCTGATGGGCTGGGTGGGCCTTTGTTGGGATTTGGGATTTATATGAGTGAGATGAGAGATCACCGATGGATTTTTTTCAGAGGAAACATGTGATTTGCTTTAAAGATGCCAGGCCAGGTTCCTACCACTGAGATACATTCTGAGCCTCCATATGATCCTGTTTAGACAGAAAATCATTATCCTGGCTGCTGTGCTGAGAACACAGGAAGTCAAGGGTGGACCAGCTGGGACTAATGGGACAATTTAAGTGAAGGAAGGCAGCGGCAGTGGGTGGATAAGATATAAGTTAGGTGCTGGGGTTGTTCTAAGGCGCAAACAATGGCTCTTATGTATAGACAGAGTTATAAAGTATAGGAACTAGAACTCCAAAATAAACCAAAATTGTTTCCTTGGGCAATTACAAATATAATTTATCCAGCTAAAACTGAAGAGGCCAGACATGGTTGTGCATGCCCTTAATCCCAGAACTCAAGAGGCAGAAGAGGGTGGATCTCTGAGTTTGGGGTTGGTCTGGTCTATGGAATGAGTTCCAAGATAGCCAGGGTTATACAAAGAAACCTTGTTTAGTGCTAGAGAGATGGCTCAGTGGTTAAGAGCACTGACTGCTCTTCCAGAGGTCCTGAGTTCAAATCCCAGCAACCACATGGTGGCTCACAGCTATCTGTAATGGGATCTGATGCCCTCTCCTCTGTTGAGCATGAAGATAGTATGCTCATACACATAAAATAAATAAATATTGAATGTAAACAAAGAATATAGAAAATAAAAAAGTATCAAAAAAGCTAAAATAAATAAATAAACGTTAAAAAAAAAGTAAGAAATAGGGAAACCTTGTTTAGCTTGGGTTGTTTGTGGGACTCCTAACAGTGTGAGTGGGGCTGTCTCAGACTCTTTGGCTTGGTCTTAGGATCCCTTTCCTCCTACTGAGCTACCTCATTCAGCCTTACTATGAGGATCTTTTCCCAGCCTTAATACATTTTGTTATGTAATGTCTGGTTGCCATCAATGGAGGCCTACTCTTCTGCAGGGAAATGGAAAAGTAGTGGATATGGGGGAGAAGGGGGTGGGGTTGGGAAAGTAGAGGAGTTGGGGAGGAATAGAGGAGAGAGGAGAGTCAGGATGTATTGTATGAAAAAAGAATAAATATAAAAATTTTTAGAGACTGAAAAAGGGAGCAAGATGGGTGGAGAAATATACTAATATTAATCTAATTTGGTAGTCTGTTAGTCTGTGCAAAGCTATATTGATATATATATATATATATGTATATATATGTATGTGTGTGTGTGTGTGTGTGTGTGTGTGTGTATGGGTGTACATACCACTTCCCAGGCAATAACATATTTGTTATTTATACTTGTGGGTCTCATTTGCTTTCTTCAGCATAGGGAAGCTAGGAATGCTGAGGTTATATTATGCCTCTTACATTGATAAGTGGCAGCATGGCAGGACTACAGCCCTGGCTTCCTACATGGGGCCTTTCAATCACTCCGGCACACAAGGAGATTGCATATCAAACTCACTGGTGCTTGTACTGAGACTGGTAAAGTTTTCCTGTGTGCTTTCACTGTCATCTGCACATCTTGTCACATTTAATGATGTTTGCTCTGAAGACTTACTTAACCAACATATCATCTGTATGCATGCAATTATTGACCACGGTCTCTGAAAGAAGTTAATGGTGATTTCATTCTGTCTAAGATACTCAGAATTGGTGTGAAATGTAGTTGCACGGGTGGTAATAGTTTGACTGAGTTTTCGTACTACCACGTCTGTGTGAATACATTCCATACTCAGTGGAACACAGAGCTCAGCCTCCAGGGAGCACTTACAATGAGGTATTCGGTGTTGCAGGATTGCTGGGTACTTAGCCTCAGATTGGTAAAAGTTAGGATGATCCGCCTTCCTTCTTGTACTGTGATTGTCCACTCGCAGATCCGGGCACGAGGATTTGGGTTTGGGTAGTTGGGAGAAGTAAATGTGCCAGTAGGGCCATATAAATCCCCACCACACGCTGAAAGACAGAGAGAAAAGCATTTAATCAAGATGTCTTTTTGCATTTAAAATTAGTTTTTAATGACCCATCTAGAAAAAAAAAGTTATTGGTTATAATTTTTGTCTCCACGTGTGTGAGAGTTCTCACCTGCATCTCATCTGGATAGATACAAATATCTCTCGACTATTTGTATCTATATCTATATTCAGCTCTTGTCTCTATCAATATTTGACATTTTCTTCCATAGAAAATAGTCCACTGGCAACATTTAAATAATTGTCAGAGTCCAGAATATATAAAAGACAAATAAAGATAGCAAACTTAGGAAAACTAAAGTCATTACTACGTTTTTTAAACAAGATCTTTATCACCCAGATCTGTCGAGGCATTTTGGAACGTGAGCTCTTGATAGCTCTAGGGCATTATAATGGACTACTTTTCTCAAGATGGGCCTTGCAGGGAAGTCCCTCTGTATCTCTCATGATACAAGTTACCTCCTTTTGGGCTTTTATTCAAGTGGTAACTTTAGTTGGTGAGTGTTTATTAGCATTGCCTTTTATCCTGTTGTAAGAGTCAAGAAGAGATCATCCCATTTTCTTTTTCAAATCAGTGCCACGCCAGTACCTAGCATAGTGTATATCCTCTGGAGGAGATCAGTATGATTTCTTTTCTTTTCTTTTTCTTTTCTTTTTTTTTTTTTTTTTGGATATATTCTATATTTACAATTCATTTACCTTTTTCTGGTTCCCCACCCCCCCAAAGGTCCCACATGCCCTTTTTCCTCCCCCTGCTCCCTCTTCCACCCCTTCCCTCTTCCCTGTTCTTGTATTCCCCTACACTGATGCTTTGATCCTTTCCAGCACCAGTGTCCACTCCTTTCTTCTTGTCAGACATCATTTGGTATGTGAATTGAGTCTTTGGTGTTCCAAGATTCTAGGCTAATATCCACTTATCAGTGACTGCATACCATGGGTATTCTTTTGAGACTGGGTTACCTCGCTTAGTATGATCAGTACGATTTCTAACAAGTCATTAAACTCACCTTCTCTGCTGGACTTAAACTGCAGCCTAAATCCCGAGTCAGTGACAGAGCCATCTGTGACAAACCTCACTGAAGCAACATTGCTAGAAGTGTCCACACTGCTAGGAACAGAGTTTCCACAATATCTCCCCAGAAGGCTTCCTGTAAGGGGCAAATAATTAGTTATGCACATTGCCTGGGTGATTGATTTTTTGTTAATCTTTACTTAAGTTGTTCTGCATGGACAAGGAAAATCAAGTTTATGAGGCCACCTTTTGTCCATGAAGAAATGGCAACCACTGCTGAGAAGATCATGAACAAACATCAATATATTCAAATATTCTCGGATGTAGAAGGAGGGGAACCAATTAGGGTAAGTCTGACTTGGCCAGTTGAGGAAGACTGGCTCACATGTTTAAAGAAATGGTCCAAGTGCCTCTTTTCTGCTGTAACATGAGATTCCCTTCCCTCTCCTGATGTTTCAGGAGGCTGCTCCTGAAACCATATGTGGCGCTGAGAGGTCTCCATAGGAGGAGGATGCCTTTTCAATGGATGGCTCTTTCAGTGAGCTCTCCAAGATGGCCGCAGAATGGCTCCTGGGATACTGAGAATCTACTGTGATCTGTGAGGATCACAGAAGAGACCTACTGATCTTGCCCGGAGCTCATGAATCTACATTTCAAAGACATCAGACAAATGTTTGCCTTTATCAGAAGTATTGATGCTTCCGAGGCTGGATAAATTAAGAAGGAAACACCCACAAAGCAAGCAGCATTTCACTGACCTGAGGTTTGATTTTCCCAGATCTCCACAAAGTCTTTGGCACAATTGGGAGAGCTCTGAAGGTTAAAATCTTCAAAGCGGAGAGTGAGATAGTGTCCTGGGAGGCCTCGGATGTGCCACTGACAAAGCAGATTGTTTGCATATGGAATGGTCGGATAACCAATGCTCTCGATGACTCCACTGTCCCCTGAGACGGTTCCTCCACACGAGGCTACAAAATGCACACACACACACACATACACACACACACACACACACACACAAATGATGTTCTATTACAAATTCTTTTTCTGATTAATCCAGGATAATTTAAAACTTTTAGAAGCCAAATGAATATTGGCCGAAGTTGAGCAATTTGAAAATATTTGACTAAGGTTTTCCTAATTATTTGAAATCCAATATGGATGAAAAGAAAGATGCTATAAGCCTGTCTAGTAATGGGAAGTGGAGGACGACCGTGGAATGTCATATTCTGTAATGGCACATTCATTCTCTTGGGGTCGAACTAAGAGCTATTACTTGTATGAAAATTTCATCCAGGAAGCAACTGGTAGAATGGGAAGGCTTGGCACTCTCTGATGATGGTTCCAAACACTGTCCACACTCCTCTGGAAGGGGCACAGTGGTTGGCTGGCAAGAGTGGATATCTACCACTCTAGATTAACTATTAAGTACACAGTGTATTGCAACAAATAATCTATTAGGACTTGAATATACTATTCAACTATTGTTTATCACTTGGATATGATTAACCTACACACAATTTAACTTAAGTTATAATGTAAGTTGTATAGATTAAATACTGTTAAAAGTAGACTTTCTGCACTTTGGGTGATTTGTTTATTTACTTTGAGAGTATTCAGACCCACGAGACACTAAATTGTATACAATATGTGGTATTATGTACTTGGAGTGAATCTTCAATATTATATGTTTATGGTTCATTTTGTTTTGGGGTTTTTTTTAATAAAGGAATCAAACTCCAGGGGAATAATGTGCTTTTCATTGAGTGACTGGCTTGGCATTGGAGATTCAGAAGGAAAGGTTTGTTGGATCACTGAAGAATGTTATCATTTCTAAATATATTATACTTATCTTATGGTAAGAGAATGAAACAAAGTTTGATACAGCTGAAAATATTTTTATACACAAATTAGGAAAATATACAATACTGAAGTTTTAATTAAAAAATGCATTTTAGCCTAATATAAAATAACAAAATTGGTAGCGACATTGTGAGTTAATACATGGTATTTTTCTTCCTAATCTGAAAAGTAGGCAGATGGAAGGTATGGTATAGTTAAACTTGTAGTGTTCCCCTGAACCATTTCTTTCCTACTTAAAAATAAAATATTACCTATAGAATACTTGGCCTTGAATCCCATGTTGCTGGAACTACCATCAGTATGAAATTTCAAGTACATTAGTTCTCTTGAGGATACCCAGCTACGGGGCAGCGTGTGCCCACACAGTTTGGAAACCACCGGTGCATTTGAGTCAGCTCCATCGTGCAATTCAAGATAGCTCCCAGAGCAGCTAGCAGAAAGAAATTATCAAACTTAAAAAACTTTTATTTGACTTATTTTGTTAATAAAGTACTTCTTTCTTTAAGGACATTACTTAATTATCATTTCTGAATGATAAGAGAACGCGAGTGAGTCTCTTTAAGTTTTGGGTGTTTTTAAATGTCATACGTTTTTCTAATTACAATACAACTTTGCATGGGTGACTGAAGTGGACAGCTTTTACCCTAGGAGATAGTTCCTTCCTTTTTCTGTGTTTGTCTTAGTAACACAAAAGTCATTTCAGATGAACTATGGATTTAGCTAAAGTGGAATTCATCAGACATGATAATTGAATATCCTTCACAGGAGAAAGATGAACCTCTCTTAGAAATTCTATGACCATACCTATCTAGGGGTACAGTTACTCTCTCTATGCCCATAAAAGAAGACAAGCCTTTACTAATGTTTCCTAATAAGGTCAAGGCAGACCATCCAGGCTTATTTGGTATCATATCACATTTGGCGTCAAAATTTGCTGAGTAGAAGCGGTGACATGCGTCCATTCGTGCAAATGCAGGCATGTTTCAGACAGATGAAACAGAGCCATAGATCTGTGCTTCAGCTCTTAGTTTTGCTTTTGTTTCACAGACTATGTAGTTTCCTTGGTTTTCAGCACAGTCACACATGCTGTGCCAGTCGAGGTCCTTCAAGAATCCTGATGCAACCAAGACTGGGACACTGCAGAGAGATTGCTTTCAGTGCTGTTTGGGACACTGGTGGCCTCTAGTGTCCCACCACACAAATTCTTAGTTGTTAAGCAGATAAATTTGTCATCTATGACCCTGAAAATGCAGCTAGACAAAAAAAAATACTCATTTAAGAGAGATTATAGCATCACTCCCAGTGTCTCTTGGAGGATGTGTTGAGAGTAAAGTCAGACGCCTGCACACATAATCTACTCAGCTGGCAGGAGCAGCTGCCAGGCAAGGCTTTGAGGCTTCAGGCATTGGCTTATCTCTTTGGCCCTACATTTTTCTGGGCAGCAGGTACTGCTGAGCAAAGAAGAAATGAATAGTCTTGAGACGCGACAGCTAAAAAACTAACTTTGGGTTGGAGGAACATTAAAATGGAGGTGACCTACTTGGGTGTTTCTTCAATTTTGAATTGATCTTCAAATTGGAGCTGTATGCTTCTCCCTGAAGGCGCCTCTAAGATCCAAATGCATTCGGCATGCTGGGGATAATTAGCAGGGTAGTTGGGGGAGGTCAGGTATCCATCAGAGTTGGCATCATGGATGTAGATAGTACCCCCGCAGGCTGTCAAGAAACAGTTAAATCAATCTGCAGTCTGGTGAATGAGGACATAGCTACTGAAATCTCTGTCTACTGTCAGTTTGTCTATATTTCCCTCCCAATTTTCTTTCATCAGAATTATCCTCATGTTCTTTTTAAGCAAATAAATCCTGAATTTCCCATAAAACAAGCTACCATGAATGTCCCTTTTTATTTTGTCACGCCTTCTCTACTGCTCTTTCTTCAGGTCAGGTGTTTCTCTTTAAAATGTGTGTATGTATGTATGTGTATGTGTGTGTGTGGGGGGGTGTTGCTTGCTTGTTTGTTTTTCACTTTATTTTACTTTTTAACTTAATTTTACTTTTACCTTATTTGTATGGATGTCTTGCCTGCATGAATGTCTGTGCACCACAGGCATGTCTGGTGCCATTTGAGGCCAGGAGAAAGTATCCAATCCCTTGGAAATGGAGTTATAGACAGCTGTGAGCTGCCAAATGAGTGCTGGGAATTAAACCTGGATCTCAAAAAGGAGCCAGTGCCGCTAATTTTCTTAACCACTACCCATCTCTCTAGCCTGTTTGCTTGCTTGTTTGGTTGTTTTTGAGACCGTCTTGGATGGGCCTCACCTGTCTATCTTATTGAGGCTACCTTGAAATGTTGACTCTCTTACAGCTACCTCCCATGAGCTGGCATTATAAACACCACCATGCTGATATCCAAATTATCTATTCTGATGGAATTTTTTTCCGTTGAAGCTAACAAAATGATGATTGCACAAAGCATATTACAGCATCATACGAATATGTGAGCTGACATTCTACAAGGTGGATTAACTGATTCAAACTTTCAGGATTATAGAGAGGACTGTTGCAGTCTGCGACCGAATCATCTTGGGCTATATTTAGCTTTCCTTAATAGTCATTTATTGTCCTAATGTGCTTGATCTAGCATCCGTTTTCATGACTCTTAGGTAAATCCTTTTGAAATATACTTATAGATCCCTAGCTTTAAACCCAATGGCTAAGAATGTCATCATTAGCATGTAAGGACCGTAGAGATTTCCTTGTGTAATTATAATCTACTTGCCTGTTGTGTTCAGCAATGCATTTGAAAAGTGCCTTGACCTATGACTTTCTTTTGTTCTATTACTACAAAAGCTTCATGATAGTGTCCCTGTGTTTGTCAGGATAAAGTCATGAAGGATTTGGGACCAAGGTGTGCATGCCACACAAGAGATCTGGGGCAAGCGATTTATTGGGGGAGAGAGTAGAGCAAAAGGCAGTCTTGGAGTAGGGACATGAGAGAGAGAGACAGAGAGGCAGACAAACCAACAGACAGACAGACAGACAGACAGACCAGGAATCAGAGAGAATGAACAAAGAACAAACAAGACAGAGGTGATAGAGATAGAGAGAGACAGACAGAGAGAAGATAGATAGATGATAGATATTATAGAGCTAGATAGATGGTAGATGTGATAGATAGATAGATAGATAGATAGATAGATAGATAGATAGATAGATAGATAGATAAATATCCAAAGGGATGTTTTAAAGAAGGTAGTGGGTGTAGTATAAAGCTCTTTATAAATGTTTACCTAACTAATTAACAAGGCAATAGAATAGAAGACATCTAGCCATCTAGCACAGGACCACAGGAATCTCAATCCGCTATAGCCAAAGAGAAAGATGGTATAAAGCTCAGCAAGTGATGTCAAGAGCTATTCACCCAGAACATAACTGAAGATGTGGGAAATGGTATGAGGTAGACACCATGGGAAGAGAGCCAGGGAGAAGTCTGGCTTAGTAAGTAGGAAGAGATAAGCACAATCATATTGATTTCAGCTGCCCTAAGATAGCTTTTGAAATCAAAAGACCTTTGTGTGATATTAATATTAAGGGCAGTCATGTGTGTGAGGAAAGGCGGATGATAATGGTTGCTTGCCTAAATGCATGACTGGTGCGCCTAGAAAGGAACTGAAAAGAAAATATACTTAAGTATGTCTGAACTGTCTCTAATTTAAGGTTGATCCTGGCATTAAAAAAGTAGACAAGTGGGTCCTGAAGGAGGTCAAAGCAGTCTGTTCAAAGTCACTCTGAATGCCAGCATGAGGACAGGCATGCCAGAGAAGCTGCCAACCTCCAGCAGTGACGCAGCTGCGCTCAGAGCTAGTAACAGCTCCTGAGTAACTAGGCTCAGTGCACTGGGAGGTAACTGAACACACAGCTTGCCTGGGGCCTTGCTCAAGCCACTGAGTGGTTTGGGAACGACTGATTAATAGAGATTTTTGTTTCCCTTTCCCAGGTGAAGAAATGATGGCGGCATTCTCTCACATTTGAGATCACATTGGGTCAAAACACACAGTTGGGCACATGCTTCTATTTCCAGCGTTTGGGATGCCAAAGCAGGAGGATGGGGGACTCAAGGTCACCTTCAGCTACACAGTGCATCCCAGGCTACCATGGCCTACAGGAGCCCTGATTACAAACAACAGCAGCGGGAGGAATGACAACAGCACCCCCACGGCTCTACTAAGATCAGTACACTTCTTGATGCATAGTCAAGAATCTGGGATTAAGGTCACATAGTCATTCATGATGTTGAATTTGGGGGCGGGGGGGGGGCGGGGGAAACAAAGAGAGATTTAGTTCTGCTGCTCACTCTCCACTGACATTCAGTTAAATGGTGTTAAAAAGTAAATGTCACAAAAAAATCAAATCATTGCAGTGAAATTAAATACAATCATAATTAAACATAATTAAGAAAGGCTGACTGTATAAAGATTGCCGCTGAAATATAATAAGAACAATAATTGAATAAATAACAATAGGATCATAGGTCAGTGTTCCTTCTAAAGCAAGACTGCAGTGGTGAAGAGAGCAGTCCCAGCCCTTACCATGCTACTGTTACTGGGTTTAACTTACACACTTCCTCATGGAAAAAGGTAAAGGATTTCAGGGGCCCATTAAAATCAGTTCATTTGCTACAGATGGAAAATTAACTTTTACCATTAACTAGAAAACAAAACAAAACAGTAACTTGGAAAACTCAAAGTCTCATTTTGCTTACCTGTAAAGTAGAAAGAATACTACACTCTTTAAGAAGCACCATGTTAAAAAAAAAAAAAAAAGAAGAAGAAGCACCATGTTGAACAGCTAGTGTACAAAGTGTGCTCTGAGTCCTAGATCATAGGCAGCTTTTACCTCAGAAAACTTTGTAATTTTTTTCTAAAATCCCCAAAGCAAACAATCTCAGGAAAAAAATAAAGATATAATTCTCAGGGGGAAATGCTTACCTAAACTTTTTGCCTCATATCTGATCTTAAATCCTTGTCCACCGTTACTATTATCCGAGATGAACTGAATAAACATTTCATTGTCTGAGGTGAACAGAGTTGACGGAGTATAAATTCCACAGAAACGACCATTTCTTCCAGAGGGTCCCAAGGGTGGGGAATGGTTATCTGGTCCATTTCTTAGCTAGAAAGACATTAAAATGATAGAACATCCTTTATTCTCCAAAATAGGATTAAAATTACTATCAATTTTCAGACTAAGAATTTTAGATTAAGTTTGCAGAGACAGTAAATACAAAGAGTAACAAGCAGGACCTACCACCAAGTAATCCCCCTGGCTGCAAGAAGAGTCTCTGTTTTGAATCTGGAAAGGCTGCTCAAAATGGGCAGCGATGGTGAGACCACTCTGGACCAGAACGTGCCAGGAGCAGTTGAGGTTGGGAAGGTAGGTGTCTGGGTACTTAGGGGATGTGATAATCCCTTGATCTGCATGCAAATATCCACCACAGCCTTACCAGGGAGAAAGAAAGGTAGGTTATTTAAACAATACTGACAATGAAGTTTTCGTGCTTTTCTTCTCCCTACCCGCCCCAAACTGGAGACTTTCAAAATGTAAGCAGCAGATGAGAAATTTGAGAGTAAATGGGAGAAATGATTAGAGAGAGGCACAGTCGCTGAAGGAGTACACACTGTTGGATGCCCACGGTGCCGGTGCGGTGGTGAAGATCTGAGCCACAGAAGAAAGAGCACTTACTTTCACAAAGGCTGACTTTACAGAGGCAGAAGACATGTTAAACAGACAAATGTGTACTATGTGGAAAGCTGCGAATCCATAAACAAAAATGAAGGAGCTAGGGAGAGGCATATTCTGATGCTTGGGAAGTTAGGGGCAGAAGGCCTGAGTAGAGACCTGGATGGGAAAAGGAATCAAACTGGGTGAGCATGGGGAAGAAAACCACTGCAGTCCAGAAGACAGTATGAAGACTCGATATGGTGAGAGGAGCATCGCTGGGACTCGGAATGGGTGAGGCAGCATGAGCAACTCAGAGAGCAGCTCGGTGAGGTTATGTAGGGAGCAGAGAGGGCCTATTCTGTGCCAGAAATGGGAAGGCTTTGGAGGTCACCTGTGTATCTATCTACCTGTCTGTCTGTCTGTCTGTCTGCCTGCCTGCCTATCATGTATGTATGTATGTATGTATGTATGTATGTATGTATGTATCTATCTATCTATCTATCTATCTATCTATTTATCTATCATCTATCTACCTATCCATCATCTATATATCTATCCATTTACCTACCATCTATTTCTATGTATCTACGTATCTATCATCTATCTATCCATTTACCCTTGATCTATATCTATGTATCTATGTATCTATGTATCTATGTATCTATCTATGAATCTATCTATGAATCTATCTATCTATCTATCTATCTATCTATCTATCTATCTATCATCTATCTATCCATTTACCTATCATCTATCTATAGCTACGCACCTATGTGTCTATTTACATACCTATCTATCTATCTATCTATCTATATCATATCTATCATCATTTATCCATCTGCCTATTTGGCATCTATCTATCAAGATGGACTATTTCTAAATTTGATATCATGAGTTGAAGAAAGAGAATGATAAAGCAGACTACGTTGTCATTTTCAGACACAAGGCAACCTGTAGCAGAAACTTCACACAAGTCAAACTGCAGAGACAGACATTCGTTTCAGCTCCAATTCCAAAGCCCACTCCTATAACCTCCACACAGCCTGCTTCCACTGAGTACAAGGTAGTTCATTTTCCTTTGATTGCTCCATTCTTTATAAAAGCTACATATAACCTGGGAAGGAAATACTAGATTATCTGCAATATTAGGCTAAGAATCCACATTAAAATTAAGTTTTTTCATACATGGCTGTTTCTCAAACACAGACAATTTCTTTAATGTCAGTCTAGCTTACCCTCAAAGGTATTAGACTTCACATGCTGTCAAGTTTTGAAAAATCTCAGTGCTATGATGCATTAGAGCATATCACGGACAACACACGTTCTCTGACTAAACAAGCTTCTATTTCAAGAGCAAATGGCTCTTTATCACACACAGGTCGATTAATTTCAACCGAGGCCTTCACGAAGGTGTCTCCTGTATCATTATCTACTGGTTATTTCTTAAAGCAGAGGCAGTATGGATCCATAGTTCCTTTGATGGAACCTATGGGTATTATCCTCCAGGTCTAACCCTCAGCTAGTGTAAAAATTATCCTCAAAAGAACTTTCTAGTACGTCAATCATGACACACTTCTCACAGAAGTGAGAGGTACCATTCAGATATCCACATGTAAGAGAAACTCTTATACAACTAGACAACTCTGGTTTGTGTGAGACCTTAGTAGCTGGCTCCGTGTCATTTGATCTGATTTGTGTCTTTGTATGAGAAGATGAGGTGAGTGGTTAGGGAGAAGTAAAAAGAGAAGACCAGAGTGGGAAGAGGGGAGAGAAGGAGAGGTAGGAGGGAGAAAGGAGGGGAGGGGAGAGGATAAGCAGGGGAAGAAGAGGGGAGAGGAGAAGATAGAAGGGGAAAGATGAAGGGAAGGAGAAAGAGGTGGAGGGAGACATTTTTTTAAAAGAAGAGGACAGAAATAATTGAGAGAAAAGTGAGTAGGGGAGAGGAGGAAAAGGGAGAAGAAGGAAGGAGTGGGGGGAGGGGAGAAAATAAAATGGCAACTGCTTGGCCACGTTACTCTTTTGAAAGGAGGCGTTGAAGCCTGCTCCCGTGATACTGCCGTCTGAGGTGAAGCGGATGTACATGTATTCTCCAGTTGAGCGGATGGGCCCGGGAACACTTCTTCCACACAGAACAGCCAGCTCCTGGGATAAGCTACTGTCCCCTGTGACCAGAGAAGGGACATGTCAGTGTAAAACATATGGTCTTAAGACTCTATTCCACCATTATTTTCAGCGCAGCCAGAACCGCTCACATATTTTTCTTAGAACAGCCAAGTTCCTAGGAGATGATAGTGCTCTCAATAAAGAGTGGGGAATAGCATGGGGGGGGGGAGAGGAATTATGGGACATATGGTGGGGGGTACCTGGGAAAGGGGAAAGCCTTTGGAATGTAAACAAAGAATATAGAAAATAAAAAAAAAAGTAAATAAAAAAAAATAAAATAAAAAAAAAAAAAAGAGGGGCAGCCAGCTTCGCATCATCCTGGCTCCAGCTTGCCACCGTCGGCCTGCCCTTTTCTTAACCCTTTCAATAAAAATCTTTGAGGCAAGTCTTCCTGCCTTCCTAAAACTGCCTGCCAGATCTTCCTGGCACCAAAACTCAGAACGAGGGGCTGGAAAGGGATCAAGGACCACGCGGATGTGAGTGGCGGTAAGAGGCTCTGATCTCAGTTACTGTGATGGGTGAAGGTCAGATGTCTGAAGGAGAGAGAGGCTGTCTCCCCAGTCTCGGAGCTCACAGGCAAAGATCATTCACCAGGAGGTCCAAGAGTTTATGTGACCATTTCCTCAGCCTGGAGATTTTTTTGTTTGGTACTTTTTAAGTTTTGTTTTAGTTTGTTGTAAACTGAGGACAGTTATGTAGAAGCCCGAGAAAAGACAGTCCCAGCAAATGTGGCCCCCCCAGGAAGAGACACAAAGGGACATCAGGCCGCCCCTTTCCCTTTGGCTTCCTCTGAATGTAAGTTTTCATCAAGCAAACTGTGAGCTGTTTCCGGGATAAAGGGGAATAGAGCAGACTCGGGGTCCCCAGCTGAGGAAATATTTGCTTTCTCCTATAGGCAGAAAATTGGCCTATTTCAAACTTATAGAAAATAATATAGAATTTGAGACAGGGGAAAGCATGCTCTTTTAATGACACACACACACACACACACACACACACACACACACACGTGCACGTGCACATACATTAAATACTGACAAGTCAGTTTCTGTTTTCCACATTGTTACCAATACCCTGGCAGTTGTAAATATGAACTTTTCCAAGAAGCTTGGAGCGGAATTCTTCAGAGAGTGTCTTACATCTGTACACATGTAGTGTTCATTCTCTGTGTGTGTGCCTGTTTAGTTTCTGACATATAAATGTGCATGCATGTGTGTGCAGAGGTCAAGGGTCAACCTCCAGAGTTCCTCCTCGGGACCATTCACTTTGTCTTTAGAGACAGAGTCTCTTCACTGTGACTTGGGGCTCAGCAGTAAGGTTCTCTGGCTGCCCAGTGAGCCCCCTGTCTCTGCTGCCTCATCTCTGGGGTCCCAGTGTGTTCCACTACACTCAGCATCTTTACCGGGCTGCTGAGGTCTTAGATGCTTATATTCGCACAGCAAGCACTTTATTCATTCAGGCATCTCCCATCCCTGCAGATCATCATGCTTTGTTATACATGAAATTCATTTCTTAAATTATTTTTCAGTTGTTGACTTCGTCACACTATTTTAACGTACATTTCATCTAACGTTTTGATGACTTTTCCTGTAATTATCAAAGCTGCAAAATTTTGGTTCGTTCATATAATGCATGCTTTACTTCTCAGCAATCCCAGACTTCACCTATTAATTTTATTTATTTTGTAAGTACTAACCCGATCTAGTGAATGAAGCATTGCTTAGTCCTACATGATTACTCATTTAGTTCATTCCTTAATTGTTGTATAATTCAATGACTGTAAAATAGTTCATTTTTTGCTCATCTTTCTAGTCTCCAAACAATTCTTTGGCATTTTGATAAAATTCCAAATATTAAGCATGGCAATTTTAGACCTGAAATCCATATTTAAAGAGACAGTAAGTCTAAGAAGCATAAAAATCAGGTCTAGGAGACAGGTTGATGATTCCTCAGGCTAGCCCGACTGTCTTAGAGATGTGGAAACAGATACTATGAAAACCTGACATTCATTGAAAAGTTGCTATTAACCCTCATAAGGGTTTCTTCACAAAACATTGTAAGGTAGGTATTATTATTATATTTAGAAAAAGTCTCAGAAGGGACACAAGCTTGGTTACCATTTTTAAGGACATGGAAGTCAATAATGATTGTAACCCTGGCAGATTAACTCTAAATGCCCCAAATTTCTTCTACAAGATGTGGGACTACAAAAAAACGAATTACTGACTGATTTAGTTTTGCTATTGAAACAACGTCTTGAGTATTCCAGGATCACTGTGAACTCACATAGTAGCAAAGGATGACCTGGAACTTTTTTTTCTTTGTTTACATTCCAAATGATTTCCCCTTTCCCGGTTCCCCCCTCCCCAAGGCTGCCCCCTCTCTCTTTATCTTTTCAATATAGTACTTGAAGGTCTAGCTAGAGCATTTAGACAACATAAGGAGGTCAAAGGGATACAAATTGGAAAGGAAGAAGTTAAACTATCACTATTGGCAGATGATATGATCGTATACTTAAATGAACCAAAAACTCCACCAGAGAACTCCTACAGCTGATAAACAACTTCAGCAAAGTGGCTGGTTATAAGATCAACTCAAGCAAATCAGTAGCCTTCTTATACTCAAAGGACAAGCAGGCCGATAAAGAAATTAGAGAAAAGACATCCTTCACAATAGCCACAAACAATATAAAGTATCTTGATGTGACTCTAACCAAACAAGTGAAAGATCTGTATGACAAGAACCTCAGGTCTCTGAAGAGAGAAATGGAAGAAGACCTCAGAAGATGGAAAGATCTACCATGCTCGTGGATTGGCAGGATTAATATAGTAAAAATGGCCATCTTGCCAAAAGCAATATACAGATTCAATGCAGTCCCCATTAAAATCCCAACTCAGTTCTTTATAAAGTTAGAAAGAGCAATTCTCAAATTCATCTGGAATAACAAAAAACCCAAGATAGTTAAACCTATTCTCGACAGTAAAAGATCTTCTGGGGGAATCAGTATCCCAGACCTCAAGCAGTACTACAGAGCAATAGTGTCAAAAACTGCATGGTAATTAGTACAGTGATAGGTAGGTAGATCAATGGAATAGGATTGAAGACCCAGAAATGAACCCACACACCTATGGTCACTTGATCTTTGACAAAGGAGCTAAAACCATCCAGTGGAAAAAAGATAGCCTTTTCAACAAATGGTGCTGGTTCAACTGGATGTCAGCTTGCAGAAGAATGCAAATCGATCCATTCTTATCTCCTTGTACTGAGCTCAACTCCAAGTGGATCAAAGACCTCCACATAAAACCAGACACACTAAAACCAATAGAAAAGAAATTGGGGAAGACCTGGAACTTTTGACCCACTCACCTATACTTCCTGAGTTCTGGGATCACATGTACCCTATCAACTGAACTATATCCCAGTCCACAGTTACTGACTTCAGATATAATTTTCCCCTGCCTTTCTGTTCTTCCTCCTTTTCTCCCTCCATTTATTCTTTTCTTCCTTTCTCTAAAATATGTCTATACTCAGGGTAGTTCTATGAAATCTGTTTGACCAAATGTTTAGTATATAAAACTTGATATGTCTTGATATGTGTTGTCTGAAAAGAATAATTCATTTTTAAATAATAAAAAAGGAATCATAGATGGGAGGCTAACCTCTGACTTACGTCCAAGATTGCTGCTTTCTGGGCTGCCCAAGAATGCTCACAGCTACGCTATGGCCAAGTGCCAAGAACCTATGAGGACTGACCAATTGCACATGACATCTGTCTCACTGTTTTGTGGTCAATGTACTTTAGATGTTTGCTTCAGAATGCCATGTATGCCTACTAATCAGAGGCAAAATAACCAATGGGCCAAAAATCTAAATAAACAAAATAATGAGTAAGTGAAATTTAATTCCCAAGAATTTCAACACAATGTGAGTGGACAAAATAGCCAAAATAACCAACAACTGACAGAGGCACCCAACCCAGGCTTTTTTGAACAATCAAAGAGATGGAGAAGGAAGGAAGCTAAAAGCCATCTATTCATGGCTGCAGATAAAAAGGACCCACATCCACTTGTTACTCTAGCGATATAAAATGCTTTTGTTGTTTTGGCACAAAGCACAATTTCTGAGCTCTTTCAACTTGCCCTATGAGCAAGAAAATGGATAAAATGTGTCAGCAGTGTATACTTAAATAAAGCAAGCTGAAACGATTCTGAATTCTCTGTCTTTAAAATTCTCGGACTTTTGTTAGACTTTTCCATTCACTGCTTTTTTTCAGATACTCATAAAAAGATGCTGGGGGAGGAAAGGCCCCAGGAGCAGCATTTATCTCTTTCTCAGATGATAATACAGGCTTTACAAGTAATTCCGAAGAAAGGGAGTGCACCTTAGAGGCCAGCCTTCCAAGTCAATTTACTAAAGGGACAAAAGGCAACTCAGTAGATAGTGATTTTTAGAGAGCAAGCAAGCTACTCCATTGATTCCATTCCCTCCTGAAGATTTCTAAAGGATTTCAACTGTACTGTGGACACTCAGGATTACGTGGAACAGGATGCATCCATTGAAATACACTATAACAATAAAATGTAGTGTCTCCATGGATGTCTTGAAAAAGGGGAGACATTCTGGACATCAGCCAAAAGCTAGTTGTTCTCAGGACAAAAGGTCTATGATCACATCATGTTGGCGTGATTGATTGAGGGCTTCTTAGAGCCTTCTATAGATGGGGAGATGCGTCTCTACAAAGTGATGTTTCTCCTTGGGAGGCTTGATAGAGATGGGATTCTAAGAAAGCAATTTCTTTAATATTACAGTCAAACATCTTTTTTTTTTTTTTTTTAACAATCTCCATTTACAGCAAGTTTTCAGGTGATGCTGACATCGCTCTTCTGGGATCCACCGAGAAACTCTGATATGGAGGACGTGGCCTTCCTAGTACCCTTCTGTACTTAACCCATGTAGAGTGTGAAGGGAAAATGTACGTGTATTGTATAGTCTCATTATTCATGCACCTTCGTCATTGTATAGAAACACTACAACATTCTCAGCTCTATCTAGTCTGCTCACAGATTCTCTAGATGACGGGAAGAGGATGCATTCCCTGCCTTGGATACTTTTGGTCTTTCACTTGTATCTTAAAGCTATAGGTACAAATGTCAATGACTGTTTTCATGGTAGCAATAAAAATTTAGCACAGTCTGGAATTCCAGACTTATTTCACTCAAAGGGCCTTCTTTTTTCTCTGCAGAATGTGCTATCCTTTACTTTTTGTGATAGGTAATATAATACTGCCCCTACATTCTCTACATTCTCTAAACATTGTAGCTACTTATTCCATTTATTGGTCACAGTGTCTATACAACATGTATAGAGCAAGCATAAAAACATGACAGTAATTTCAGAGTTTAACGAGTGATTTCTACAGTGTTTCTTACCATCTTTTATGATCAGCTTGTCATAGGTACATAACTGCTGAACTTCGATGTCCATGGAGAGAATGTTGAGTTCCACAGTAGAATCAGGAGCATAAATGATCCATGTACAGTCAGCACCATTACTATACTGTCCAGGCCAACCAGGGGAGAAAAAAAAGACAGGGGTGTCTCCTGTCACCATATACCCTCCACAAGCTCCTGTGGAATGAAAAACAACATCTTTAAACACTTGTCCTGGAAGTGTGTCAAAAAGGCTGTCCTCTGGAATTGAGACTTAATACACAGTCCAAAGAATTTCCTGCTCTTCCAAGCGACCCAAGTTGTATTCCTAATACCCACGTAAGGCATCTCACAACCACCTCCATCTTGTATTCCTAATACCCACGTAAGGCTCTTACAACCACCTCCATCTCCAGGAAACACAATCTCTCTTCTGGCCTGTAAACCCACAAACACACACACACACAACATGACACAACACAACACAATGCAATACATCACACATTTGTCCAAGAAAGATCCCAATACGTTGTCAAACACACCTGGAGCGATGGTGGGAAGGGCTCCATTGGAAACATCTACTGCAAACCACTCCAGAAGGAAGCCCCTTCCTGAAGTGGAAGAGTCAGAAGAAAACTGAAATGTCAGAGAGTTTCTACTGGAGCTGAAGGATTCTCTCTGGGTACCACAGTAAGTGCCAATCAGACGGGAATGAATGTCAAACCCATCATAAATCTGCATGTGAAAAAAAGCACAATAAAGCATCGTAATTAGGCAAGTACATATACTTTCTTCATTAAAAGCGAAATTTAAAGAATGGTTTGTATTTTATGATTTTACCAAAGTAGAAAGAATATCAGGAAAATTCTTCTTGTTTAAAGCAAAAGGGAACGGTAAATATATCAATATAAATAATTTAAGGTGTTCCATATACCTTTGTTGCAGAATTATACTACTAAATATGCGTGTGGGCTACAGCTTACTTGGCAGTTTATAGTCAAATCTGTGGGTGGGGAAGTATAAATGTTGGTAAAGAATTCTGTGGTCCAAGAGGGAAAAAGAGTAAATAACAGGGAAAGAACCACAGCTGGCAGGGCTTTGTAAACTCAAAATACTTAGTAAATCTTTTCCATCTGCCTTAAAATACGATCATACCTGTGTAGAGATTTATTTTATGATAGTTTTCAAGTAACTGTAAACAATTTTATTGTAATAGCCATAAAATCCGCTATTAAGCTTATTCCTTTCAAATTATGTTACAAGCATTTCCACACCTATTGGACATCATGCCATCAGTCACTGGGTTCTGCTCTGAGCAGTGAGCTGCCAAGAAGAGTGACTAGACTATGGCCCTAGGGGATATGATAGCATTTTCCTGAGTTCACAGAATAGCTAATGTATGGGGGCAAAGGCCACCATAATTTCTTCTACTCACATTTTCATATTTTTATATCATTCTTTCAAGTGTTAAGGCTGAAACATTAGAACATGCGGATAACTTTCTCTCTTGTTGAGTCTGTTGACTCTGAGTATGCACTATGCCTCCTTCCTGTCTCCTCCCTAACACCGGGGCTTCCATCTATAGTGAAGACTTCTCTTAATAAAATGTCCAGGCTGCTGTTGAGGTTTGGTCTCTTGCTATATATTGTAATGCTAAATTCTGTACCCCAAAGTCTAGGCCTATGAATGAGTTCTCACATTTACAAGCTTTGATTGTGAGAACCTTGTTCCTTAATTTAATACTACTGGTTACATAAAATTGGCTATAGCCAGTTACTGGAGGGATTTGAGGGAGGTTGGGTTTGAGTTACTTGATGGAGTGAGGAAAGACCAGAGAGGAAGGAGGAAGAATGGAAGATGAGGAAGCCTCCATGAGGGGAGATGGACCATGAGCACATGGCCAAGAGAAACAAGTATTTGGGGTATACTGCTGGGAGGCTACCCAGGCCAGCAGGTAGAAGGATAGTTGAGGGGTTAGCCCCCAATAATTGTCAAAGCCAAATAAAATAACCATAGTCTGAGTCTCAATTGAAAACTAATTGGGGATCAGCTTTAATTGGTTCTACTAGATGTTGCTTCAACAAAAGTAGCAAAGCAAGACAAGCAAATAAAAGAAGAAACAGGATAACAGGGTAGAAGAGAATAAACACATACCAAGGGCAAATAGGCATGCTCAGACAGTCCATAGCACAGTTATTATAATTCTTAAAACTAATTTGATGTAGAATAGAAAATCACAAATCCAATACAAAGATTGCTTTCGTACAAATGGTGGCAAGACAACAGTTATGAGGTGGTAGGACCATCCCTTCTGTCGGTTATTTACTTGAACAGGTATGACTTTCAACTTATAATTTGCCAACAGTATCCATCAAAGTATATAACTATCCCCCTCACAAAAGAAAAGTTACCTTTAAGTTGTCATAGAAGCAGTTCACCGTCGATTCTATGTCCATCTCTAAGATTCTACCCTGAATAATGTGAGATGCATCCACATTTACTATCCATCTGTAGTTGGAGTTATGGGGGTAATTTCCAGGCCAGAAGGGAGATGCTATTTTCCCATGAGTTCCCACAATATTATCATTGCCAAATACTAGGAAAGAAAACAGGATTGTAAATCAGAGCTATTCATAATTGTTCTATAATTAAATGAAAAACAAAACTAACCCGAGAACAAAGACGAAGGGCAAGACCGTTGGAAAAGATGAGCTTTTAGTTGACTGCCATTTCTTTTCTGACCACTGAAAGAAATGCTGCTTCGCCTTTGGTTTTTCTGGACTATTAGCTCAAGGAATGACTCTTGAATGGAATTGCATCACCTTAGAAGGCTGCAGAGTATGAAAAGGTGGGGCAACTTCCCATGTGAAAGGATTTCCCAGACACCAGGGGACTTGGGGAGTAGGGTGCCATCCCACACCTTCATTATAATGACTGAATTTTCTTTGTTTATGAAAGAAAAGATTTTTTTAATTCTATATAAGAATCAACACTGAGTATTGCCAATCATGGAAAAACTTATTAAAGAATAAAAGTAATTAATATTTTATCTGCATTTAGAAGAATGGCCCAGGTTTTATCTGAATGATTAAGCCAATCCTAAAATAATTCTAAAGGTCTAAGTTTGAAGAATGTATTTATAAGACCAAATAAATGTTTTTGATAGAACTGTCTAAAGTAAATTAAAAGGCTGGTTTGCACAATATACATTAATATCAGGTGGAAACTGGAAAGAACACACAAAGCATCAAGCACACATTTCTTTTCTATTAGTGAGCCATCCATAAATAATTGATTTTTCTGGTATATTATTTTACAATCTTGGAAAAGACGGTAGAGTGTAGGATTCTTCTAAGTTAATACATTACTACAATTTTTATCATTATTCCTAGCTGGTAGGATACATTGTGGAAGCCATTATGGAAACAAACCATCTTACTATTTTTGAACCTGGCCTGGAAGCCCATGCCAGTGCCTGAGCCATCAGAGACAAATCTGACCCACAGAATAAGTCCCTCAGTTGATGAATAATTGCCAGGGAGGGAGTTTCCACAGTGTCGTCCCAGCAAGGGTCCTGTGGCATTTCCTTCTCGGATTTCCACAAAATCCTTGTTACAGTTTACAGAGTTCTCCAACTGGAAGGATCTAAATTAGAAACAAACAGTCAGAAAGCAAACATGGAACAAATATAAGATTATCCTGATCCTACTACAATAATTGCATATCCTTCTGGAAAAGAAACTCAATTTCCTTATATGCTGAAATTGATTTACATTTTTCATATATGTGCTCAAATATAAGAAATATAAACTCTTCCTACAAAAGATACTATCTTTGGAACTTCAAAATAAGCAAAAGCAAAATAGCATAACCTATACGATAAACTATAATTCGGGGTCAATTTTATTACACTTAGTGAAATAAACCCCCAAGGTGAAACATACCAAAGTTATTTTATTCTGCTTTGGAGAAAAGAGAGAGGTGAATCTTCTCTCATCTCAGAAGGTGAATCCTGGGACTCACTCTGAAAGCCTCCTACTAAAGCATGCAGTATGACCCAGTAACCCAGTACCACATGGAAGCTCGTTTGAAATACAGAATCTGGACCCCACGTGCTTTCTTGGGCTTTATTTTGCCCCCTTTCCCTTACAGATTTTTTCCTTGTGTATTATAACTTCTAATTTTGTTTTATGAGCTTTCTTTGTGTGTGACTGTGTTTCAGACTCTGTGTTTCTTGTGCTTCTCCTTTTTGTGGTTTTTTTCTGTTTTGTTTTGTGCTATTCTTGTTTGCTCTATATCATTTTCTTTTATAATAATAATTATTACTTTAGGTGATTATATTCTAATGAGAGGAAGAAAGTGTAGATTTGGTTGGATGAGGAAGGGGGGGTGACCTGGGAGGAGCTGGAGGCAGGGAAACCACAATCCGAATCTATTATATGAAAATATATTTTCAATAAAAAAATAGATAATTGTTTATTCAGTGGGTTGGAGGGAGACTCTAGCCCCAGATGGCAACTAAATCAGGATATGAAATTAGCAAACCTCAGGAGATCTGAATGTTCCTTAAAATTCTGACTAATGATCTGGGAGCTGACACAGGGAAGGTCTCTCCGAATTATCGGACTGTCTTCCCATCATAAGCAGCCAGAACGGCTTCCCATCAGGAATTACAGTGGGGATACTTACAAAAACCAAACAAAAGTTCTTATGAAAGTTTTAATCTTAGAAGTCTTTGTTTTAGACTAGTACATTTTATAAGCAAATCTACCCTTTGGCAAAGATCTGTCAGTAAAAATACAACATGTAACAAAAATAATACACTTTCTGTTTCTCATTATCTCATTTCTGTTTGGCTACCACAACCAGCCTTTTTTTTTTTCAAAGCCCTCTGCTGGCATGAAGTACAGTTTCTGTTCATCCCTTTGAATATCTGTTTTATACAAGTTTTATTTCTCCTCTCTCCTTTTCATTGCAAATCCATTGTTTTCCTCCCCGCTAAGTGTCACCACAGCATCCGTCATCTAAACCCTATGTGTGAGAACTTGTGTGGTTCATATGCCTCTCTCTCTCTCTCTCTCACACAGCCCAGGGAAGAGCTCTAGTGCACATCTGGATGTAGTTTAGATCAGGGCAGAAATAGCTCATGGGCCTTGCCAGGAAGCCGTTCTTATTAGCATTAACACACGCAGCAAAAGCAACTTGCATTCTCCAAAAGCCACTTTAACAAAAAAGACTCAAGCAAGGAACACAAAGGCCAAAGAAACAGCCTCCAGGTGAGCAAGGGAACAGCTGAATCACCGAGATTTTTCTACTTAGTAATCAGGACTTAATGTCTGTCAGCTGGTGAAATGGATGCCCCTTTCTGTCCTTGTTTGCTTTTTGTTGCTGGGATAGACACCATTATCAAGACTAATTTGGCAAGGAAAGAGTTTATTTGGTTTATAGGTTACAGTCCCTCATATGAATAGATCTGGCAAGGGGCTCTAGGCAGGAATCTGGGGGAAAGATCTGAAGCAGAGACCAAGAAGGAACACTGCTTACAGCCTTACACTCAGGCTGGCATTCACCTACCAATCCCCTACAGCTCAGAATCACACTGGGCTGAGCCTGCCCACAGCAGTTAGTACCGTCCACATCAAGACAATGCCCTATAGGCCAGCCCACAGGCTAAGTTTCTGTTGTGGTCCTAGTGTGTCAAGTTGAAAACCAAGATAAGCACCTAGCCTAGTATGGCCCATGAAATGTGGTTCCTGAAACACCACAGAGGATTCTTCAGTCGTAACAAAGAGTGAAAGCCTTCACTGAACACTGCTTTATCATGGCCTTGGTCTATGTATTATAAAATTTAGTATGTTTAATCCTAACAGGGGCCCTTCTAGTTTATTGTTGTCCCTCTAAGGATGAAATGAGTCTTTTGAGGTTTCAATTCAATGGCTTCTTAAAACTGATTTATCAGTAAATTTGTCAAGACCTGTTGGAGATTGCTTCAAATGCTTTGATTCAGTTGGGATCTGCATGTCCAAACACTAAAGGTCCTTGTCCCAGATTGGTTTTTGATAGATCAATAAAGATGCCAGTGGCCAATGGATGGGCAAAGGAAGACGGGATGGGACCCTTAGAGTTACTTGGGCTAGGACACGGGGGTCGTGGGGAGACAGAGAAGGGAGATCACCATGAGTTGGGAAAGAAGGATGGGTCACAGGAGCTGCAGGAGAGAAAACCAACCAGCCATGAGTCAATTCAGGTGAGTGGCCAACGGCCACTTCCCCATTTGGTCCTGGGGTAGCAGGAGTACCCAGCCTTAGAGATAGCCAAGGCATTTTAAAATTAACTGGTGTGTGTGTGTGTGTGTGTGTGTGTGTGTGTGTGTGTGTCTTCCATTTGAGAATCCAAAGAGTTCCTGGGTGGGTGTGCTTGGCCTGCCACGAGCACAAAGTGGTGTAGCCCAAACTTGCTTCTACAAAGAACAGAGAGCATAGGTGTACTAAATATTCCCAGGACCCACCCTAGATCCTGGAACCACTGAACATCAGAGAGATGTACAAAATAAATGTGGTAGAGGTGAGAGGGAAAAGACCAAGAAAAGAAGTTGAAGTACTTGGCAAGTCGGGAGCTATAACAAGTTACGTGGGGGGAACCTTGAACTTCATCACTAAGACAGGAGAGCACTTTTCTCGTCGCTGTCTATAAGGCACCCCCAGGGAAGAAGCTCGAATCCTCCATGTGCTCAGGAAGCTGGTAAATATGTGTTGGATAGAAACACACATCACGGAGAGGTTATTAGATGCCCAGTTGTACAATTTCTTATTGCATAAGAAATGTCACGATTTCAGTGACAAAGAACCCCAAGCATCGCCACATGGCAGTTTAAACTAGCATTGTCTCTCAGGTACAGGAAGACTGTCTTTATTTATGTCACTCGCACCCTGAGGAGGCATGGGCTGCCCGATGGATTCAAGGAAGCAACGTGAAATGCTTGAGCTTGTCTCATTTTAAATGGGTTCTTATTGCACAGATGGGCATGTCTCCAAGGAAGAGCCAGCAAAGAATGTTTTCTCAACGTGGAGGCATTTAATATCCAGGCACTGCCATGCATGCCTGCTGTCCCTGAACGGCAGGAGGATCATTGCAGTGAATGCCTTCTATCTCTGCATGGCAAGGTAAGGTCATTGTGGGCTACACACTGAGGACACATGGAAAACAACAGCAGCAAAGAATTAATGATTTCAATCTGGCCCCAATAATGTAATATTGGGGCACACGATTTTAAAGTCAAAATGGCAACTTAAGTGCTAACGTGTCTTCAGTAAACATTTCTTTGCTCCCTTTCTATCCTTCTGTCTGTCTCTTTTTTAAAATTAATTAATTAATTAATTCTTTCATTCATTCATTCATTCATTTTTGAGACAGGGTTTCTCTATGTAGTTCTGGCTGTCCTGGAAGACCAGGTCAGCTTCAGATTCAAAGAGATCTGCCTGCCTCTGCCTCTGAGTGCTGGGATTAAAGGTGTGGTTGGTTGCTCATTGGAGCCTCTCTACTGAAGAATGAGACAATCCCACATCACACAACATCTCCTCATTACATCTACTTCTGGAAAACACTATTATGGCTGTTTAGTCTGACCTAGGTCTACTTGAGACATATAGGATCTCCCATTCACTCCAATCCATAGTCCATGTTCCAAAAGTGTCAAGATTCAATGAGAAACTAGCAAGTGAAACAATAGCTACTTAAAAAAACAAAAAACAAACAAAAAACAAACAAAAAAAACCCAAGTCGCAAACCTATCCAAGATCATTTCTCTTATAGGAAAGGAAGGGTGGGTTGAAATAGAAATATAGTATGTGGGTGAAGAAGGCCAAATTGAGTCCAGTGCGCTCTCTCTCTCTCTCTCTCTCTCTCTCTCTCTCTCTCTCTCCCTCCCTCCCTCCCTCCCTCCCTTTCTCTCTCTGTCTCTCTCTGTCTCTCTCTCTGTCTCTCTCTCTGTCTCTCTCTCTCTCTCTCTCTCTCTCTCTTTTCTCAGTTGAAAGAAAGAATACTCTTGAGAGATTCTCAATGCTGTATACAATTGAAGCTACAAATGGAACAGGAGAAACCGAGGCAAGCCTTCCTACGGCTTCCACGTGTTCTCTCTGCGGATGCCTTGGACACGGACTGCTGGTCAACCATCCTATCAGTAACAGTGCTTCCTCCCTGCAGGTTTACCCACACCCCTGAAAAGGACTTACAGAAAGGATAGCTGCAGCTGGTTGCCAGGGGAGCTGACAATGCTCCAGACACACTCTGCATTAGCATGGTAGTCTGCTGGGTAGTCAGGGCTATTAAAGATGCCCTCTTCAACCGCCTGGAACGTTCCACCACAAGCTGAAAGGGGAAAGAAACAAAGGGTATTTCAGAGCAAAGACCAAATGAAAGATGCCACAAGACCCAAGCAGAAAAGCATTAGACCCAGTATCTACGAACGCAGGACAAAGCGCTTCCATTCCACATTAAGAAGCAACTGTGTCACATGCAGTAGCAGAGGGAGGAGTCTGAAAACAGAAACCCAAGAACTCCACAGTATGGTGGGTCAGAGGCGACCCCTTTCTAAAAGCCTTTCTCCATGTGAACTAAAACTTTAGGTAATAGAAGAGTTGTTTTTAATCTTGCCCAGGATGATCGTCAACCCTAGCCTGGAAGAGAAGGTACTTTTCCCTGGCTGCCATGAAAAATGAAACGTTCCAGCTTTTCCCTCTGGGGAGGGCAGTGAAACACACTGTTCTTCACCTTTCTACTCTTCGGCTGTAATTGCCCCCTCTTGGCCAAGAACTGCAGTGCTGGATGGCATTTCTTTCCTTTCCTGCTTATATGCCTTATTGCACATTGGACCTGTGCAGCCAGACCTTTCTGAACCCACCATCAAGCGCAGAAGACAGAAGAATAACCATGAGGTTGTATATCCATAAGGGCTTCTCTCAAACTGACAACCATGGAGCACCTGAGCAAACACACTGCTGTGACAGTAGAGATCAGGTCTCCCAGCCAATAAGGTTTAGCTAAGAGATGGCCAGGTTTCCAGCTGATTCTCTTCACTTCTAGACCTCATGGTTGTCAGAATGTAGACATTGAATTATAAAGAAGGTACAGGGGAATTTTCAGGAATTAACTCCCAACTTTAAGTGAAAAGAATCCCGAATAACAAGCCAAAGACTTCTATCACATGTCTGCCAACCCTGCGGTCATCTGTTAATAATGCTAATACCTCTTACTTACCTGATGTTGATGCAGAAAAGGTGGCATGGAAACCCTCAAAACTCTGTACAAAATCAGAGACAAACCTCACTGTCAGGGCGTTGCCAAATGATACGATGGGATGGGGCATGGAGTTACCACAGTAACGGCCTAAAGGGTGAAGAGAACCACATGGAGGTGACTGATGGCGTGACAGGGACCACACCCAGCTCTACCAGGCACAGACAAGAAATCACAATGAGAACCACTTATATCGGTGTTGTGGTCAAGACAATGCCTGACCACTGAAAAATCTCAAATGCAAGCATAGCCAGAATGATTTATGAACCCAATAGAAAAACAACAGGAGAACAGAGAAAAGTTCGTGTGACCAGGCTACAGATGGTGGACCACGTTCCATGGATTCAATGCCTGGTTTGTCATTTACTAGCTATGTAACCTGAGACAAATTAACTTGGGTGCACAGTGACTCAGTTGCCGCATATGAAGAGGAGGGCATATTAGAAATAATTAAACCCATGCCATAGGGATGTAAAGAGCAAGTTACTACTTATAAAATACTTAGAACAGTACTCCGCAGGAGGTAACTGGGTAGGAGTGTGCATTATGTAACACATCCTGGTCCAATGTGAATGGATTAATGTCTCAAACATTACAATGAGGGGTGTGAGTGAGGCTTTTTCTTTGCCCACCATTCTCTCAGGCTCCATTCTGGGCACAGGAATAAGCATTGAAGCCTCCTTGGGTGGAGCTTGCCCTCTGCCAGGGAGACTTTTCCATGGTAAAGTCTCATGGGGAAAGCTTAAAGCACATGAGGTTATTTTGTCTGAACCGCTTTAAGAGCTACATCACACACTTTATCACGATGTCTAGCACGGTGAATGGTGGACTTTCAGTTAAGTCAATTATTTAATTTTAAAATGCTTTCCTCTCATTGGAGACAGAAGAAACATGTCCAGTGGAATATAAGACATATTTCAAAGTAGCGTCCAGAATTTTGTGAAAGAATTTTGTCTGATGCAGAAATAGTCTTTGTTACACTACTGCCCCTGCCTCAGATTGTCATCTAGAATCTGCAACTCGTGTTTTAGAAACAAATTAAAATACACAAACTACATGTTGAACACAAATAAGTTGAATTTCATGAGCCCCACATTATCCTGCTTTCCTACGCTCTGGTTACTCTTATGTGGCTTTGAGGCTCTTCATGCTTATTGAAAACACTGTAACCTTGAGTGTCAACCCTGTGAACGCCTGTGTGCATATGTGCACACACACACACGCACACGCACACGCACACGCACACGCACACGCACACGCACACGCACATACACTGTGTGCCAAGACTACAGATGAAATGACTACAGATGAAATGACCCAATCGCCGATACCTCTGACAGGTGCATCATAGTCGTTGCCATCCAAAATTTCTACAAAGTCCCGCGTGCAATCGGTGCTCCTTTGAAGTTGAAAGCGAGTAAAGGAGAGAGCAATATGATTGACTATAGAAAAAGAGAGGGAAGAGCATTGGTTATTTAACAAGACACTGACAAGCAGAACAGAGAGGGTTTTTTTTTTACCCCTGGTACTCTCAGATGAGGCTTTTCCAGCAAGGAAGCAAGGAATTTGGCAGCTATGCACAGGGGTGGGGTGAGTTAACAGAGCTAAGGACTTGGCTTCAAGATAAAGGGCGTCCTTTCAAGAGGAACAGAACCGATGCTTTTGAAAATGCCTGTAGAATCCAAAATGCCAGGCATGGTAAATCAGGACTCTTGGGTAGATTCATCCCAGGGACTTCCGGAGACATCTAATCAGAAAACATAATTTTAGGCTGGCTTTGTTTCATTTGGTTATGTTTTGCTCTATTTTGTGTTGTTTGTTAGCCATTGCTATGTTCCTCTCAGAAGCATTTGCCTAAACAGATTGGTTGTCTTGGGTTCTGATTCCTTAAATGCACTTGCACTAAGGCATCCATTTCCCATGGACATGGATCCTAGCACACTCAAGTTTATTTAGGGGTCAGAGGCAGTGCCCTAGAGCTTCTGAATCATCCATGAAGAAAGCTTTGAATCATGTAAGGAACAGCCAGTGCCCGGATTACATTTTCCTTTTGTTGTTTTTACAGCGTTTCTAATCTTTAGAAAGGGTTCTTTTCCTGTTTCTGTCCTTGTAGTGGTGAGATCTTTCATCTAGATGTTTTTGCAGCTCATTAGAAAATAATCAGGAGGCACCAAACTGCTGAGCTCAATGCAGGGGGCTTCTTTATCTTGGCTTGGCTGGGGCTCCACTCTCTCCATGTGCAAAGGCTAAGGATTACATCACCCATCAGCTCCCGCATTCCATGCAGGGCCACCAAATACTATCAGTTTGTGAAAGCATTAGATAATATTTAAGGCCAGCTCTTTTGTAAATTATTTTCTGTAGGGACCTGAGCAGCCTCAGTGACTGTTCTGTTTTCACAAGGTCATTAATTACAGAACAGAGAAGAGAACTTAATGGCTTTCACATGTTCTGTCTTAAGTCACAACTTCTTTCTGAGAACCTGAAAGGAGGGTAGGGTTCAGATGAAACGGGATTCATAATGGGGCCTAGAATAGTCTGCAGGGAGCCATTCTGCTATGCCCGTAAGGGCCATCTTGTTTTCTCAGCCTGAAAAATGTGGACAGACGATTACCATGTCACATAATAGAATTCTAAGATGCCCCGAAGAAGGGTAATTAAGCATTTATTGAGGGCTTCTAGGCCTGCACTGATTTCATAAATATATACATTGCAGGAGAGATCAGGTATTACAATTAGTTTCCCTTTTGGTGATCAATAACTTGCAATCCTGTATCCTCCAGCTGTAAGGTATTTCTCCGATCTCCATCCTACTGTGCTCAGGAACACACGTCAAGAGCTGTTTATCCATGCGTTACTTTTGCACAACTTCAATCCCACATGCCTTCCAGTGCAACAATGATGAACACAACTACTCTTTAACAGTGCTGGGGTCCCACCTATGGTTTTGTGCACTGCGGGCAGGTAAGTGCTCTAGCAGCTGCATCCTCAGTCCTTTGTCTTCTTGTTTGTTCGTTGTTTGTTTGTTTTTGTTTTTGTTGGACAAAGCATCTCACTGATCCCAGAGTAGCCTCCAACTGGCTATGAATAGAAGATGATGTTGACCTTCTGATTCTCTTACTTTAGTGTGTGTTGGAATGACAAGCACAGCTTTCCCCAGCCCTTGGTTTGTTTGTTTGTCAGAGGCAGGATTACTCGGCTATGTTACTCTGGCTAGCCTTGAACTTACTGTTGAGCCCAGACTGGTCTCCAACTCAAAATCCTTCTGCCTTAGCCTGCAGAGTGCTAGGATTAGCACATCCAGCCTTAAAAATTCTTTTAAATTAAAATGAATCAGTTTAAAAATGCTTTCTTACTAGACCAGAAAATGGCTGCCTTCATGCATCTCAGGAGCCAGGACTTGCCAAAGAAGAAGCCAATCGTCAGTTGCTACCACTGAAGAGGTTAAATGGAAGCCACAGCCTTACCTCCCAAAAGAACCACTTGCCCCAGACTCCCCTCCTTTTTATTTTTGTTACTTACATGGAGGTTGAGCTTCAATTATCCAGGTACAGTTCTGGTTGTCTGGATAGTTGGCAGGGAACAGTGGAGAGGAGACACTATCTGAAGAGTCGGTAATGATGTGGGCTCCGCACTCTGGGAAGCAGAGACACACATGTCATATACTTTGGGTTCCTATCAACTATACCAAGCAATCATTAGGTGTGTGAAAATGCAAACACATTCTTCTGATTTCCATAGCACATGCCAAAGAAGCCGCACATAAGCCATCAGATAACGAGAAAGCACTTTACATTTATAATGCCTTTCAATTACAGGAAGTGGGGACACAGGGCGTAGAACAGCACATTAAATAGTTGTGAATTATCTGAATCATTCAACTAATACTCTAGCCTTGGCTCACTTACTCTGTTTGCTCATAAATTATAAGAGGGAATAATTTATTCATAAATGAGTTTTTTTTCTCTAGAAAATATTCCATGTACAAAGATGATTACAAGTTAAACAGAGAAGATGAATGCTCTGTGGGAACCAAGGAGAGGAAGGTGTTGCATGGTTGGGTCCTGGTCTCCGGAGGAGGTGGGACTGAGCCAGGACCTGGAGGGTGAGAAGGGTGGTGGAGGGAATGGGTAGCCTAAGGAAAGACATGGGTGAGGAGAAGGGCCATATTTATACAGTCAGGGCTAAAGCATGTGAGGCTTAAGTAGAATTGTAAGCAGCATTGTAAAGCATTGTCAGGACTGACTTGTAGACTATAGTTAACAGTTGTAGGGACGTGCCTTTCGTCTTCTAAGTCACACAGAGTAAGGCTAGCCATGAAGATGCTCAGTCTGATCAGAGTGCATCTCTTACAAGTGACTTGGGAGAAAGATGGAAGAAGGATGGGTGAGTTTGAGGAGGCTGTTACTGAGGTTCAGACAGGCCTATAGAGAAGTTTTACTCTGAAACAGCACTTAAGGAAATATCAAGTATTTAAAAAAAAAAAAAGACTGTTAAGTACTGCTTTGTCTTTGAAATCACCAAAAATGAGAGCACACCTAGTGTCTTGCTCCAGTGTTCCTTTGCGTGGGCTGACTCAGAAATTGTGTCCATCTAGGATCGTTCACTGATGCGAAACCTCTAAGTCTCCTAATATGGATATAGACAGGCATATGATGACGAAGCAGGCAAACATTACTGGAGGTGAGGCCAGTGAGATCGCTCGGGGGGGGGGGGGGGTAAAGGCACTCGCCACCAAGCCTGCCGAATGAGTTCATGAGATCAAGATGGTGGGAGAACTGAGCCAGTTCTGGGTCCCATAAGTTGTCCTCTGACCTCTACCTGTGCACCAACACACACACACACAAGTGAATATATGTACAATTATTTCAATTAAAAAAATTATTTGAAATAGATGATCTGAGTCATCCAGATAAAAAAACCATGACCCCATTCAAACCAGTTAACAAGCCCTCTAATCTCTGTGTTCCTTCCCTGTCTAATGATTTGATAAGGATTAATCTCTGAGAAAATTCTGGTGAATGGCAGTGGGTGAAAATGCTTGGGAGAGGAAATTGAGAAATGTCGGTGACGGTGACTTAAGGACAAAAACAATAGAAAACGATGAGATTTGGCAACAAGGAAAAGCACTCCATGCAGGTAGAACCTGACTCTTTCACACTTGTGTGTCTCCTCGGATAGGTGCTAGGCAAATTAACTCAGCTAATTCTGCCTTATGTGTCACTGGTACTGTATCATTAAACATTTTTCTAAAAACACAGGACTTAAGAGATATGCATATCCTAAGATATCATCATCATCATTTAAAGTAGATGAAGATAAATAAAATGTAGAACAATTAGAATACTTACAAGTCTCCCTTTCTGAACATTTACATATTATGTTGGAAACTGTGATCAGTTTCTGAAGTCTGGTGCCGTTATACCACTCAGGAGGGCTCAGGAGGGCTCAGGGGGGCTCAGGAGGGCTCAGGAGGGCTCAGGGGGGCTCAGGAGGGCTCAGGCGAGCCCCAGGACACTTGCCTTGCTTGAATTGAGCTCGGAAGCCCCTGCTCTGGCTGGAAGATCCAGACTGGAACCTCACAAAGAGGCTGTCTCCTGAAGAGGTGATGGAGTTAGGTGGCTGCTGTCTTCCACACACACTGGCAACACGGGTGTTTGCAGAACTTGAGCCATCATATGTCTACAAAGATGGAAGACAGAAAACTGTCTTAATACTGAAAGTTTGCATATATAAGACTCATATGCTGTGGGTTATCTGCGTATCAATGAACTAGTAAAATAACACATTGGCTGGATCTAGAACAACTGGCTTTATTTCATTACCTTGCTGTAGAGCTCCAGGGACATGTCTGAGTATTTGGTCATTTCTAGAGACACTATAAGGATTTCAGTGTGAGGTTTACCGCTAGCACCATGATCACCTCTCTAAGATCTGACCCTCACGCAACCCTCCTTTCTTTTATGATCCTCAATCCATGCCCGCAGTGTGTGCTGAAAATGTTTGAGGCAAAGTTAAACACAGAAGCAAAATAGATGAGAGATAAGGAGAAACCATCGTTGTTAGAAACACAACATTCTTGGAACCCTTTGCCTCATGGGTAATAAGCAAGAGAAATGACAGAATTCTCATAATGTAAGTGAGAAGATCTTGGTTTAGGAAAACATTACCTCATTCAAAGACACCTATTAAATTCCATCACTGTCCAGTGCTATGCTGGAGTTGCTCTGGCTTACAATCTGTGCCAGTGGAGTGAAGTTTGTATCATATATGCCCAAATCCCTACATCACTGTGAAACTCAAATGTCCTCATCAGTCTGGCACTCTGAGCTAACATGAGTTTCTGAACACTTACGTGTGAACCAGTGATAAATGAGTCCTTTGTATTTGTATGGCAATTCTTGCTACCACTAATTACATACTCTAACAGAGACTGGATTCAGCCTTTCTCATTTGATGCTTCGAAGCAGTTTCTCTACCTCTATTTCTATTGACAAACTCATAGACAACCAAAGCCATATATGAGTTATATAGCTCCTAAGAGGGAATAAGTCACATTGAGTCAGAAAAATAGACTTGAAATTCTTATTTTGTCCAATGTAAGATAGCAGTTGAACAGGGTAGATATATTGGTATAATAATTATCTGAAATAAGTTAATTTAAATTAATAGTGACTATCTCATTCAAAACCAATTGCCATCTATATTTTGTTAAATATTTGGGGGAGATAACAGTCTATTCAAGGATCTAAAGCAAGGGCAGTATTCACAAGTAACTTGGAAAACATAGTACTGGCTATAATCAGAATTCTTTCACATAAGCAGGGTTGGGAGGAAATTCTGAGTTGATTTGTGCAAGCACATGGATTAGATGGTAATGGGATTTAGTCTCAGAAAAAGGGACCAGGCTTCAAAGTAACAAATATAAAGTCAATGTGGTTCTAGAACAGTGCTTCTTTCTCCCTCCCCTCATATCATTTAATGTTCATATTTTAAATCCAAACATTCAATAAGTGAAACTTTAAAAATGATTTTTATCTAACAAATATTGACTGAAAACTGAACTGTGTTTTTGTAGCCAAATCAAAATATGATTTTTCAGTACTGATCAGGTTGACCAGTCTCTTATTCTCTGTAGAGAGCGTCCAGCCATCAACAGGACATCTGGCTCACACCTTCCCCAGCAAGCTCAGAGTATGTCCAGGAAGAGGGGACCAGATGTGATTGTCCAGTCAACAAATAAGGAGGACTGCTGTAAGGCCGTATCTCCTAGACATGATTGGGTCTTTGCACCCATAAACTCACACGGCTGTGGTTGCCTGCAATAAGACCTGCACAAGATCAAGCCCAACATGGAAAAGGGAGTGACTCAAGAGGCTCCACCCCCTAGGTTAGACGCTACTGGTAGCCAATGAATGACAGAAAAGACTGAGTCAGTTTTCTTCAATGCTATGGGCCTCGTTCATGCTGCAGTGTATAGCTCTCAAATGTATGGGTAGCAAGCACTACACTCAGCCAGTCATTCTCAGGTCCAAAACAACCTCCAATGCCCCAAATTCCAAAAGCAATCCAAGGATCCAAAAATGGGCTCAATCTGAACTCTTGGAGGATTTCTGATGGTTAGTTAAGAACCAGCATTCTTCAGGACCTTGTGCAGCGAATTCCTGTCCACCCTTTCCCTTACCTCCGGCAGAAGAGATATATGGTTACCTGTGGTGCCTATTAGTGTATCAAAGCTGTTGGACTCCAAATTCCTTCAGTATCACAAGTACTTGTTGCACATGGCAAAGTCTGTACTAGTGGGCTAGCCTTTCTCCCTTCCCCCTTCTTCTAAACTCCTCTAGCTCCTGGGCTTCTCTCCACACCCCTCTCCCCCAGCTACCCATTCTCTTTATAGCCCTGCTCTGCTCCACGTGTTTTCTATGATCTGCTCTGGCTTCTCTCGTTCTGTTTTCTGCATCCTCTACCCAGGCTTCTCACCCTTCTTTTACGGATAGCCCTTGTCAGGCCCAGTCTGCCAGCTATGCTCAGTGTGCCTCTTGTTCTCTGTGCTCTGGACTCTTCCAGCTGCCTCTAGCTGTCTGCTCTCCTATACAATACAATAAAAACCTTCCTCTTCGCCGTACCATGGCACAGACATCTTGTCAGTTTATGCAGTTATTAAGCAAGCAGACAAACAAAGGGCAAGAAATTTATGAAGAGGGAGTCAGGACGAGTGGGAGAAGGTCTCAGGAATGATTATGGTCAAACTAAATTGTGTACACACGTAATGAGAACTTCAAAGTGAATAAATATTGTTTCCAATCTGGTATCGTTGCTTCTTTTAGACAAATAATAGCCAAAACCACATATAGACTTTCACAGACACACCTCTTAATTGGTTTAATTTCTTAAACTCTGGTAAAATACTAGACTCAATAAGTATATTCTAACTTCCCAAATAATAGAAATTTGAACCTTTTAAGTGTGGACCTCAACAAGTCCACACTTAAAAAGATTAAAATGTTCTAGCTTAATTTCTGCTGCTGTGATAAAATACCCTAAAAAGCAATTTAGAGAACAATGAAGCTTCTTTCAGTTTATAATTCCAGTTTATAGTCTATCACTGTGGAAACATCACAACAGGAACCTCAAACAGCTAATCACAGCACATTTAAGGAAAGAGTAGAAAGAAATGGATGCATGTAAAGCCCATCATCCTTGCTTGTGCTCAGCTTGATTACTCTTATATAGTTTAGAACATTTTACCTAAGGAATGGTACCACCCAAAGTGGACTGATGCCTATGTCAATTAATTGAAACAAATCCACCATAAACGTGTCCAATGTAGACACTGCCTCCTTGAGATTCTCTTCCCAGGCAATTCTTGTAGTTGAAGTTATGTACCGTTTGTGTGTGTGTGTTTGTGTGTGTGTGTGTTTGTGTTTGTGTGTTGTAATTTTCTAAGCACCACTACAAATGCCTCAAGTTAGTCTGAATCAACATATGATTGTTTTTTAAATCAAGTGAGACAAGTGTGTTTGTTATGAAATTATTCCCTATCCAAGATAAGCTAGTAACTCATCCAAGATCACACAGCCAGTGAGCATGAATCTTCACTCATCAAATTCTATATAACATTGCTTCTTTTAAAGCCTTTGTGATAGCTGGTCTATTGTCATGTGCTTGTAACCCCAGAATTTGGAAGATAACATAAATTATCTTATCCTATGGCCCAGAGTGTATGGGTACAGCCCATAGTGGACTATAATAATAAGACACTTGCTATGTAAATAAATATGCTATGCACATTAATCATCACTTGGTAAAATTCCAAAGCCTCAGACTATCAATGAGACAGTATTTAAAACTGCATTTGAAATATCAATTCTACTTGTGAGTGCTTTTGACATTTGCAATATTAAGACAATGGTCTCGTTGAGAAACTCTGTTCAGGCTTATTTAAAGCTCTACTGCCATAAAACTATCAGTACGTGTGGCCCTTTATTTCTACTTCGCTCCCAAAGTAGAGATAGCAATTGTATCACCATTGGATATATGTCTAATATATTCATATAATGGAAGTAATTCTTAAGTCAGCAGCCAAGAAAGACTAGGCTTAGGAATTGGTTTTCTGACCTGCTACTTAAGTAGGAAATGCCAGAGCAGTGTACACACAAAACGAAACTCTCTACTTGCTCTTTTCCTCTAGGTGACACTAATGAAATAAGATTTTTGGCGCTGAATCCACAAAATTAAAAATAGCAGCCATGTTCATGGGTTCCAACTAGTGGAGCTCTCAAGCTGAGGCCGATCTGGTTAACTGGTAAACATTTCCTCAGGGAAGGATTAGGGATGGTATTAAAAAAAAAATCACAAGATTCTAGTGCACACATTTAATAAGCCAAAAAGGTAACTTTAGTGTATAAAAAGAAAGAAAAAGTACAGAACCTGGCACATAATAGCCAGGAAGGGCTAGATGTGTCAGTTTATAGGTTCTGAGAATAGACAGATGGATGGGCTGAGGGGAAGCCCCAAGAAGAAACCTCCCTCTCCCGCATGAGATGGATTATAAAAACCAAAGTAGTCTCAACAGTAAGAAGCTCTTTAGAGGAGGTGAGGTCCAGTGTGGCTGCTGCCAGGCCCCCTGTGGCTGCTGTCACGCCAGGTTTTCTATATTCTGGGTCCAGGGAGTGAGTGGCAGGGATACAGTCACAGGGCAGAGCCGACTCTACACGCTCAGCTCCCAAGTGCCTTTCTCTGGCACAGGGAGAGAAGTGGGGAAGGTGGAGGGGGGCCAAGACTCAGGACTTATCCTACGGCCCAGAGTGTGTGGGTGCAGGAGACATCGTGCAATGTGTCTGCTCCTTCCAGAGCCTGAGCCCTAGTCAAGAAGCAAGAACCGAGGTAATGGATTAGGAAATGTTCATCTTTGACATTTCAATATCATGAAAGTTGGCGAAATGTCAACCACCGCCAGGTTAATACATGCCCCCGCCCCCATCATACATCAAGTGGCATTAGGAAGAAAATCATTCCAGTGAGAGACTGACATCCCTTCTGGGTGACATTTACAGCTCTGGGAGGAGGGGCTTTACTTTCTGAGTCTTACGGAATGGCTATCTGAGAAAATGTAATGAGAATCTTTTACTCTGTTGTACATAATATGCTGATGTAAATATCCATTATTAACGAACTATATGAGCTATTGAAATATTGATGGCAGATTTCTTTTAGATGAAAAGATAATCTTATTTAGCAAAACATCTTTATAAGCTTCTATGTGGGACTGGAATAATGGAAGTAATGTTTCCTCTTTGGGGGACAAGTCCCTCCCTATCTTTTCTCCCTGATAATTAATTACTTAGTCACCTACTCTGTGCAATGAAACTGATATTGGTCTTCATCACATACTATTTGGGAGAACTAAATGAGTAAAAAGTATTAAGAGAGTTTAGTGCTGATATAGTGTTGATATGTAACAGATAGATATTAAAGAGCATGACTCCTATGACAAAATATTTCACATCTCTCCTCTAGCTTCTACCCAGTGGATCAGTAGGCTGTCAGTTCATGCTGGTGTATCTTTGTCTCTGCCGCTTCTCCTCATGCCTGGAGCCTCCTCTGGGTGTCTTAGCATTTTTTTTCTTGCCTTGATCACTTTTTTTTCTGACTTGGCTTTGTGTCCTCTTTCAGTTCAGTCTCCAAAAACCTGCCACTGTGCCGTGTGCTGGCTAGCATCGAAAGCCAGGCGAAGCTCAACAGCCCTTCAGGTATTCAGTGTCAGAGAGAAGCAGTCACTAGTGGCTACCCTTGCGAATGGAAGGACACGTGACTGACGCGGCAGCTGGTGACCACTGCAGCCTGGAGTACCTGCGCGGCTCTGTCCGCGACCCGGAAGTGATTAAATGGTTCACGATCCCCCGATGGAACTTGAGTCACCACTTATGACCCAAAGCGCACCCTGACTGCAGGGCCAACATGAATTGCAACTTTGGCAGTAACGCATACTTCATTTTCTAAAGCTTCCAAGCGGAGCTTTGCCTGAGGAGACATTGGGACTGTATAGTATGTGCCTTCATTTCCATTTGGGGCACTCTTGTTCCCTCATTTGCAAGTCTTTTGGGAAATAGAAGAACAATACAACTGTAGCATGATCGAGTGTGTTAGGTGGGGGCTGGTGAAATGGCTCAGCAGGTAAGAGCATCTGCAGGCAAGCCTGATGACCTGAGTTCGATCCCTGGGATCCACTCATAGGACAGAAGGAGAGAAGCAGCTTTAATGAGTTAGTTGTTTTCTGACCTCCATATGCATATCCACGTGTCCTCAAAATTAAGACATAAAAGTGTGCTTAAAGTGTCAATTTCATAAGGTTGATACATGGACAACTGAAAAAAATCATATATTTTATAATTTATAAGTGGGGACTGTTTATGATTTGGTGATGATCATGGGCAAGGAGCTGAGCATTCTGGATCCAGGTCTGAGTTCCTAAGGTCCACGATGTAAAGTGATAAGTGGGACCTTTACCATAGCGCTTACTAGAAGTAATAGCAATGGGAACTTTGGCAGTAACAGCCACATCACAGTATGAGGTACCTTTAAGTACCACAAATAGAGTTTGTAAGTCACTTCTTCTTATGGCCCCATTTTGCCATAAGAAATTTAAAAGACTTAGCAAATGTAAGTAACTTGGAATCAAATACTTAATAGTAGCACAGAACAATACGAATCATGTCTTCCTGACATCTTATTGGTTATCATTAAACAAAGGTAAATCAGATTGCATTCATTCAGCTCAATAATCAGAGGCCAGAGTTCTGTGAAGTGGTATGAGTCCCCCATGGCCTTTTAGAAAGATAATCATTGGAGCCTCCTGCATTTCGAAGGCTGCAATAAGGGGGTTGTAATGGCTCATCGCGTTTATCAACTTGACTTCATCTAGAACTAACAAGAACCCCAGCAGCTGGGCACACCTGTAAGGGGGATTTCTTGGTTGGATCAATTGAGGTCAAAAAACTCCCTCAAACTCTGGGCCACGCCCTCCTTCTGGTAGAAGCTCACATAAGAGCATAAGGAAGAAGGAAGCTTTTGCCTTATGGCCTGCTTGCCCTCACTCTAACCCGCAACTTCATCTAGCCTGTTCCTTTAGAGCATCCTGACTAATACAGGGACATTTTAGAAAGCCTTGTGTGGGGCTCCTGTGGGTTTCAGAGTGCTTGACATCTGTCATGCATCAAGGTGTCTAACAAAGAGCCCAGGGTGTAGGCTAATAGATAAACCTAAAATGTATGTTCCTGGCTGCTAAATCTGGTTGTGCTCTTGGACCTGGTATGCTAGTAACTGTCTGCTGCCTTTCCCGGGCCTAATTGCACATAATTTCCCGGGTCTCTGGCACAGCACAGTCTCTCCCTTCCATCCTGACTCCATTGGGTCACCTGATCCTTACTCTTTACTAGATTTGAACTCCATCTGGCAACTCATGTCTCTGCTTAAATGAATTAAATCTTAATGGACGAAGTAAAAGAAGCATGGGGAAGCACAATATACATAGCGGGGAGGGGAGACGGGTAAAAGATCTATTCATCTCTGTCAGGTTCAAAGGAAACTCGGATTTCCAAAACTCCAAAAGACACTCCAGATATCGAGATATATCCAAGGCTCAACCTGTATTATAGGTGGGTTTCTGGACGTTAGATAAAAAATGCATTCCTCAGGATGTCCCTCTACCAAAGGAGTCTTTTCCCTTACCTCCAGCAAAAGAGACGAAAGGTTCTCCAATCAACATCCACCTCTGGCACCTCTCAGCACACTAATGTCCATGCTGGTTCCAGGCTCCCTCAGTCCCCATTCACAAGTACACTTCAATGCTCTCCCGCTGGTCTCCGCCCTCCCCACCTCCCAGTTCTTATAATCTAGGTCTATCCTCACTAAACTTTATTCTCTCACCCCTGCTGCTTCCCTCTCGATGCCACCACCAGCCAGTCTGCTGGCAGCATTCAGTCTACTTCTTTTTCTACCTGCTCTAGACTCTTCCAAATGCCTCTGGATATTTTCTCTCTTTAACACACAATCAAACCTTCCCATTGCGCGGAGCGGTTGTGTCATTAGTTTGTACAATATCGAGGTACAAATTCGACCCTGAGAACAGAGAGCTCATGAGCCTCCTCTGCGTTAAGAATGGTAGCAAACATATATAATTCCACTAATGGAATTCCCAACTTCAAATCTGGCCCCAAGAGAGAGGAAATACTAAATGACAAAGAAGGGAGTCTCTCAGGATATGGTCTGTGCTGTGAGAGTCATAGATGTCCTCAGGGCAGGATACAGAAACATGACTCCTTACAGTGGCTTTTTGTTGAGGGGAGACAGGAAGGAAGCCGGGCTTCCCGCATTAGTGATTTTTCCCAGTACCCTGTTCTGAAATGGAAAACCGAGGTAAATTGACAACCTTCCGTCTCCGTTCAGGACTCCTGCTCCTAAGCTGTTATTATACACGAGGCCACTCTGCCTTCGCGTTGTTCAGAAGACTGGGAGATGTAAACAGGTCTGGAGCAGTGCTGTAGAGACCCCTCGAGAAGGAAACGTTTAAGAAGACTGAGCCAACGTGGACATCAAACAGGATAGCCACGCTGGCCCCTGAAGCTGTGGCTTCAGCTCAGTTCCTCCCTTTGCTCTGGCAAAGCCACGGGAGATTCATTTGGCCTGGGCGTGGGAATGCTAAACCGATTATCACAAGGGAGTCACAGAACAAACATTTCAAAGCCCTTGCTCAGACAGCTGGGTGCAACCTGAAATGTCTGATGGGGAGGGTCAAGAAAGAAGGGGAGATGAGAGAGGAGAGAGAGAGAATGGGGGAGGGCCTAAAGAGGAGGGGGGAGGGGGAGAGTGTCTGTCCTGAATTCATTGTAAAACAGTAAATATTTAAAGAAGGCTGTTTCCCTTTCTCTGAAACTCCAGTTATCTGTTATTCCGGCCTCCCTTTGGTTCCCTCTGGGGACTGACTGTATTTTAAGAGCAAGCATGACACAGGCTGTATCTCAGGGGGATGGGAGAGGGGTGGAAAAAGACAAATTATGGACCCTGCCTTAGGCGCCTGTCCTGTTGAGCCCTGGGTGTTGCGGGCAGATAATGTGAGAACAGCAGGCTCTGCTGCCTTGGAGTGAGGCTTGGGGTCTGGATTGTTTCAGTTCCGATCAGACACTTGGCTTCCTGTCTCTTAGATAGGCACCAAGAGCTTCAGGATAAACAAACAACCCAAAGCGAACCAGTTAGGGATTGCTTCCCCGCCCCCTCTCCCTCCTCCTCCTCCTCCTCCTCCTCCTCCTCCTCCTCCTCCTCCTCCTCCAGCTCTTTGCCCCAGTGTATTACTCCTTGCAAATAATAGGCAGGGCAGCCTGTGCTCTGCTTGCTTTTTATCTGCGCTGATTCTCACAAGGCAGACATTCCTTTGAGCTGAGCACAGAGGCTGCTGGAAACAGAGGTCAGCCTGCAGGGCCCCTAGGTGTCCCCTCCCCTCTGCTGCCCTCCCTTCTCCCCCTTCCTGCCCTGCCCTCCTCCTGCCATTTTCTCCCAGACCAATCAGAATTTACAGACCCTTAGTACTTCAGGCTCAGAGGAGAAATTCTAATGGAGCAATTAAATTGGCAGTTGGAGGTCACTTTAACACAGCCTTCAGGAAAGAAAGCATAATGGAGTCACTTTCCCCCATTGACCACACAGAGCCATCCCCAGCCAGCAGATCCTAACAACTCATGACTTATCATTCTCCAACGCCAGACTGGAAAGCACAGACACACGTTACCAAACTAGATGAAGCCAGTTCAGACCAGCCGTGTGGGAGAGCCTCGACATTTTATTAGAAGGGTTGAAAGAATCGGTTTCCCTCCCTTTTCATTAGAGCAGAATGAAATTCTAGACAATACTCCTGTGCCGTGTTTTCTAAGTCCTCATGCAACTCAAAATAACGAGGTCCTCTGCCAATAACAGTGTCAGGAGTGAGCTGATTGCGGCACAATCCCGCAGGTGTCCTCCGCAAATCTTTAAGAAGCAGGGATGCCAGCAGGAGCAGAGACAGACGGCAAGGGCTCATTCGCTCATGTGTTCACCGTGTGCCTATCAGGAGGAACCCGTGCGTCAGATTGCTGCCTTTGGGTACGCACTGCTTTGGGTTATATGAAAGAAGGTGGACGGTATTTATTACTTTATTCCTTAGTTAATTGTGCATCACAGTGACAGAACACCTGATAGGAACAGCTAAAGAGGGAGGGTCGGATTTGGCTGAGGGCTCTATTTTTAATTTTTAATTTCTTTCCTCCTCATGCCAGAAGTTCCCCTTTCCGCTCCTGGTGCTCCGGCTTGTGGCTAGCTGTGGGCTGCCCCTACCTTCTAGATGAGCTGTCAGCTGTATACAGAGAGGAAGATGAGACTGCCACTCAAACCCCAGTGTCCCGCATTCCAGAGACGGAATGTGAGAGGCCCTGAGAGTCAGACTTTGACAGGATACTGCCCTTACCGTCCGTCCATTGTAACCCACTTCCTTCTTCCTTGTCGTAAGCACAGGCTCAACGGGGACGCTCTTCTCCAATGTCCCAGGTTCCCAGAGCCTGTAGCAAACTAAGATCTTTAGGTCAAGGGCAGAAGGGGTGGGGGATATGCCACACTCTGTACCAAGGGCCTAGTGATGACTGCTCATAATCAATACCTACACTGAATGAATGAATGAATGAATGAGTGAGTGAATGAAGCAACAGTCAATCAGTGAGTCCTTGAAATATAGACCTCCAAACTTGTAAACAAGGACATTTTCTACTCCATATTTAAATGTTTTCTTTCAATGATAATTCAAGTCTAGGTTCACCAGAAATAGAAGACAATTTTTATATCTTATCAAAACGCTGATTCTTACTTTAGGGAGCATATATGATAAGGATTACCTCTGAGTCCTGGGCCTGCTATTAATGTGTGCTGGACCTTGACCTAGGCCCTATTAACCTCCCTCTTTTTACGGAGATTTTTATGGAGATGACACTGAATGATTTATAACGTGTCCTGACTTCAGCATCCTATGTCTTTATGACCCACCCGATGACTGATGACTGTTGATATTTTTGCTATGATCATCCTAATTACTATATTTTCACAAAAACAGGATGGCTTGTCCCTGGTTTTAAGTACAGTTTATCCAGGTATTGATGGTACACTTGAGCTTTGCTAAAAAATGCCCTGAATACAACCATTATTGAAAGCATCACTGGCTGCTGTTATTTTTCTCCTTGCTAATGGCTCTTTCCAAACACCAGGACCAAGGAATTAACTTTGGTGTCTCTGGAATGAATGATTGCCTTTGTATGAGCTTAAGCTACAGAGATTATTATGTAAGGTATTGGACACTGGGGTACATTTCACATCCAGTGCCCATCTGGTCATAAAGATAAATAGTTGGGGTTTCAATGCTGGCCTTCATGAATCTCTGGAAAACTAACTATATCTTGGAGCCAGACTTCCAGCCTCACCAGGTTTGCCCAGACTGGCTCCAAACCTCTGTAGACCTCCTGTCCCCACAATCGAGTGTAATTAGCAACTGTGCACGGCAGGTCTCTATCCTAACTTACCTTATACCTTTCTCATATTTAATAATGTTATTGTGAAGATAGTTTCTACATTATATAAGAAAGATGGCAGCTTAGTTTATGCCCTTCACAACATAAATGTATAAATCAGAAAAAAAAATAGAGCATGTATTCTAATTTCTCATTCTAAAGATATACAATTGTAGGATCCATCCGGTCTCTGCCTTGTTTAATTTTGTGTTAACAACAGAACATCTGACAGACAGACACAACTAAAGGGAGTGGGGTCTTGACTCAGCTGAGGATTTCCCAGCCTCGTCCGTTCATAACAGAAAAAGCATGGCGGCAGATAGGCCCCATCTCTGAAGAACACATGAGCTGAATTACTCATATAGCACAAACCAGAGAACATCAAATTCAGAATGTGGAACAAGTATAACAGTCCCATGGATGTTCCTAGGGACCTATTTCTGTCATTTCTGGTTTGTGCGACACCTTTAGTCACCTACTCTTTATATTAAGCTTCACCATGGGTGTCTCTGTGACCACCCTCTCTTGCTCTCCTAGCTTTCCTTTTGCCCCTTGATCAGTCACACACACACACACACACACACACACACACACACACACATCTACCTAAGACTCCCACCTTGCACATCAAACTCAACCTCGATAGTGTAGCCCTGTAAACACTTCCTCTCAAACCCATCATAGCTAAACTCTTTACTCAGTTGATTGCTTTATCATTCATATCCTCCTTATACAAATAGTAAGCTCTGCCTTCCATCACCCACTCACCTCCTATCACATAACTGGCCCATGGGTTTTGCTCTAAGTCATCATGATAGTATGAATGGTGCCTGGCTTCCATTCTCAAGACAACTGACCAGAATAAGGCTTTACCACTCAAGGATTTCCCTCTGATTCTCAGTGGTCTTTACTGAACCTTTTTCTTTCTCTGCCAACTTATTTTATTTTTTACATCACTCATTGTTAAACACAATTCTGAGTGAGTTATTTCTCTATTATATGGAAAACGTTCATGAACTGACTCTACCTATAAGATAAGTTCTTTATGTTTTTCTTCTTTTTTAACCAAGGCATGGTAGAACATTCGACTTGGATGGCTTCTGTTGGCTTTGGTCTCCATGCTTCTTGACTGTCTACACTCCAGGCACAAAGCTTGTCTTTCCTGTTCTAAAGTCCATGTGCTTTTCTTCCATCCTTCCTTCTCTGGCAGCCTCCCTCACCCCTTACGATTCTTGTAGCCTCCTCAAGCGTGAATACTTCCAGGACCCAGCAAATCAGTCTCTGGCCCTTTCTTGTTGTGATTATGGGAGTGTGATGAGTCCTAGGTATACTAAGTGTCAACTGGGATTGTTTGAGGCCCAGTGTCAGAGATGAGGAGCTCCCTAATTGCTCCTAAACCCAATGATTCTTCTAGCATTCCATGCTGCCTTTTCTTTTGTTTATTGAACATGCCTGCCTGAAAATCACACATCCCCTCAGTAACAAAAGCATGCCAAAGTCTACAGTCGAGAAGCTTCTTTTTGACAGCAATCACGTTGTCCACATTTTCTCAAATAACAAAACAAATGTGGCAGGAACCCTCTTATTAACAGATTCCAGATAATGAGACTAAAGCTGAATGATGAACTCTTCTCAAGCAGCACATCTTGTAATGACCACATCTGGGCTAGACCCAGGTCCATCCTACCTAGATGTCTGGACCACTGCACTATGGTGACTTGCAGTGTTGATGTGGTTTACTCCTTATACCATGCCTTGCTGAGTGGTTCAGGGTACTGCTTCTCAGTACCCTTCTGCCCACTTGCCTAGGCTACTCCAGCTGCTTCATCCTGTCAGTGTGTTCAGATGATGGTATCCTGTGTTTTGATGTATCCGCCAAGCTGAGTCCCACCCAGCACCTGTCTGCCAGTGTACACGCCCAGCCCCATCCTCTGATGACATACTATCTGAGGTCCACTTCCTCTTGCCCATTCTCTCCTGCTATGGTTGGTTATGTTAAGCCCTGCTGTGCATGGAGACATGCCAGTAGTCAACACAAACTTTTGTCTGTGTATTTGTCCCCAAAGTCCATGGGGGAAAAAAAGTCACTTCATGAACACAGAAAGGAAAAACACTCCCAAATTGGGTGTGCCTCTAACTTGGGTTTTGACCTTATCACAGTCTGGTTGTTGAGCTCTAGGGATCATGGAATGGATGGAGGAAGAACTGTATCTCCACTCAGCTATGCTGTGGGTGCTAAGGGGAGTGGGGAGCGGAGAATTGCCACTTACCCCAGTCTATGAGTAAACAGGATGGCTCTAATCCCTTTAAACGTCTATTGAAGACCCTTCTTTGAATCAGAATTTATTTTGATTTTGCTAATAAAGGATTTTTACAAGCCTACAATGTTCCTTTCTTTAGCCAGAACATATAATTTCACTTACCTTTGGTTTGCTTGCTTCTAATTATTGCTATAAAAAGTCAGCATTTAGTCTGTGACATTTTGAAAGACGGTCTTTCCCCACCCCCATCCCACCCCTCACTTTAAGTTTTTCATAAGTAGGTATGCCTATTTATTCTGCTGGTGAGCTGGGTAGTTTTATGAAGAAATTTATTCCTGTCAATTTCCGAAGTCTTAATCCATCATTGGCTCACTAACTACTGCTTCTGTTTTTTATGCTTTGCTCATTTCCTTCTAGGGCTTCTAAGCATCTCCGTCATGTGTCTATGCCTCTCGTGTTCACCTGTCCTTTTCTTCACGTTCATCATCTTGACTTGTCTTCCAGTTCCTTATTTCTCACTTCATCTTAATCTAATTTTCTCAAACATTATGGAGTCTTCAATTTAGGCACTACGTTTTCTTTTCTTTTCTTTCTTTCTTTTTTTTTTCTTCTTTTTTATGGTTGCAATGTGACATTTTATAGCTCGCAATTCTTGAAATATTTTCATTTTGTTTTTATCTTCAGGAGCTTAGAAATCATGTGTCTGGTGGCCTCGGTGCTTGGCATGCCGGCAGGTTTGTTGTTGTGTGTTGTTCTGCTGCATCGCATTTAGCTAACAGTATCCTGCCAGGTAGATGAATGCCTGTAATGGGCTGCAGGCTATTGCGCATGAAAACAGGGAGTGTGGGATGATTCTTTTTCCCTTCAGAAGGCTTTAGAGTGTTTCTTCCAATTACCCATTCCTAAACATATAAGCAACACAAGATTCTCTCTCCTTTATCCCCTATCTTGAGATTTGTGGGGACATTCAGATAACTGGAAGCCCGGAAGCAGTCCCTGTGGAGGCTATTGGGCTTTCATATTACTTAGGATATAATGTTTGTGCAGCACCTTCAGCCTTCTGGGCTGTGGGCTCTCTCTCCTTATTGCTCCAGAAGCCCTGAAAGTACTGCTGACCTTTCCTTAACGGTCAAAGCCCTTGCAGGCAAAGGCTGCTCCAAGTTCTGTGCTCACTTTCCTCTCACATACGAAATGAGAAACAGCTACATTTAGAAAGATGTTTTAAAATGTCATCCAACTCTTAAATATTCCTTTCAGGAGAGCTGATCCAAATTAGCATTAAAGGAAATAGATGTCCTACACATGATACCTTGCCCACTCTGCCTCTCAGGGCTTGTTTGGGGTGTAAGTATAAAACCATAAGTCAAATAAACTTTTTCTAATGATCCAACCTTGGAAAATAATACTTAAAATGCACACACTATCAGACCTGATGATTTTGAAACATGGAAAAACTTTTGGATTTTCCTGAGTCAAATTCAAAAGAAGCTAGCCAGTTGGAATGTGTGTAAGGAACTGTCAGAAAGCTAAAAGAGGAAGATCCACTAGCCAAGAAAGCCTGGTTTGTGCTAGAATAAAATACCCATAAACAAAGGAAACACAGACAATCTTTTGCTAAAAAAATACTCTTTAAATTACAGGGATGATGAATACTTTATTCCTTCTTACATTACCTGCAGCATATTAACTTCGATTCAGAAGCTTTCACTGATGGTAGCAGCAAAAACACTTTATCATAAAACCCAGGAATAGTTGCATCCCTTTCTGAACCCCAACCTCCCAGCCTGTTTGGTTCTACCAGAGTACTGATTAGAACTGAAAAACTCTGATAATAAGAAAAGTAAAACTCTCCTGGGACCTCAGAAGCTTAATGATAACCTACCTAAAGTAGGTATGACAAGTCTGCCCACAGCCTCCCAGATCTAGTTTGTGGCCAGTCGTGCCCATAAGAAGGCTTTTGTAGAAATTATCACACACGCACGCACGCACGCACGCACGCACGCACGCACGCACGCACGCACGCACGCACGCACGCACACATAGTCTCTTCCTCTTTTTGCCAGATAATGGACTGAGTGAGATAGGGCTATTGAAGCTATTTCAACACAGCTGCTAAACAAACCTCTAGATCATTCACCTCCTGATCAGATTTTAAGCAAATAACAATAATAATAGTAACAACAACAACAACAACAACAAAAACAACAACAACAAACCCAAAACAATCTCTTTATGTTTAAAGTTGCTAGGAATTGGTTCTCCTGTGAGCTGATCCTGAAAACATCTCTAATAAGTATACCTTCAAGATTTGTCCACACTACAGTGGTAACAGTGTTTCAAATTTGTGTCACTTACCATAAGACAAGAATCTGTAGCTTCAAGGTCAAAATCAGTGATGTTCAAGAGAACCCGGTGATGTTTTTCAACTTGAATGACCCAAGAGCACTCAGTGTTCGCTCTATAGTTGTTGGGATAATTTGGGGAATGAATCTCTCCTCTGGAAGCCTGGAAAACCCCACCACAGCCTGCAAGTAGGAGACACAGTTCAGCCACGAGAGAAGTCCCTGTTGTATAAAAATGTAAGCAATCTGGTGCCAACCACAGGTAGCTAGTATCCTACTTGGGTTGACTACTGTATTGGTTCTATGCTAAAACTTTCAAAGAACTAAATATTCATATTAAATCATTCATCCCAACACAGATAAGGAAACACAGGTAATACTAACATAATACTTTAAATACTATAAATATTGATGCCAAAAATTAATTAAAATAATAGTGTAAGCTATAATTTAGCTGGTAGAGTGCTTTTCTAACATGCACTTGAACCTAGTTTCAAACTCCAGCACTGGATACACTGTGCACAGCCATGCATCCCATAATCCTAACCAGAGGTAGAGAAGGAAGATCAGAAGTTCAAAGTTATCTGTTACTACATGGAAAGACTAGAGTCAGCATAGTTTATATATGACCCTGTCTCAAAGTAATAAAAACAGCAGTAAACCTAAGTACAGGTGAATTCATGCTCTCATGGGCCACAAAGTATCGCTTTGTTGTTCTCTCAAACATATACTCTAAGAATCATCCTTGCCTTTGAAATGTTTCATAGTCCAATAGCTTATGATGTTATAAATTACTTAATATATGGCTCTGCAATTGTTAACTTTCTAGGTAGACTGATTCTATAAGTTGTATTTAATTCTTACAGTATAGTCAAGTATCTGTCAGTGCTCCTTGGTTATGATAATACAAACAACTGATAGAAAATTTCAGCAATGTTTGTGGGCAGTGGGGCTAATCTGATTGCTATACATGTAAATTAATACGTAATTCACTCTTAGATGTCACATAGCTCCATACTCTCTTGACATTAAGGAAGTGGCTTAAGGTAGCGTCATGTCACATCTCTGCACTAGCATTTAGCCATGGGACCTTGGGCAAGTCAGTGAGTTCTCTGAGTTTCCTGTCTGTGCTTATAAGATGAGAGTATACAAGAGACCTCCCTCACAGTGTAAGTTGTAAAGATTAAATGACATAATTCTTATTCGTTAGAAAAGTACCAGGGCTATAGTAACCATTCCATAAACACTACTAACCCCACCAGGCCTGAGTGTCTGTTAAAACACTTTGTGATATAATATTTAATGTTTAAAATCTGCAATAAGTAACTTGTTTTGATAACCTGAGATCTTGGGCAGAAAAATCAGTATTGTAACACTTAATTTTGGATTTGACAAATTTAATGTTTTGTTTCTTTTAACGTTTCCTAAGAATCCAAAACCTATTCTAAGGCATGATGTATGTAATTGGACACTTAACTCTTGCGGGAGCTTTTGCTATACTGGTTTAGCTCCTGGTGTATAGCACATGCACACCCACCCAGGAGCTATTTTTGGATGCACGAATGAAAGACACACACATTATCTTATTTTTAAATGCCTTGGCTACCTCAAAGGCTGGGTACTTCTAAACCTTTCCCTGGAGTGGCTACTTACCCGAAATCTCTCATGACTGGTTGGCTTTACCTCCTGCAGCTCCTGTAACCCATCCTTCTTCCCAGAGTCATGGGGAAACTTCCGTTCTTCTCTTCATACTACCTGAGTAACTGTGTGTCCCACCCCAGCCATTGGCCATTGGCATCTTTATTGATCGATCAAAAACCAACTGGGGACAAGGACCTTCAGTGTCCGTCTGAACATTCGGATTTGTGACTGAATCAAAGCATTAGTGCCAATCTCCAACAATTTACTGATGTCGCCTGGAGAATAGGAACTAGTCATGTGTTCAGCTAACAAGTCTCTCCAACCACCTCGATTCTGCTGGTACATGGCCTGGCTTATTCATATCCTTAGAAAGTTAAACCCTGTCATGATATTTAAGGAAGACCATACTGCACAGCAATACTGGTTACTTGAAAAGTCACAAAGTCATCAGATATCCTGTCATGTCTTCTAACAATGTAAAATTCAACTAGGCTTTGGCTCAAAGGCTTTTAGTGTCTCCATATGTTCACCTACCTCCAGGGACTGCTCGCCAGGAGGCATTGAAACCTCTTCCATTTAAAGAGCTGTCTGTCTTAAATCGGATTGCTAGTTCATTATCAGTGCTGGAGATCTGCATGGGGTTTGCTGATGGGGATCGGGAACACAACTGGGCTATTCTTGGAGAGTGAAAATCCAGACCTGTGTAGATCTAAAAAGGATGAAAAAAAAAAAAGGACATTAGTTAAAAGATACATATTAGCCCTGTTTTCCTGTTTTGAGCTCCTTTTTGCAATCACCTCTTGGAATCTATTATGATTAGTGATTGTACTCAATCTCCTTTGGTGGGATGAACTATGAACCTGAACTGAGTATTTATAGGTACTGACAGAGTACCAACAGGTACTCCCTCTGCCTTAGGAACACACGCTTTCAGTCACTTACAAAATACCTATTTGCTTCATCAGGTGGAAAACACCCAGATTACTCTAGAATCTTCTCTATCTTTTTTTTTTCTTCTTATTTCTCATAGGTCTGGGGATTCTTGCTTTCTCTGGAGAGATATTACATATAATACAGTAAAAACACTGATTTTTCTCAATCTTAGAAGTCTCAGGTGAAAGCTGTTTTTGCTTTTGAATGTTGAGTGCACTGAAGGCTGTTGATTCTCTAGTTACACTTTTAGGAAATCTCATTTACCCTGAAAATTGGATATTTTACAAGATTTAGGAGTGAAACATAACAGGTTTGTTTCTTCAGAGGAAGTTAAAATACAACCTGCAAAGTTGTTTTCTGGACATCACAGGAGTGACATGCATTCTCCCATGTCTTTACTGAAGACCGTGGCCAGGAGCTCCTACCTCCCATATAGAAACCCCCCAAGTCTGCCCCCCATGGCTGCAACCCTCATGGGCACCTCCACATTTGCCCAACTGTATGACTGACTGGGGTCCCTTAACTCAGGGGCATATTCTACAGAAAGGGCTTTCCTTTCCTCAGCCCTATTCCAGCAGAGCTTACATGCTAACCACTTATCTTAAGTGTGCATGGAAGTACAGGTGAAGGAAATATAAGACTTCAAGAGAAAACACTGGTATCCATACTCCCATCTCCAAGGTCTCATCAAAGTTGCTTGGTAGAAGACAGACCACTTTGGATGACTGTTTTCATGCATGTTTGCCTCTGAGTCCTTCACAGTACCCAGAGCCAAAGCCAGGCAGGAAGGCAGCTCTGGGTAATGTCTCCATGGGCAGCACCCTTTCACCTCTCCCTGGGCCTCTCTCCTCCTGCTCCTCCCTCACTCCCTCCCTCCTTACTCAACTCTCAAGGCCTCAGCTGACTGACCGGGAATTCACTGGGGAGTTCCCTGGGGGAGACAGTGAGAACAAGAAACCTACTTTGGAGGAGGAGTACACGACTTGAATCTATAATGATTTCTTTGTCTGATTAACCCACCCTCCCTTCCCCCCCAGCAAAGCAGGAATTAAAGTAAGAAGAAACTGCTGTTTCCCAGAGGGCTGAGCACAAGGCCAGTAATTGCAAAGGAATGAAGCCAGCCACTGCTCTGGGCTTATTTTCATTAGGGAGGAGTTGATGTTTACTGTTTGTGAGGCTCTGAAGGGGTCGTAAAAGGCAGGGCTTCAGGAAGAGCCTCCTTTGGTCTCTTCTACATACACACATGTGAATGGAAGCTCATCTTGTCAGGAGCCCCTTCCCCATGTCTGTCTTTCCTTCCTGCCCAGGTTGCAGTCGCCAGCACATGCAGCCAAGCAGCCCGTGCTCCCAATCAAGGGATGCAACCACCAGCACATACTTCCAGAGGACGCAGGGCTGGCACTAGGTGCTGACAAAGAGACCTACACGTCGGCAAAATAATCTTTGTTTTCCTTGTTCATCTATCCCCTCGAGATCATGAACATAATGGCTCTGAGTTGGCTAGGCCTAAGAGCCTCCCAAAGAATCAACACCGCCACTTCGGACATTCTTTGCTTCCTCTGGGCTGGGCTGAACTCACAAAGGGCCATTGCCGAGAGGCCCTGGCTGCTAACTGCCCATACCAAGCAATTGTCTTGTTTGATTGTGCCAGGGAGGGGATTTCCTCTCCTGGATGTTGATCCAGGCTCTGCACAGAGCTTTCTTGGAGACTGAAAACAAAACCAGCCTGGGATTTCCATAACCAAAACAACAGAATGGCAATTTTTGGTGCTTATAAACAAAACTGATAGTTAGCGTATGGTCACAAGCGGGAAAGGACGGAAAGAATTTCAGGGTGTGATTCACTCCACTCCAGCGGGTGACTAAACCCTGTGGGAAGAAGAAATGGTGTGCTGGTCAGGGATTAGAGTGTGTTTTTAGCAAAATGCCCAGGGTGGAGAGTATTTCAAAGCCTGCAGTGTTAATGCGTTCTGAACACTGCTTTCTGCTCTGTTAGCTCCATTTATTTTGGCGATCAAGTCAGCATTCCGGGGTTATGAGTAGCTATATGACAGTTGCTTTGTGCAACTGGCCGTTTTCCGGACAGTGATTTGTTCAGGGAAGAAATGGCTCCTGGTAAAAACTTAGTGGACCTCAGAAAGTCCAATGTTTTGTGATGGTAAGTTTTATTTGGCCGTGCTTGGTAGAATTAAAAAAAAAAAAAATAAGTGTGCAAGTTGAGAAAGTTAGCCTTGTTTCTGGATCATACACTCATCTGGGTAACACATTTAGAAACCTACTATCAACATATTGCCAGTGACTAAGGGGAAAAGAAGCAAAAGGACGAAAAACAAAACAAAACAACAACAAAAAAATCTAACCTCCTCAT